>BSBK01000615.1:2950000-3302500 GCA_027943335.1 Chamaecyparis obtusa | reverse complement strand
CATGTAATATGTAAAGTATGATAACAAACAAATATCACAATCAACACATAACATAAGAGATTTAACGTGGAAACCCTGTGAAGGGAAAAAACCACCTAGGATCGGCAACCCAAAAATGTTCACTCTTCTAAAGTGAGGTCGGTGAAGACCCAACCCTGTTAAAGGTTACAAACACACTGTTAGGTGTGACCTTGTTAGAGGATTTTAGACCAAAAATTATCGTCCAACCAGCAGTCACTCTGGGGTTGATAGGATAACAATGTTCACTCTATGAATGAAACATAAAAAGACTTTCTTAGTCCTCTCAATTAAGAGATTTGACTATGTACAATGGTTAAATATGTAACAGTAGATGATCTGCCTTGATACAACTTCAATTGCAGTTTATAGATCAATATTCAGCTCATACAAATATTTCTGATCAATATATCACTTCAGATTTAATACTATATCAACTTACTGTCCATCAATAATTACTCTCTGTAGCTCGGTAATTGTTCTACAGTTTGGTTCTCACTAACTAGTATGATCAAAATGCATGAAAACTTGTTCACGCGATAATTATGTAGTATCTTCTTCCTTCGACATTCTTTCAACAATGAAACCAATGTCTCTTATATAGACGAGTAAATCATTTTCTTTTTGTCCATCAGATTTTGCTGCTTAATCTCATTCATTGATTTTTCCGCTTTAACCTTCTTCGGTTGATGTGTCAGTAACACGTTTCAATCTACTGCATTAGATCTTCCTTGAATTATGTTAGTCGTCGATCTTCATAACAAACCTTATCTGTTACCTCGATTTCATACATTATCCAGCCCATCAATTTATCAGCTAAGCTAGTCATTTAATTCCTTTCCATTCTGCTCGGTTTACAAAGAAATGTATCGGTGAACACAAGCTTGGTTAACACTGCTCTCGGTATAAACTACACTCCGTCGGTGTATACTAGAATGCTTCATTTACCGACAACATTGCTTTGTGTCTTTCAGCTCTATTCTTCAACATAGATGAATGTAACATAATAAAGTCAATATCATCAAGTCATAGACTCATCAAAAATTTACTTAGTGTATTCCTTATCATCATCTGACATATACATCTTCCTCATGTAGATATTTCTGTTCTTCATCTCTTTCACCTTTCTTCAGATGTTTCGGTATAGTAACTTACAACATAAGTATTGTCAAGCTAGTTGACATCAATGACAATATAATACTGATTTAATCATCTTACATATCTAATCAACAGCTTCTTAGTGATCTTTAATCACAGATTCTTCATTCAGGTTCTAAATCAGTTGTAGTTCATCAATCTCTCCCTTTGGCATTGATGGCAACTCAAGTAATATGAAGTGTACCATACACATACCAAACATGTATTCTACAAATCTATGAACAAATGATGTACAAGCTCTCCCTAGCTTAATATGTTTAATCACTATGTTACTAAACAACATTATAAAATACAGCTTTGTCATTCTGTGGATATGATCTTTTCAGCTCACAGGTTCCTGCTTCTGTTCTCTGTAACTGATCTTCAATGTTCTGTTTCTTTCAGATTATCTCTCCCTTAGATAGTTCTCATCGGTGCATGTTTAAATTTTCTTTCATATTATTTATCTCTCCCTTTGACAACAATGCCAAACAAACAAATAAATAATCAGCTCTGTAGTAGCTAAGTAACTCTCTGTTGTCCAATACAGTCTCTGTATCTCTGTATACTAATATCCCAATCTATTTCAGTTCTTCAAACTTAATCACAACCTTGAACATTATCCAAAGTGTGAGCTATGCTGCATCAACATGTGTGATCTTCTGATAAGTTTAAGTTGATGCAACATCCAAATCACATTAGTGACCGGTAGATAGGGGACGGACCCCAAGTCTAGTCCTCAAGTATTCAAATGTGTCCTTCGGTAGAGCTTTTGTAAAGATATCTGCAAGTTGTTCTTTAGATGTAACAAATTCTAACTTCACTTTCTTCTCTTGCACTTGTTCTCTTAAGTAGTGATACTTAATTGATATATGCTTTGTCTTAGAGTGCATCACTAGATTCTTTGAAATATTAATAGCACTTGTGTTGTCACAGTATATAATCACCGGGTCAGTATTTACCTCATTCATTCCTTCCAACACTTGCTTGATATATGCAATGTTTGAACAATTAGTAGCAGCAGCAACATACTCTGCTTCAACTGTAGACTGAGAAATACAAGCCTACTTTTTACTTGTCCAGGTTACAAGTCTTTCACCAAAGAAGAATGCTCCTCCGGTGGTGCTTTTTTTGTCATCCACATTTCCAGCCCAATCAACATCGGTATAGATCTTCAGTTCAAACTTACGTTCCTTAGGATACCATAATCCATAATCCTCTATCTTTTTTAGGTATCTTAAGATTCTTTTAGTAGCAATTATGTGTGATTCTCTAGGGTTACCAAAAAATCTAGCAACAATTCCCACATCATGTGCTATATCTGGTCTACTATGAACTACATACTTTAGCTTACCAATCATGGATTGGTAAAGTGTCTGGTTTACCTCTATAGTTTCATCTTCCTTTGTAAATTTACATCCAGTAGCCATCATTGTTCCCATAGGTTTAGCATCTTCCATGCCAAATGTCTTTAAGACTTCCTTTATGTACTTAGATTGTGAGATAAAAATCCCATCACTCTGCTGAATCACTTGTAGTCCTAGAAAGAATTTAATCTCTCCGAACATAGACATTTAAAACTCATTCCTCGTGTCATCAACAAAAGATTCACATACATGATCTTAACCTCCAAAAATAATATCATCAACAAATATCTCAGCAATAATAATAATGTTATCAGTATCACCTTTCATGTACAAATTGTTGTTCTCACTAGTTCTAACAAATCCAATACTTAACAAGTAAGTATGCAGCCTTTCATACCAGGCTCTTGGTGCTTTCTTCAAACCATATAAAGCTTTATGTAATCTATATACCATGTCTTTGTTGTCTGAATCAGCAAATCCGTCAGGTTGCTCTATGGAGACTTCTTCTTCAAGTATACCATTCAGAAATGTTGACTTCACATCCATTTGATAAACTTTAAATTTCTTGTGTGCAATATATGCAAGTAGCATTCTAACTCCTTCTAATCTAGAAACAGGTGCAAATGTCTCACCATAGTCAATGCCTTCTTCCTGTGCATATCCCTTGCATACCAATTTAGCTTTGTTTCTTGTCACTTCACCATTTTCATTCTCTTTGTTCCTGAATATCTACATAGTACCGATAACATTTTTATCTTTAGGTCAGGGTACTAAGGACCAAGTTTTGTTCTTCTCTATTTGTTTTATTTCCTCTTTCATTGCATTAACCCATTCTTCATTCTCTAATGCAACTTTCACATTTTTTGGTTCAAATTCACAAACTAGACATGTACCTTGTCTTGCTTTGCTTCTTGTATGCATGCTAGCTTGTTTGTCTCTAATAATTTGTGTCTTAGGATGACATCTTATGACAAAACTAGCCAGTACTTGGTTTCTTCTTTCTTGTTTATCTTGTTCAGGTTCATGTGCTTTCTTGGTAGCTCCATCTTGTTCGTCGGTTTCCCTTTCCTATTCCTTAGGGTTATTTTCCTATTGACTGGTTATCACAGGTTGCGACTTCAGTAGATAATTAGGATGTTCAATGTAAGTGAATCTACCATAGTCTTCTGATTCTTTTCTACTTTCCTCTGTGTTCTTGTCATCAAACTCATCAAAACAGACATTAGTACTTTTAATTATCTTATTTGTAACCTTATTCAGACATTTGTATTCTTTACTCTTAGTAGAATATCCTAAGAATATTCCTTCATCACCTTTTGAATCAAATTTCCCATTTCTCTCATCCTTCAGAATAAAACATTTGCTTCCAAAAATTTTGAAATAACTTACAGTAGGTTTGTGTCCAAACCATAGCTCATAAGGTGTCTTGTTGGTGTCCTTCTTCAGTTGTATGTGGTTAAGCACATATATAGTTGTACTGACAGCTTCCCTCCACTATGTCTGAGAAATATTCTTTTGTAGCATTAGTGTTCTTGCACAGTCAATTATTGACTTGTTCCTTCTTTCAGCAATCCCATTCTGTTGAGGTGTTCTCGGTGCAGAGACCTGTCTTTTGATACCATGCTCATTACAAAAATTAGTAAATTCATCAGAGATAAATTCACCTCCTCTATCAGATCTTAAGCATTTTAATTCTTTTCCAGTCTCTTTTTCTACCTTTGCCTTATACCACTTAAACATCTTAAATGCTTCATATTTTTCTTTTAAGAACATAACTGTCATCAGTCTAGTATAGTCATCAACAAAAAGAATAAAATATCTATCACCATAATAGCTCTGAGTTCTCATAGGACCACATAGGTCAGTATGAACACAAGTATCTTCTTTGTTGAGTATTCTTTGCTTTTAAAACTAGACTTAGTCATCTTACCTTTCTGACATTCATGACACATAGCATGATCAGGTTTTGACAAGTTAGGCAACCCTCTAACTCTTTTCTTCTTACTAATCTTGATCATGTTATCAAAGTTCAAATGGCATAACCTCTTATGCCACAACCATGCATCTTCATCCTTCATTAATAAACAAGAAGACTGTTCAATATCAAGATAAAATAGATTACCTCTGGATTGTGTACCGGTTCCAACAAGTCTTCCTCCATCATCATAGATTTTTACCTTTCTACTCTCAAAAGCAAGTCGGTGGCCTGAATTATTCAACTGAGCCACACTTAACAAATTATAGTTCAGTCCATCTACCCAATATGCATTTTCACATTTTATTCTATCATTCATCAGTGAACCTTTACCTCTTACCATACAGGGTGCATCATTTCCCATTCTAACAGATCCTCCATCATATTCATCAAGTATATCAAATTTCTCTATATCACCAGTCATATGATGTGTACATCCACTGTCTATGATCCATGTATCATTTCTGCTTACTTTAGAGATCAGTGTTGTTTCTTCACGTTTCTCTTCTTCCTCTGAGTCATCTTTCATAGCTACAAATACTACTTCTACATCATCATCAATGTTAGATTCAAATTCAATATCTTCAGCTATGTAACATACATCTTTCCCTTTATCATAACTATCTCAGTTATCTATGTTGTTGTGTCAGTAGCCTCTGTTAACTCTTCTCCCATAGCTTCCTTTAGATCAGTCTTTGGATCTATCATCATCTTTCTTATTCAGACATCTAGCAGTGATGTGGCCAACTTCTTTACAATTAAAGCATGCCAAAGGTAGCTTGCCTCTTACCTTGCTTTACCTTTGGGTAATCTTCTGGCCATAAGAGCTTCAAGCTCATCAAGTTCTTCATCGGTATCACTATCACTATCATTATTCTTATTATTCCTGCTACTAGATTTACCAATCTTCAAAGAAGACATGAAAGCGGATTCAACAAAAGGTACAACACTATTGTCAAAGTTATTTAATTCAAAGGTTGTAAGCTTACCGATCAGTGTGTCGAGAGTAAGGTTGGATGTAGCTCTTGTTTCATGAATTGCAGAGATCTTGATTGCATAAACTGGCAGTAGAGTTCTGAGAATCTTGCTTATCACTATTTCATCCTAATTAATTCCATCTAATGCTCTAATAGCATGTACTACCTCTTTTAGTCTATTTTTGTATTGCACAATGTTCTCACCTTCTTTCATCTTCATATCATCAAATCGACCTCTTAGGCTTTCTGCTCTGGCTCTTTTAACATTCAAATCTCCACTATATATTAGAGTCAGTTTATCCCACATGGCTTTGGCAATAGTGCATCCCTTAATGTCTTCAAATTCGGCATCAGTATAGGCAAAAGCAAGTTCCATCATAGTAATGTTGTGTTCATGCCTGTCTTTCAGTTGATCAAGTGTCAGGGGACCTAGTGTCGGTGCAATGTAGCCATTTTGCATTAGTTTTAGTGTAGAATTCCCAATTCCAGATATGTGCAACTTCATCTAGGTTTGCGATACTGCGAAGTTCTCTTTGTTCAACTTTGGCACTTCCCTCTTATACATCTTGAGATCTTTATGCTAGAGTCCTTAAAACTCTGTTCTAAGCAACTAAAGCTCTGATACCAATTGTTAGAATAACTAAGAGGGGGGTGAATCAGTTATCCAGTGTCCCAAAACAAAATGTATAATCCAAAACAAATTCTTCAACTTCTGCTACTCGGTAAACATAAAATAATTTTACTGTCTGTGCTTTTATCGATTATCAATCTAAAACTTATAGTGGTTACTGATCAAATCTAACATGTAATATGCAAAGTATGATAACAAAAAAATATCACAATCAACACATAACACAAGAGATTTAACGTGGAAACCCTGTGAAGGGAAAAACCACCTAGAACCGGCAACCCAAAAATGTTCACTCTTCTGAAGTGACGTCAGTGAAGACCCAACCCTGTTAAAGGTTAAAAACACACTGTTAGGTGTGACCTTGTTAGAGGATTTTAGACCAGAAGTTATTGTCCAACCAGCAGTCACTCTGAGGTTGACAAGATAACAATGTTCACTCTATGAATGAAACATAAAAAGACTTTCTTAGTCCACTTGGTTAAGATATTTGACCGTGTACAATGGTTAAATATGTAACAGTAGATGATCTGCATTGATACAACTTCAATTGCAGTTTACAGATCAATATTCAGCTCATACAAATCTTTCTGATCAATATATCACTTCAAATTTAATACTATATCAACTTACTATCCATCGGTAATTACTCTCTGTAGCTCGGTAATTGTTTTGTAGTTTGGTTCTCACTAACTAGTATGATCAGAATGCATGAAAACTTGTTCACGTGATAATTTTTAGTATCTTCTTCCTCTGGCATTCTTTCAACAATGAAACCAATGTCTCTTATATAGACAAGTAAATCATTTTCTTTTTGTCCATCAAATTTTGCTGCTTAATCTCATTCATTGATTTTGTCGCTTTAACCTTCTTCGGATGATGTGTCAATAACACATTTCAATCTTCTCTATTAGATCTTCCTTGAATTATGTTAGCCGTCAATCTTCATAACAAACCTTATCTGTTACCTCGATTTCATACATTATCCAGCTCATCAATTTATTAGCTAAGCTAGTCATTTAATTCCTTTCCATTCTGCTCGGTTAACAAAGAAATGTGTTGGTGAACACAAGCTCGGTTAACACTGTGCTCAGTATACACTACACTCCATCGGTGTATACTAGAATGCTTCATTTACCGATAACACTGCTTTGTGTCTTTCATCTCTATTCTTCATCATAGATGAATGCAACATAATAAAGTCAATATCATCAAGTCATAGACTCATCAAAAAGTTACTCAGTGTATTCCTTATCATCATCTGACATATACATCTTCCTCATGTAGATATTTATGTTCTTCATCTCTTTCACCTTTCTTCAGATGTTTCAGTATAGTAACTTACAAGATAAGTACTATCAAGCTAGTTGACATCAATGACAACATAATACTGATTTAATCATCTTACATATCTAATCACCAACTCCTCATGATCTTTAATCATAGATTCTTCATTCGGGTTCTAAATTAGTTTTAGTTCATCATATGAAATGCCATTATTGGTCAAAGGGAACCTACTATAGCTCCTTCATTGGGTCCTATTGCAGATGATGTTATTCATAGCACCCAGCTTTGAGTTGTGATTGATAGTGTGGGGGACATTGCAATAGTTGTCGCATCCATATCTAGTGATCAGGTTGGTCAGTACCTAATGTCTCGATGACACTCTAGGTCGTTAGGTGGAGCACCCTCTAGCAGGACCACACATGACATGTATAGTGCTGCAGGCATCCCTTCACTTTCTAGCCTGGAGGGACTTACAAGAGAGATGACACATGTTACATTGACTAGTTTGGTTGAGGATCTATTGGATGCATATGCATTTATAGCAACAGAGCATGATATCCCCATATCAGAGGTTAGATCTCGTGGGGGTACTATCAGATACGCTCAGCCACATCCTTCTCACCTAGACTGTGGCCATAGTGGCAGTGCTTGTGAGGATCCACCTACTGACCACTCTATTGCTACATAGGGAGAGGCACAATGTACAAACCCTTCAGTCAGTGTAGGGCATCAGTTCTCTGATGTTGGCCTTGACGATATTGAGTTCAACATGACCACTACGGGTTATATATATTTTTTGACACATGATGATATGAATTCCATGCCATCTCATTTGGTTAGTCCATTGTATTCATCATTAGAGAGGTGTGTGCAGTCTACTCATGTTGCAGATGCAGAGTTGAGCTTGGACCAGACGCAGCAAAATCTTGATACCTTGGTTGATAGGATTGAGGCCAAGGAATCTGAGTACTATCAGTTTCCACCACGTACACAGGTATAAATTAGATTATATACATGTATTTAATGTTACAATTTAACTTAAATTTATTTTCAAAATTTCAATCAATTTATATATATATGTACATGTATATATATGATATATATTTTTTGTCTACCAAGATATGCCTCTTGTTACTCCTTCTTTGAGGATTGATCGTGTACGTCGTCGAGACTCACTCAATGATGACATCAGTAGTGGATAGGTGAGTTTTTAATTTATTATCTGTGTGTACACACTTTATAACATGTTTTCTTATACAATATTTTAAATCAAACTTAAGATCTGTGTACAATGTTTATATATTAATTTATATATTTCTTTCTTTGTAGGGATCTGCACATCCTTCACAACATGATAGTCACTCTGGGTCTGACCACTTAGTGAGGAGTTGTCATGATGACTCCTAGGCACTTTCATATTTGATCTAGACATATTTCATATTACATATATATTCACATATGTTTGATGAAATATATTTCATTTCTAAACTCTACAAGACCGATTGATGTGTTTGATGTTATATTTCATTTCTAGACCCTTTTGATAGAATGTTTGACACATGATTGATCCATATGTTTCATAGTTGTGGTACTTGATCTACACATGATTGATGTTTCATGCATGTTGTATATATATACTTTCACTCTAGATACGTGTGCATGTGTGATGAACTTGTATACATGTTTGATTCTTCATGAGTTCATGAAATTTCAAATTTATAAGTGTAAATTTTCAATATTTTCAATAGATTACATACATGTGTTTAATTTAAATTTGATTACATGCATGAATGATGTTTGATTTTGTGTACTAGTAATTGTACCTTCATAGAATTAGTATTGAACAATAAATGAAATAGAAACTAAATAACCACAATATAGCAATCTATTTAGAAAATGAATGAACAATTAAGCATCATATGGCTCTCTAACTAAGAGTGTTAATGTGAAGCTCTCAACAAGCCTCCATTAATGATAGTCCTAGAATGAGAAATGAGTGATAAAGAAAGATAATTAACTCAATTCCAAATTGAAATGCTCAAATTAACTTCTAAAATGCCTTTCTAGCTATAATTCTTAAGAGGTTAGATGCAATTCTTAGGTTTGTGGATTCTAATTATGAGTGAATTTGGCCTTGTTTTTATAGGATTTGGCAAGGGTAGGGGGTGTAGTTGAATTTGATCAAGGTTGAGTTGGGGTTAAGTCTTTGGTTCCACCCTTTGAAGACAATTTAAATATTGTGTCCTCAAATCTTGGGACAAGAAGACAAGATGATCTTTCAATTTGAGTGATTGAGATTCATTTTGGCTTGATCCATGTGAGCTCTTTCCTTAAATCCTATTGGTTGAGGATTTTTCCTCCCATGTGGTGTTGAGAGAAATTATGATTTAATTAATTGATTTTAATTCATTTATTTAGCCATGTGCACCCCTTGAATGGGTTGATTTGATTTAATTCAAACTATACAATTAATTAGATTAATTGCGCATTGATTTAATTTCACTTGATTTGATAGGTTTTAATTGATCTTTATGGTTTTGATTTTTAATTAAATTGAATTAAAGATCGATTTTAATTTTGATTAGCTAAATGCTTGTTCTGATTCAATTGATTTAATTTTGCCTTGGTTTGCCTTGATTAATCACATGAATGATCCTGTCCACTTTTCGGTGATTACAGATTTCAATAGATTACATACATGAATGATGTTTGATTTCAATAGATTACATACATGAATGATGTTGATTGTACATATTTATGAAAGTTATGAATGATGTAAATTTGACACATGTGAGCTATATAATTGAGGTCCCTATATGTTTGATTGAATCTTACTTATATTTAAATGTACATTCGATAATAGTTGTGCATGTACTTTTAATTTAATGTTGTTGTACTTCAAGTAGATTTTATATTTAAAACATGCACGCCCTAATGTAACACATGCAAATTCAATACATACACACATTCATATTCCAAAGTTAGAGTACTTCATATTCAGGTAGATAATTAATATATCATATCCACTTGTAATACATTTTTTAGATCTATATTATAAATTTTTAATTTAATTCAAGCTCCATTCACTATGGGCACCAATAAGAAAGAATGGAGCTAAGAAAACCACTGGTCTCACCCGTGAAAAATTTAGTTCAAATCATAGTTCATGCATGATTTATTCCACATCAAGTGGTTCATCTCTCTCTCGAATAACATTTAATATTCGCTCATGGTCGTCAGTATCAAGTCTCCACTTACGAATGCCACGTCCCGTCATAGGAACAAGAGATAGGACAATGGCAATTACAAGATGACTATACTGATAAACCTTATTGCTAGGTTGATAATCAACAAAATGAATCCCATGTTTAAGTATTTTGATTTTCTTCAAATATGTTTCTTGCTCGACAACTAAACCTACATAGACAAGTTCAACAATGTTAAATATATATATAGATGTGAAATTAACCATATAAACAAATGTATAAGAAAATTGGAAGTTGGAAGGTCTCACTCAAGTTTAATATAGGCTGTGAAACTTAAATACAGTACTAGAACCCATGGGAAACATAATTCCATCACTTGTTTCATTCTGTGTTAGCTTCATCCTCTCCTTCCAACAATGTAATAAATAGTAACTAACACCTTCCACATTACCATGCTCTGCTACTACTGCAAAAATATGTCCTACATTTAAAGAGAACTTTTAATTTTAGGTTTGTAAATATAAATTAAATAAACTTTATTTATGGATTGAGTTTATGAATCCTTTTTAAACATGTACATAAACACATACGTACCAATTTTGATCAAACTTGAAATATGGTCATAATCTGTAGAAATCAATGGAATTTTGTCAAAGCTTTCATCCTGAACTTCATCATTTGTGTTTGTAACATCTAGTGGAACCAAATTCCATTCACTAACATATCCACATTTTTGGTTGATACATTCGTCATAGTTTTCAGAAATGCACTCATAACAAAAGCATGAGTAATCTCTAGTGTACAATGACCACACATTACTATCTGTATTCATAACTGAATGCAGGGATCTTGTTTTGTCTACTCTCTTGCATCCATGGATTGATCTTCTCTCAACACCTGAATAATAGAGAGACATGTGTAAAAATTGAAGACAAGTTAAAATCATGTATATATATAATGTACACATATATAAGTTAACTCAAACAATGATCAATAAATTTAAAATTAATACCTATTATCTCCCTCCCAGAATACTCGAAAGGGTATGACTCAATCTGATCGTGATGATGTGTTATCACAATTTGGCACCACAAAATGCATCTTGCACCACTCAACTACATCATGAACATTATTTATATGATATCCCTGATAGTCCAGTTGATACTTTCTTAAATCACATTTGATACAAGCTCCTGCACCATCATGCTCTCCCTTTCCATGTCCACTCTCAAAGAAACTCCAAATATATGGTATCTTTTGGTATCGATGATATCTACATAGTGCGTAAAATGGCCTTGCTGATTTAAATTGTGTTGCACATCCATTCGACCAAACAAAATTCTTTTCAATTTCGATGCTTTTTTTTCCAAATATCCAAAAAATGTCTTAAAGCAATGCTCGACAAAATGTATGTCATGCTCTTTATCATCACTAATGTAAAAATGATATTCTTTCTTTATGACTTGTGCTTGATATGTACTTTCAACACCATCCAAACCTAATTGTGCATGTCGATAAGACACATGTACCATGATAGTCACCTGCTCTATATAGTAGTATTATGCTTGAAGTTGTTTTTGAGAAACAAAGGAGTAGTTCTCTGCAAAATCAACAACCGATAAAATTGTTCCAACTGGAAAAGTTTATTTTTGTATTTGGAATTGTTCTACCTACCATTTAGCAAAAAAAATGATGTATATATGGTTGAATCAATTTATGAAAATTCTCCATAAATGTTGCAACAGGTATCTCATCTTCTACATATTCCAACCTTGTTGATTCGTTCCCGACTTTTATTTTAGACTTTATGTACTTGTATCTCTTACATTTTATCATCCTCATCATGTTAGTATCTTCAAGTCTCAAAGGAAATTTAGCCAAATCCCCGCATGTTTGAAAAGTTCCTCTTATGCAATCTATTTTAGGTATTTCATGATCAATTGATTTGTTACATACGATTGATGCTATGAATTGGCTTGGATGTTTAGGAAAATAATTTTGAGAACCACCACTTTCTTCTATCATCTTTCTAAACCCTTGATAGTAGAGATCGAATTCAATATGATATCAATAACAAAAAGTTTCAAAAGATTTATTTATCTTTACAAAAAATGGCTTTAATCTTTCAAACATTGTTTTTCCAATCTTAATGTCAGGATTTGAGTTACAAAATGAGAGATACAATTCATGTTGTGTGGTGTCCAACCAATGTTTTGTGTGCTGGAAATATTCCTTAGGCCCAATCCTCTTATTGATAACGTCTCTTGAATTTGGTGAAGGATGAGTATGATCAGTCCAAAATGATGTAACTAAGTTCCTAACTATTTCATTAATCCTATCAGACCAAGGAGCTCTACACATTAGTACCCAATTACCTTCCAATGTAGTATCATCCAAATTGATTCTTCTTTCCAAATAGTGTGTCATTGTCTTCCTACTATACCCGATCTGAGATGAAAGTGAAGAAATTTGTCTTCTTTGGGACATGTTTTTATTTAAAATAGATGTCAATATCACTCTTCTTGAAATGGACCTATTTGTAGATCTAGTTGTTTTTCCAATGGAATGCAAACCTTCCTTAACACTGTCAACAATATTTTTTTGTACGTTACATGATTTTAACTTTTTCAAACTTGCATCTACATCCAAAAAATTTAATGGCTCTTTTAACTCATCTTTAAGAAGTGTAATTGATAATAGTTGAGTTTTTTCAAGTGTACCAAGATTCTCAAATTATTTCATTATTTTCTTAGACTTTTTATTCAATGCCCTCTTCGTAATATCTATGTGTTGTTTAGCATAATCTCTCAATTTTTCCACATCCATTTCAATTAAATGATCTATGCTTTTACGATTAATTTTTCTCTTCAACTATTGGTGTAGACTATCATTCACATATGTTTCTTTCACTTCCGCTGCAAATAAAATAAAATAAATATCTTAATATCTCATCTTAAGGGGACCTTCATGAAATAAGTATTTACAAGCTTGAATGTCAAACCTATAATAATTTATAAACTAATGAGAGAAACACATACTTGTTTGACCTTGGGTTGATTCAACTTGGGATGCCCCTTGTCCAACATTTTCATCATCAAAGGCTGCATGTACACAACAAAAACAATAACTTCTTAAGGGGAAAGACCCAAAATGTATATTCACCAATAAGAGACTAAATCGAGACAGTGAGAGAGAGAGATGTGTACTTGTTTAATATTCTGAGAGTTGTGCTTGTTGAGCTTGCAATGACCCTTCTCCAACTTCTAAAGGTTGAGCTTTTTGAGCTTGTGATGAACCTTCTCCAACTTTTGAAAGTTGGGCTTGTTGAGCTTGTGATGACCCTTCTCCAACTTCAGAAGGTTGTGCTTCTTGAGCATTTCCTACATGTATGAAGTAAAAATTATTAAACAAAAACTTTTGAATGAAGTTAGTGTTTAGGTTTAGAATTGTTACCCTAACTCATGCATTAAGGCCACACAACAATTCTATCTTGACAATGGAAACCTCCTCTAGCTATGGGTAGACTACGAATGAGGAGGAATCTCCTGATTCTAGGCTGGTTCCTATTAAGTATGAAATATCACCACCTGATTGAAAATTTGATAAGGAAAGGGATAGAAAGAACTTTTGAAATTGAAATGAATGTGGAGTGATACACCAAAATAAGTTCAGACTTTGCTGGAATGGTAAAACAATAGCTCAAAATCATAGACCAAAAGTTTGACTCTTCAGATCTTTGTTCACCATATAGGCTAACAGACTTTACTATTAGGGTTACACCACAAATAGCTAAACAATTAACAACATACTTTTCCCATACAAGGTTTAAACATAAACTAATCACCTTAAGAAGGAATAATCAAACATTCACTTCTTTTGGATTATAGTTGAAAATCAACACTAATATAGAAAGATGAAATCAGGATCTTTGAATCTCACCACAAAACATATGAACCAATGAGCATCTACTTTATTTCTCACAAAACTGATAATCAGATTACAAAAATGGCTTCAAAGAAAAATAGGAACAATGTGTTCACTATTAGCCTCTCTCTCAAAACTCGCAACCTCTCCAAATGATTATGAAAATCAACCTTATAGTATGCCCCAGCCTCAAGTCCGAAAATACAAGCCCTTCAAAAATGCCCAATTTTAGCCCAAAAATTAGCCTATGTTATCCCCATCCTAAATGCCCAAAATTTTGGCTTATAATAAGGATTTAAAAATCCTTTTACAAAAATAATTGCCAAAATTTAAAAACATTTTAATATTAGATAAAAACCCTAATATCAAACAAATAATCTATCTTCTAAAACACTAAGTGCAGACAAAATGCAGAGTGGGGAATAATATACTCAACCCAGTTGCACATGACTTGAAAATAGAGGGATGAGGTAGCACATGGGCATTTTTCAAAACCTGCAGGAATGTTACATCTGCAGTAAAGGCATTCAATGCCTTTCACTTGGTGGACTCCAAAAATCTTATGCTCATTTCACTCCCCAAACTTGGTGTTTTCTCAATCTTCGCCAAGAAGAATTAGGGAAAAATTGAAACCCTAACAGAAGGAAAACTCTAGCAAAGCTTGCCGATGAAGCTCGGCTTCCCATAGATGAAGCTATTTGTCAAACTCGGCCTCCTTTGCTGTGGAATTTGAGCTCACTTTTGTAACCAGTCGATTGGCGTTTGTTTGTTTATTTTCCCACTGTATCTTCATCTTGCTTAGCTGTGACTATGTGCTTTGGCTATGAATGATGGAGTCTTCAAGTCTCTCAGCTTCCTAATAGGTAGATCACTTGTATTCCCTTTTGTATTTACTGATGCTATCATTCACTTGCTTTACGTAACTGATGTTCATTCTCACTTTCACCTCGGCTTGTAGCTATGAAACACATAGCTTATGTTTATGACTGTGAATACATGACTCCATCTGTGGGCACATGGCTCTTGGCTATAGGTACTGAGACTCGAACTCTTCCATATGTCACGGCTTGTGACTGTAGTTTTCACCACTTTGTTGTATGCACATGACCACGACTGTTTTTAAATCTCCATCAGTCACGGCTTGGTTTATGACTATAGTGTCTACCTTGTTTTCTTTATGAATAAAGCCATGACTGATGGGAGTCATCTAGGTTCATGGGTTTTGATTATGAGTCACGATGAATGTGACTGTGGCTATTTTATGAATAAGCCGAGACTAGTGTTTGATCTAGAGATCATTCTCTTGAAGTTCGGCCTTTAACCAGAGCTGTGACTGGTGTTCTCCTACAACGCACGTGAGTTTAGAACCATGAGCACATCTCTTCCCACATTTTCTTATAATCTACAACTTGACCATTTCTTTGAATTGGGAATGTTGTATCCCTTTTTGGAACTCAGTTTTAGTGTGAGTTCAAACTAATCCCATTATAGCTGTCACAACCTCATGACTGGTATTCTTTATTCCTCACTATCTATAAAAACATAATTGTAACTTATCATCAAGCTCGGCCTTTGACTGTAGCTTTGACTAAAATCTTTAAATGATGCTTGATGTCGGAGCATCGTGAATACATCCCTTCCTATCTAACAATCATGACTAGTGACTGGTGAACTCCCTTTCATCTTGGTAACATACAAAGTCATGACTGTTAGATAGGAAGTGTAACTTCATGAACTCGGTTTTGAAACTCGAGTCTCATTTAGTCTTCATTAATCTCTCCTCGACATAAATATGAAGCTCTTTAATTTGTTATATACCATTCTTACTGACATGGATTCTTTTGTCAACATAATCATAACCACAACTTGGTCTTCTCTGTAACGAACAATTATGAACAAACCATATTAAACTAGTGAGTTCTCAGAACTTGGTTTTTACTTACAGTTTGAAAATGTGAACTGTGATCGTGAGCCTTCAATTATGAGATTTATTTATTTTACCATCCTGCTGATGTTGGTATATCTATTTTTGACAGTGCACCAAAATTGAGCAAGAAATTCTTTCAGTTATACTGATATCAATCCAAGCTGGAACTGAAAAATGTGATCTAGGTCTATTAAGACATTTTTCAGTCTTAGCTTGAGACTCTTATCGAGATGATTGAAAAATCCATTAGTATTCCACCATATGAGCTTTCTTCTAGTTATTTCATCAAAGTCGTGAGCTTATAACTGAAAGATGTGGTAGATGTATATAGTTTTTCTATGACATCTTTAAGTCATAAGCTTCACAACTTTGGGAGCTGACTAAAAATATGACTGAAAGACATCAAGGAATAAGAGTCACTTTACTCATAGCGGATAAGTACATTCCTTCCTGTGAAATTTATTTTTCTTTCAGCTCATGTTCATTTACATCTCTATTTTCAAAGCTATAATAAATGTGCACACACATCACCAGGAACATCAGATTATAAAATACACTATCTTCTTTGCTTTGAAAAAATACCATGCACTCTGCCTGTGATGATAAACCATGTTGAAAACTCATACTTTTTGTTTATAAAAATACCTCTACAGCTTGCATTCTGTTTGATTTGTAACTTTAATATTTCAACTGTAGGTATAATATACTATGCACATTTGTTCAATAGCATAGATTTTCACTTTGAAAGAATTCAAAATACAACTCATTGTATCAAAGCTCGTGCAGCATGACAACTGTCACCAACTCACTTGACTGTATTTGAATTCAATGTTAAAACAGAGAACATCCTTGAACTCATTGATACATATTAGCATGTTTGAACACAATCCTTTTTCTATTTTGATGTTGAATCTGATCCTTAAATATGAGAAATGTAACAAGATAAAATGTTTTCTATTTAATGAAGTTCGAGCATGGGCTCGTGACACTCACTAAATACAAACTGAAAACATTTCACAACTTTATGGCTCAATCTTGAAGCATTCTTTTTCTAATCAGCAACAATAATGATATTACTTGAAACTGTACCATTGAAATAGCAAGGACATATATTGTACCAATAGTTATGCAGCTGCATTCTGTGACACTTGATTATGACTATTGGCAACATTGGCACTTCCTGTAGTAGTTTATCTTGAAATTTCAGCTTGATCTGCATCTATTCTATGACTAAATATGAAAACCAGTCAACTCTTCTCTGCAAAATAATATGTTAAGCTTTCAAACAACATAATTCTAAATTGGTTAGATTAGTGAACATAATAAACAACTTTGTCAATCAATTTTCAAACCATTATGTTCACTAATCTATCAAAACACTGCATCATCTGAAAAAGGTTTCTCAGCTTGAACATACTAAGTCCTTTTAATTCAGATACCTGGTTAATAAAAAGGAGAACATAGACCAGAATGATCATAAATAGTAAAAGGTTTCATGTTTACAAAAACAAGTCCCTTTAATACTACCTTGTAGTGAGTGTTGGTGTACATTTCCTTATTGCATTTGATTTTCCAGATTGATGTGCAGATTTGAAAACTTGATTGTTATAGTATTTTATTTGTTTCTTATGCATTGCTTAGATCCAATAGGATCTAACTATTTTCTCACTCTTATGCAGATATGAACCCTAAAGACCTAAATGTAGATGCAGACCTAGACTTTGAAGACCCTAGGACCTGAGACTTAGCAAACAACCAGCTAACTCAAATACAACACAAAGGTAATGCGTGGGACCCCTATTCCATACTTCAATCTTTTCTTTCAATTTTGCAAATGTACTCTACTTATTGATATGAAATATGAACATGGAAAGACATTTGTATACTACATTTAGTTGAATGCACAATGTAATGATCATTTATGAATTTTGAAATCTTTAGAACAGTAATCAATACTTAGAGTACAATAATGATAGCTAGAATGAATGCAATAACGAAATGTAAACTAAAAAAACCTACAAGGCAATGTTAATTTGTCAAACAAATGTGCAACCTTTTCCTATTTATGTTTATTGTGTTGTATGCTATAATTTTAAGTAACAGTTACGTCTAACGAGGTTCATGTATTAAGTCAAAATTAGTCCTAACAGGTCTAGTTGGCTCTAATTGGGTCTAATTAAGTCCTAACAGGTCTAGTTGGGCCTAATTGAGTCCTAACAGGTCTAATTGATTCTAATTGAGTCCTAATAGGTCATATTAGGTCCTAATTAGTCCTAATTAGTCATAGTTGGTCCTAATAGGTCCTAATTGAGTCTAATTAGGTGCTAATTTGTTCTAATTCAGTCTAATTGGTTCTAAGTGGTCCTAATTGGTCCTAATTGGTCCTAATTGGTTTTAATTAGTTCTAATTGGTCCTAATTGATCCTAATTAGTCCTAATTGGTCCTAATTGGTCATAATTGGTCATAATTGGTTCTAATTGGTCATATTAGGTCCTAATTGGTTCTAATTGAGTCTAATTAGGTCCTAATTGGTTCTAATTGAGTCTAATTAGGTCCTAATCAGTTCTAATTGGTCCTAATTGGTTCTAATTAGTCCTAATTGGTCCTAATTGGTCCTAATTGGTTCTAATTCATCCTAATTAGTTCTAATTAATCCTAATTGGTTCTAATTGGTTCTAATTAGGTGCTAATTGGTTCTAATTAGTCCTAATTGGTCCTAATTGGTTTTAATTGGCTCTAATTGGTTCTAATTAGTTCTAATTGGTCCTAATTGGTTCTAATTGGTTCTAATTGGTCCTAATTGGTTCTAATTAGTCCTAATTAGTTTTAATTGGTTCTAATTGGTTCTAATTGGTTCTAATTGGTTCTAATTAGGTGCTAATTGGTTCTAATTAGTCCTAATTGGTCCTAATTAGTTGTAATTGGTCCTAATTGGTCCTAATTGGTTCTAATTGGTTCTAATTGGTTCTAATTAGTTCTAATTGGTCCTAATTGGTTCTAATTAGTCCTAATGGGTTCTAATTGGTTCTAATTGGTTCTAACCGGTTCTAATTAGTTCTAATTGGTCCTAATTGGGTCTAATTGGTCATAATTGGTCCTAATTGAGTCTAATTAGGTGCTAATTTGTTCTAATTGAGTCTAATTGGGTTCTAATAGGTCATATTAGGTCCTAATTAGTTCTAATTGAGTCTAATTAGGTGCTAATTGGTTCTAATTGATTCTAATTGGGTCCTAATAGGTCCTATTAGGTGGACTAATTAGTCCTAATTGGACATAGTTGGTCCTAATAGGTCATATTGGTCCTAATTAGTCCTAATTGGTCATAATAGGTCCTAATTAGTCTAGAGTTAAGTCATAATAGGTCCTAATAGGTCCTAATTAGGTCCTAATTGGTTCTAATAGGTCATATTAGGTCCTAATTGGATCTAATCAGTTCTAATTGAGTCTAATTAGGTCCTAATTGGTTCTAATTGAGTCTAATTAGGTCTTAATTAGTTCTAATTGGTCCTAATTGGTTCTAATTGGTCCTAATTGGTTCTAATTAGTCCTAATTGGTTCTAACTAGTTCTAATTAGTTCTAATTGGTCCTAATTGGTCCTAATTAGTCCTAATTAGGTCTAATTGGTTATAATTGGTCTTAATTGAGTCTAATTAGGTATTAATTTATTCTAATTGAGTCTAATTGGGTTCTAATAGGTCATATTAGGTCCTAATTGGTTCTAATTGAGTCTAATTAGGTGCTAATTGGTTCTAATTGATTCTAATTGGGTCCTAATAGGTCCTATTAGGTGGACTAATTAGTCCTAATTGGCCATAGTTGGTCCTAATAGATCCTAATAGGTCATATTGGTCCTAATTAGTCCTAATTGGTCATAATAGGTCCTAATTAGTCTAGAGTTAAGTCATAATAGGTCATATTAGGTCCTAATTGGTTCTAATAGGTCATATTAGGTCCTAATTAGATCTAATTGGTTCTAATTGAGTCTAATTAGGTCCTAATTGAGTCTAATTGAGTCTAATTAGGTCCTAATTAGTTATAATTGGTCCTAATTGGTTCTAATTAGTCCTAATTAGTTATAATTGGTTCTAATTAGTTCTAATTGGTCCTAATTGGTCCTAATTGGGTCTAATTGGTCCTAATTGGGTCTAATTGGTCCTAATTGGTCCTAATCGAGTCTAATTAGGTGCTAATTTATTCTAATTATGTCTAATTGGGTTCTAATAGGTCATATTAGGTCCTAGTTAGTTCTAATTGAGTCTAATTAGGTGCTAATTGGTTTGAATTGATTCTAATTGGGTCCTAATAAGTCCTATTAGGTCCTAATTAGTCCTAATTGGTCATAGTTGGTCCTAATAGGTCCTAATAGGTCATATTGGTCCTAATTAGTCCTAATTGGTCATAATAGGTCCTAATTAGTCTAGAGTTAAGTCATAATAGGTCCTAATTGGTTCTAATAGGTCATATTAGGTCCTAATTAGATCTAATTGGTTCTAATTTAGTCTAATTAGGTCCTAATTGGTTCTAATTGAGTCTAATTAGGTCCTAATTGGTTCTAATTGAGTCTAATTAGGTCCTAATTAGTTCTAATTGGTCCTAATTGGTTCTAATTAGGCCTAATTGGTTCTAATTGGTTCTAATTAGTTCTAATTGGTCATAATTGGTCCTAATTAGTGCTAATTAGTCCTAATTGGTCCTAATTAGTCCTAATTGAGTCTAATTAGGTGCTAATTTGTTCTAATTGAGTCTAATTGGATTCTAATAGGTCATATTAGGTCCTAATTGGTTCTAATTAAGTCTAATTAGGAGCTAATTGGTTCTAATTAATTCTAATTGGGTCCTAATAGGTCCTATTAGGTCTTAATTAGTCCTAATTGGTCATAGTTGGTCCTAATAGGTCATATTGGTCCTAATTAGTCCTAATTGGTCATAATTGGTCATAATAGGTCCTAATTAGTCTAGAGTTAAGTCATAATAGGTCCTAATTAGTTCTAATAGATCATATTAGGTCCTAATTAGATCTAATTGGTCCTAATTGAGTCTAATTAGGTGCTAATTTGTTCTAATTGAGTCTAATTGGGTTCTAATAGGTCATATTAGGTCCTAATTGGTTCCAATTGACTCTAATTAGGTGCTAATTGGTTCGAATTGATTCTAATTGGGTCCTAATAGGTCCTATTAGGTCCTAATTAGTCCTAATTGGTCATAATAGGTCTTAATTAGTCTAGAGTTAAGTCATAATAGGTCCTAATTGGTTCGAATAGGTCATATTAGGTCCTAATTGGATCTAATTGAGTCTAATTAGGTCCTAATTGGTCCTAATTGAGTCTAATTAGGTCTTGATTAGTTTTAATTGGTCCTAATTGGTTCTAATAGTCCGAATTAGTTCTAATTGGTTCTAATTAGTTCTAATTGGTCCTAATTAGTCCTAATTGGGTCTAATTGGTCCTAATTGGTCCTAATTGAGTCTAATTAGGTGCTAATTTGTTCTAATTGAGTCTAATTGGGTTCTAATAGGTCATATTAGGTCCTAATTGGTTCTAATTGAGTCTAATTAGGTGCTAATTGGTTCTAATTTATTCTAATTGGGTCCTAATAGGTCCTATTAGGTCCTAATTAGTCCTAATTGGTCATAGTTGGTCCTAATAGGTCATATTGGTCCTAAGTAGTCCTAATTGGTCATAATAGGTCCTAATTAGTCTAGAGTTAAGTCATAATAGGTCATAATAGGTCATAATAGGTCATAATAGGTCCTAATTAGGTCCTAATTGATTCTAATAGGTCATATTAGGTCCTAATTGGATCTAATTAGTCCTAATTGAGTCTAATTAAGTGCTAATTTGTTCTAATTGAGTCCAATTGGGTTCTAATAGGTCATATTAGGTCCTAATTGGTTCTAATTGAGTCTAATTAGGTGCTAATTGGTTCTAATTGATTCTAGTTGGGTCCTAATAGGTCATATTAGGTCTTAATTAGTCCTAGTTGGTCATAGCTGGTCCTAATAGGTCCTAATAGGTCATATTGGTCCTAATTAATCCTAATTGGTTCTAATTGAGTCTAATTAGGTCCTAATTAGTTCTAATTGGTCCTAATTGGTTCTATTTAGTCCTAATTGGTCCTAATTAGGTCAAATTAGGTATAATTGGGTCTAATTAGGTATAATTGGGTCTAATTAGGTATAATTGGGTCTAATTAGGTCCTAATTGGGTCTAATTAGGTCCTAGTTGGGTCTAATTAGGTTTTAATTAGGTCTAATTGGTCCTAATAGGTCCTAGCCAGATCTAGTTAGGTCTAATAGGTAATAATAGGTCATAGTTAGGTCTAGCTAGGTCCTAATAGGTCCTAATACTTGTCTAGTTAGGTCTAATTAATAGATGGTTAAACCTCTAATTGGTCGAGGACTAATACCTATCTAATTGGTCCTAATAGGTCAGGTAATTGGTCCTAATTGGTCTAATAGGTCATAATAAGTCCTAGTTAGGTAGATAGTTAGGTCGAATTCCAATCCTAATTGGTTTAATAGGACCAAATAGGTCTATAGTTAGGTCTAGTTAAGTCTAATAGGTCCTAATTGGTCTAGTTACCTATCTAATTGGTCCTAATAGGTATAGTTAGGTCTATTTGGACCTAATAGGTCCTAATACATCTAATTGGTCAGACTAACAAGTCCTAATAGATCTAATTGGTAAGACTAGAATAGGTCCTAGTTAGGTCTAGACTTGGTCCTAATAGGTCTAGTTAGACCTCTAATTAGTCTTAATAGGTCCTAATTGCTAATAATTAGTCTTATTAGGTCTAATTAGCTCTAAAATCATGTATTACAATATCACATTTACATGATGAACATTAAGACAAGTCTTGACCATCAACTTAAAATATCTAGAGAGAAACATCTTAGACATACCTTGTTTCTGACGATAATATCTTTTTCATGATTCTTCATGTAGTCTTTGTTCAGTTTCTTCTTAATAATGTCGTGTACTTTTGTGTAGCCTTCTCTTTTTATTTCCCATCACAACTTACAAAATTGTTCCATGCCAAAATGTATTCCTTCTCCTAAATGTGAATTATTTTACAGCTTTCAGATTAATGAAATGGAAAAAATATACATTTATTTATACCTAATCTTCATTTACCAGAAATGACACCAAATAGGTCGACCAGGGTTTCTATCGAAAGTCAAAGTTGACTTTCGATCAAAACTAACTTACTTTCGATCGAAATTAGTTTAGTAATGACTAGAATTTGCATTATTTGTGAAAGTACTTTCGATCGAAACCCAAAATTTTTGATCGAAAGTACCTGGTTTAGGCCATGGTTGCAAGCTATGAAGAAATTCTGAGAATTTCATGGCTTCGGGCCTCAAGCGTGGTGATCAAATGGAAGAATAAGAAGATGTCCTTTTGCATACAACAAGTACTCAGAACTAGCTTTCTAATGATTATATATTTGACTATTTTTGAATTTATTATGTGTATGGTCAACTATAGTAAGTTAGTTTTGATCAACTCACAAGACAATAGGAAATCACAAACCATTAAACAGGAGACAAGATTCAAAGAAATTCTTGATATCCTTGTATAAGTTGCCACAAACTGATATAGGAGTGATTCATTGAGCATAGAATATTCCACAAAATAAATAAGAAAATTGTAGATTCATTAAGATCTTTGTAAAACAGAGAGGTTACATACCTCTTCTATCAATTCTTGTATGCAAGCCTATAGAACTAAGTCTATCTTTGGTCTCTTGCAAACAATCCTTTTTCTCAACCCCAGAAAAGAACTTGTTTTAAATGACCTTGGGAATCCTTTTATATGAACAAGCATTGCTACAAGCCTAGGGTCATTTAGGGAAATATTAGGGCAGCATTGTCACTTCAACAACATGAAATCAGGAAATAATTTATTACAGACGTGACAAGGAAGAAACCCTAAATTAATCAGAGAATATCTGAGACAAATCGAATATCTTTTACATTATGGAAACCCTAGCAGTCAAACTAAAAATTAGGGCATGATTCTTTAATCCCTTAGGCAAGAATCTTAAAACAAATATCTCATCTACCACAGCACGCCAAGGACATAAATTTTTTTGACAATTTGGCCCATACATAACTGCTGCATCTAGAAGCAACCACCTACAAATAATAAATTCAGGGTGGCAAGAAAATTTGATCTAATCACAATCGGCCCAACCACTATTGAGTCCATTCAATTTCTCAACTGCAAATTATCATTTATGGCCCAAAAAGAAAATAGATTTGATCGTTTGTTCCTCTGGTGTACCGTCATTTCTACTTTCTGCAAACCCTAGCTCAAAAAATTCAAATATGTGACCGATAACGGTTAATTTATCAATTTTAAAATATGACCGTCGATCCTGATCTATTCCCAGCATATCGAATGGTTCTCATAAATCAAAAATATTCAATTGATCTTTTGAAATTAACCAGACACATAATCTCTTAGCAACCAATCAGAAGCGAGCATATCATCACACCTGACACTATCTTCATCTTAACCCTAAGTCATCTGGTGAATTGGCCACTGAAGACTATCTCCCAATCTTGGAATATTTCACTTAACCTGGGTCTGGTTTGGAGATTGGCGACAAAGGCGTTCAAGTGATCGCTGAACATTTCCTTCAACTATGGTTTCATTGGGAGATCTGGCGACCATCGTACGATCTCATCTGAATCAATGGCCCTCACTGATTCTCAAAGCCCTTTATCTTAACTCAACCTTTCATTATGAGATCTCGCGACTGAAGGAACTCAAGATCACTGGATCCTGGTATTAACCATAGTTTCATCTGGAGAATGAGTGATCAAGGAAATTCTTGTGATCACCGAATCCTTTCCTGACTCATGGTTACATTCAGAGAATACGAGACCACCACCCAATCTTTTCAGCATCAATGACTCATATTTAAACTTGAAGTCTTATCTTTAATCTATGTTCAATCTGGTGATTCAACGACTGAAGCCATCTCCAATTCACTAAACACTTTAATTAACCAAGACTTAATTGGGAGATCACGTGAACAAAGAAAAATCAGAGTCATTGGATACTTGTCTTAACTATGGTCCCATCCCGAGAACAAATGCCAACCGTCGATCTCAATCTGCATCAATGGTCTATGTTTTATCTCTAAATGCCAGCACATTTGATCGCATTATTTGGAGATTCAGAGACTGAAGGAAACCTAAACTGCTCGCCAGGTCGCTGAATGTTAGGACATTAACCACCAAGATCAGGAGATCATGGGAACACTTCATTCGCGAGATCACTGGATAAAAAACAACTGACTGCCAGGATTGAGAGATCACGCGAACAAAGGAAAATAAAAGGCATGCACAGAAAAATAACTTAAGTGGCCCGGAAAAGGTAATGGAGAAATAGATTAAGGGTAGGGTTTTGGACTTAGACAAATTTTATGAAACCCTTGGACATGGATAAACCCTATTTCTCATACACTTTCAAATTGCAATATCTAACTGGTTTTAACACCAAATGACATGCAATCTGACTGGAGCTTGCACACACCTTAAACTATCCCTGGCTCAGTTCGCAAGCCATAAAACATCATAAATTTTCTTTGTTGATCAAACATGTATTGCAGTAGGACAAGGCAACTTTCTTAGGGTTTTGCAAGGATGAAGACCATGTTCATTGGTTTTTTGGCAATGATAGGAAAATGGGCTAACACTATCAATATCTAAATATTTAATTTCATGCTACACATGTAATCTCATATACTAGAATGAATCAAAGCCATAAAATCTAACAACAAAATGATCAAGATCTACTACACTATCAAACCCCCATTAGAAATACCTCATGTACTTCATTGACACTAAAATGCCTAAACAAGTATCTTAGTTATTTCAAGTGCATTCATTTTCTAATAATGACTCTATTCTAGCTTTTCTATATTGCCAACTCTCACTATAAGTAAAAAATTACTCATTATCAGTAACTCTATTATCCATCTTATCTCCTATTGTTTGAAGTGAGTCAAAATTCACCTCTTTTGTTGTTGCAAGTACTTATACTAGTTGTTGCAAGTGCAACTTCCTTTTTCTATAATAACGACAAACACTATATGACACTATTTATATAGTGTCTATAATAGAAAACTCACAAAAATATCCAATCTAAACCTCTAATATTTTCAACTACTAAAAATTTGTATTAGTGCCCCACACCTACAAACCTTCCTCTTTTTGCCTAAAATTGTTCCTTTTCACAAAATCTACAACCTTAACTAGTACGCAATAATCATTTTATCCATAAGAATGGTTATTTAAGTATTTGGACTAAAGTGGAAAATATCTAGCACATCCATATCATCTACTCCAATACATGCACACACCCCATTTTCACTTAGGATAATTCATCTCTAGATAAATACCTTATCATGTGCATGCATATTAAGGAAATAATTTAATTAATGCGATATAAGTAGATATTGGAGGTTGGAAAGAATGCAGAAAATGAGTATTAGTGTTTGCAGGTAGTAGTTCAAATTCAATAAAATTCACTTTTCATAGGTCAATTATAGAAAATGGTATTAATAATTCTAGTCCTGGTAGAGTTGTGAAGATAGGGGAGAGGACCCAATACCTGAGCACATTCACCCAATGGCTATGATAATAGTTGTTGATTCAATACATACACTTGTGGATTTAATATCCAATATTTTTGACAATATTGGACCAATAGAACTTTGTGACTTCAAAGCTGTTACTATTGATGATGACTACCCATAATTGAATGAATTGTATCCCTTAGTTCTAAAAATAACCAATCATGTGATGTCACATCAACTGCACAATTAAGTGTCTCCCTTTTGCACAACCATTGGTCTCACTTTTTTTTTGGACTATTTTGGACACCTTCGTAAAAAGAATGTTGATGTAGCATCATATTTGATGATGTGTCCCTAAAACCTTAGTTATAAGTAGGGGACTTGCTAAGTAAGTTGATGTAAAAAAATGGGAGTGATTTGAAATTTGCATGGAAGATTTTGAAAAGTGTGAAGTTGTGCTCAACTACTGGGTCCTCTCCCCTATCTGTTTTCTCCACCATATAGTCTTGTGTTGTGTTTTAGTCTCAAAATCCATGGTTGCTTAATCCCAACTCAAATGTAGTTAATAAAGGAAAAATGGTCAATCCAAGATACAATAGTTTTTGTACAATCATCCCCAATTTTCTTGGAACTAGTTATTTAACACCATTTGGTAATGTCACAATCCAAACTAGAAAAATCACCAGATATCTCCAAAATTCTTGCATTATAATTTAGAAATTAATATATACTATAATTAAAATATTTAATATTAGAAAATTTATAATTGAAGTTAGTGTGGCAAGTGTTTGGAGGAACTAAGATCGACAAGAGCTTTTAAATCAAATCTTTTTGAAAAATGACATGTTTGTTGTAACTCGTCTATTTTTTAGAATTGAGGCTTTAATTTATTAGATGATGATAAAAACTAGTTTTTCAAGTTACATGTAGGTGTGACAAGTGCCCTTGGTTGATATAATATATATAATAATTGGATATAAGATTGTAACAAAAAGTGGTACATAACTTATTTGGTGCAAATGAGAAGGTATTTTAATTATAATAGTGAATGCAAAGGGGATAGATAATGTATATTCCTATACAAGCCGTTTGATTTCCCATAGTGCAAATAGTGTGCCTTAGGCTTTCTTTTATTTCAAAGTCAGATGAGAGATCATCTTCTTAATGGTGACGGTGGCTTTTCTTTTTTTGTTGCGGGTTCTTTCCTTTCGTGAGACACATGTCACGTTCGCAGAGGATTTAAAGAAAAAAGGAAAGGGGAGCTCATGAAGAGAGACAATGGCTATCCAACAAACTAAAACGTAAAATATATAAAGAAAGTTAAAAAAAAAAACTAAGTGTCCCCCTTGGTAAGATATATGTTTTAGTTTGTTGTTTAGATGTGGCCCATGAAGAGGCTCATTGTTGTGACATGTGTCATGTGTGGAGTTCGAGGTGAAAGTTACCATTGTCCACTCAACGAACATCATGACATAAAGATGGTTGATTAGTCATTATCCACGTGTTTGTCGGGTTTGGCCCTTGTATTGTCGGCATGCCCAGAAATGAAAATCGTTGTGATTGAAACTGTCAGTATTTGCTTAAATATATTTGTTGAGACTTTATTTTTATGAAAGTTAATGTCAATTTAAAAAGTCTGTTGTGCCTTGTGGAGCCTTTTAGTTTTGAAGTGATGTTGAGTATAATGGAAGTCTATGTCATTTGAGTAGTAGATATCTTTGTTAGACTCTTATAATTATGTTTATGAGGTTTTCATTGATTTGGACCATGTTACACACTCTTCTAGTTGATGATAATTGAGTATGTGAAATTATATCATGTATGAATAGATGTATAAGAATGCTAAGGAATGTATATATTGTATATGTAGCTTCTGTGGATGCACTCATGAAATGATATGAAAGCTATAGTTTGTACATCATAGATTTGACTATTTTGTTCTCTTGTGGCACATTATGCTCAATTGAGAGCTAATTTTTATGTTCTAATCTATGTGGCTAAGTCTGGTTTATTGTGAAAGTGACTCTAAGTTATTTGTGAAATATTCTAGTGCATCGCCTAAATTTAGTTTCAAAGCAGTGTTCTTTTCTCTTTCCACATTCCCCTATTCATGACAAGTCAACTTCTCAACCTCGAAGGCTATTTCAAATGGTAGCATCTCGGTCCCACGCTATTTGAATTTCTCATAATATCTGTTATCTTTCTGGATTGCAAATTTCAGGATCGACAAATAAAAAACATAAACTTGAAGAGTAAAACAATATTATCTCGTGTTTCTTAATACCTTACATATGTATGTGATATGCCATTGGTTTATTAAGTGAATCCCTTCATATTTTAACACCAGCCTAGGGTATCCTCCACTGTCATGCACACCCACTATTGTAGCATAACTTCCTACACATGCACTTAGGAAAAAACACACCAAAATTCATTCAACCATTTTTGTTCAAGTTTGTTTAAGATTTGACTTAGGTAGGCTCCTAAACATGCTATAATTCTCAAAATTTTCAAATTTAAATTGACAAGTATTGTAGCTCATAATGAGGTAGTAACAAGCATCCATGCTTACAACATCATGTATAAAGGATACAATTGATTGTAGAGAACAATAATACAAAGTACAAAACATTAGTGCATGTAGAAAACATAAAAAAACATATTTCAATCCCTAGTAAATGCTAAGAAAACAAAAGATTCTAACTCCAATTTAATGATATAATCACCTCCCATCTTATCTTTTTTTTTTTAATAATAAACTAGTTTATTCTAACTACTAATTTAAACAAAAAAAAAGTAATTATTCGATACTTTAATAATTTTATTCTTAAGATAAATCTTAGACAAAACTAAGGTTATTTAATCATTTAAAAATAAACCCAACAAAATTCGAAAGACAAGAAAACGCCAAACTAGCAATTGGGGAGAATATGACAAGAAGTGCACCAAACCCACCATGGCGAGATTCCGTGCTATCAATATCTCATTTCATGCCAATCAGAACCATGAAAAAATGGGAACACAACCTCAGCATGGTCGGTAGAAAAATGTTTAAATGATAAATCAAATCCTATTCTACTATCAGATTATCAATGCATTCATTGAAGTCCTTTATTCCTTTGTTTGGGTATTTTAAACTTTGTTGTTTTGCGATTATAATTCGAGATGAAGCAAGGCTGAAATCACCAACTAAAGATGCAGCCAATGCGTTCTTTGACAGCATCGCAGGGGGCCATCAAGACAGGTAAACAAGCCCAATATTAATGGAGGAGAGCATTTATTAAACTCCAACATTACATCATCTGAAAAACACCCAATGTTTATTTTTCTCTGATGGGCGGTCAGGTCGGCGTTGATGAACATCCATTCACGTGTATTATTATTGTGGTGTGGACCCAATTTAAACACTGGGTTTTTCTTTATTGGATTGGAGTGGGTGGTGGAGCTAATCATTTGTATTTAATCTCATTAAAAAGAGCATAAATCATTGTTTTGTACCATGGACGGTCTGTCCTGGGGCTGTCGACCTCACATCTTCATCCTCATCTCTCTGAGAATCGCTCACTATATGTAAAGCACCAAACTTATAATCACACATTTCACTGACAATCTTACAGTACTACAGCACTAAGAGTTCAGATGGCATTGGGCATAGAGTTGGGCCGCCTTGATGATGCAATTAAGTTCGAGACAGTGAAGACATACATTGCAGAGTTCATCTCCACTCTGCTCTTCGTCTATGCTGGCGTGGGGTCGGCCGTTGCCTACGGTTCGTCTCTCTGAACTCTCTGTTCGCTTTTAAGGTTTTAATAGCGAAGCTGGTTGTCCCTGAACCCATTGATATAAGAAGTATTTTCGATAGCATGCCAAATTATGATATTGTTATAAGGATTAGAGGAATGGCAGTAGTGAATGGGGATCGAATAACTGTTTGTTTACTTGTTGTCATGTTGATCTTTCATTAAAATAATTATGAAAAAGTTCAATAATAAGTTTTATATGTACTAATTATAGTCAATTATTGTTTATTTTTTTTAGTCTGTTTGTAAATCATTAGAAGGACATTTGTGCACCACTAGTAGGACATTTGTCCACAAGTACTGGAAATTATGAGTGGATGGTTATTGGTTCATCTTCAAGTAGGTATCTGGTGGCATTTTAAAATGACTACTTTTTGACTTTTTCGTACATAACAAATCCCCAACATGCATCCTTAATATTCAAAAGTTGAAATCTTAGCTTTAAGTTGTTAAGTTACATAGGGAGACAACAAAAAAAGAAATTGTCAAAATCTGATATACCGTTTAAGATATGTTGATGCACAAAATTAGCTATAGCCACCAGTACCTTTTCTCTAAATCAGAGAGTTTGTTTTAGAGTCAAATTTATTGATTCATATTTCAAGAGTAGTAATTTACATGAACTCTTCTTCATGAAATGAATTGAAGGAATGATACACTTAGCATTACATCTCTTGAGCATCATTTAGATACAATGAGTGCTGAGTAGACCATTCATTCTCATAAGAAATAGGTACCTATGAATCATATGTCAATGAATTTGATAAAAAAGCTAAAAGTTGAATTCTAATAGCAATATCAAAATACTAATCTCATTGTTTTAATGCAGATAAATTGACGTCCGATGCATCTCTGGACCCGGCTGGTCTAGTGGCAGTTGCCTTGGCTCATGCGTTGGCACTTTTTGTAACCGTCTCCATTGCGGCCAACATCTCCGGCGGCCACGTCAACCCGGCAGTTACTTTCGGCCTTGCCTTGGGCGGCCACATCACCATACTACGTGGCGTCTTCTACTGGATTGCTCAGCTTCTGGGCTCCACCGTGGCCTGCCTGCTCTTGAAATTCACCACTGGCGGTTTGGTAAGCTTAATTCCTATGAACAAACAAACAAACCTCTTTTTTCTTAATTTTGCAGTTATAAAACTAGCTGTGATATTTGTGCAGTCAATCCCGATCCACAGCGTGGCATCTGGCATGAGCTTAGGAGAGGGAGTGGTGATGGAGATGGTGATAACATTTGGACTGGTGTACACGGTGTATGCCACGGCAGCAGACCCCAAGAAGGGAGACGTGGGGATCCTTGCACCCATTGCAATTGGGTTCATCGTGGGAGCAAACATCTTGGCAGCTGGACCCTTCTCAGGGGGGTCAATGAACCCTGCTCGCTCCTTTGGCCCCGCCTTGGTGAGCTGGGATTGGACGGACCACTGGGTCTACTGGGTCGGTCCCCTCGTTGGAGGAGGTCTCGCCGGTATCGTCTATGGAGGCGTCTTCATTGACTCTTATTCACACCTTCCCATCGTCACTGAATGCTAAGCTAGCTTGGAAAATGTTTTCCTTTTCGCTTATGTATGAATAAATTAATGTACACATTTTGCTTAGCTCATGCTAAATTCTCAAACTGGTGACTTCATATTAGTTGGCTGTTTACAAACAATAATTCTTGCAATTGGATTCCTGTCAAACAATTTTTAAGTTGTAACGAATCTTCACTGGAGCACATAAGCCAAAAGCACATGTACAAAGCACAAAGTCAAAACACAGAAATTTATACATCATGACAATTTTTTATGTGATTTTCACTGGTCCTTTGTCAAAGAGCTAAGCTCCAAATTACTGAACTAATCTATCTTAATTAAAAAATATAATTTTTCTATTGCTAATATACACCTCCTCGGCGACTGCTATGCAGCCATATGGTTAGACAACTTACCAAGGAGATACTTCTCAAAAAAAAAAACTAAATATAAGTTTTCCCCTTGGTAAGTTTTCTAACCATATGGCTGCATAACCGTCACCCACCTCATATTGTAACGAATCTTCACTGGAGCACATAAGCCAAAAGCACATGTACGAAGCACAAAGTCAAAACACAGAAATTTATACATCATGACAATTTTTTATTTGATTTTGACAATTTTTTATGTGATTTTCACTGGTCCCTTGTCAAAGAGCTAAGTTCCAAATTACTGAACTAATCTATCTTAATTTAAAAATATCATTTTTCTATTGCTAATATACACCTCCTCGGCGACTGCTATGCAGCCATATGGTTAGACAACTTACCAAGGGGATACTTCTCAAAAAAAAAAAACTAAATATAAGTTTTCCTCTTGGTAAGTTTTCTAACCATATGACTGCATAACCGTCGCCCACCTCCTCCACCATTGCTTACATGAAGGAAAGGGCCCTCCACTCTCTAGTTAGGTAGTCCATCACATCATATGTAAAGAAAAATGTGTTATTATCTCTCTATTATTAATATCCATGTACTCTATCATGCCTTACTTAAGGTAAATGCCTTATTATTATTTCTCTACTATTAATATCCACTATTTCTCCATTCTCCATTGAAAGGAAAGGGCCCTCCTATTTCTCTACTAATATTATCCTCATACTCTTCCACACCCTACTTAAGGCAAAAGGTTATACTATTTATGGTGTGGGGAATGGTGAGAATAAAATTAGTCCACATTATTTCAAGGGCAGTTGTATCTAGCTTCACATTCAATTTTGAATTGGGTTGGTATTAGATTGTTAATGTTGATCATAGAAGTGAGGATTTAAGTGTAGTGCTAATTAAATTAAATTTAGAATACATTTAGTTTGTTGAGATTGAAAAGATATTAGTATTAAAAATTTGAGATAGAAATGAAATAATTGTGAGGGGAAGGAGATTATATTAAGTTTAAATCTTATAAGATAGTTCTACTCTCCTTTCAACATTAGGATGATATTATAATTAGGTATGTGTAGAATCATGGGGGCGAAACTAAGTCGTTAAATGGTGACAAAAGTTTAGAAAAATAGAGCTAACCAACTTGACATAAAAACTTGAATAGGTTATCAAAATAATTCAGCAATATGTTATAACAAAATTTGTAGCAAATTCAATGTAGTTTCTAAGCTATTAGCTATTTTTTGAAAAAATAAAATAAAAATCTATTTGGTGAAAATTTAAAATTTCAATGCATTAGTACTAAATTTTCAAGAAAAAAATAAAAAACAGGTGTATGTCTAACCAACCTAAGTACAACAAAAACATATTTTTTTTTATGAAACTTGAAATATAAGTAGAAGACACATGTCCAAATGTGTCGTATATTTTTTTGTAATTCTTTTCTAAGTAAATAATTAGTTATGATTTTTTATTACTTATAAATTTTTGCTAGAACTTTTTTAAAATATAAAAACTACTATGCCTAACTATCATAACTTGGTCAAAACTTTATGAAATTCATTTTATTTTAATCGTATAGTATGTGTAGCATAGAATATGGTGCAATTTTTAGATTTAAAAATTGTGAAACCAATTGATAGTTATAGATATTTTTTAATCAACCTATCATTTATGACTTCAATCATAATGCATGTGAAAAATCAATAATAATTATATATTAAATTTAAAATAATGCATATTTATATTGGTTGAAAGCTGACAATTTCCTTAATAAATTTTTTTCATCAATTTTGGGTGAAAAAAGTTGCTAGCCACATGAACAAAGTCTAGAAAACTAAAGAGATTATAAAAATACTTTTTGAGTTCACTTTCAGAAATCCCCAAGCCAAAGTCCAAAGCAATCTTGAGGCAAAAATGGGGGGCAAAATTATGTTAGGAAAAATGGATATCTGTTAGAAATGAATACTTATTTTTTAAACGTAAAAATTGGATGTATGTTTCCTCAACTTTTAAAAAAAAAATTTGTTTTAAAATTTATTAATTTATATGGACATAACATTTACGTTTCTTATCAAAATTTTGATTTTTTCTAGCATTGGAAAGGTGATTCAAAGCTCTACCAAATGGAATAGGTAGTGTTTTTATATTATGCATAAAAATTAATTATAATTAGTTTAAGTTCATCCTACATTTTTGAAACATTATATGATCACAACTTTTGCACATGAAGTCCCTTTTCATAATTGATTTATATGTAACAATCATCTCAAAATTGGTCATTTTACTAAGGAGCTCTCTCTCTCTCTCTCTCTCTCTCTCTCTCTCTCTCTCTCAATCTTTTTATTTGAATGAACAAAATCAATCCCATGCAACCTATACTTCTTCTAGAATTTCTTATTTATACTAGGGTTTCCTAGAGCTATACTATGATGATATTTGCATCTAAATTTTATGATATTATTTACATGACCACTTTATTTTTTATAGTGTTACATCTTTTTCTATTATCCTGATTGTGAAATGTCTTTTACTTACCCCATTGGGTAAGTGCACCAAGATGGTGTGCAAAAAAGTGGCCAAAAACCAAAACTTTTCATAATGCGATTGGGTTATTCAAAATTTGAAAAAACTAGGCTTGGCAAAGCCGAGCCTTTGCCAAGCCACAAAAAAATAATAAAAAAATTAAGTTTTGCAAAATGCGATTACCTTTTGCAAAGCAAAAAATGATTTATAAAATGTGATCACATTTTGACTATCATAAACTTTTTTAAAAAATTTGTGTTTGACTATTATTTTTTCACACAAAAACTGAGTTTGAGGGAGAAAGGAGGAAGGGAAAACGCCTAAACCTAAGCGTGTTCTTATTGTTATTGAATTGTGTTTCCATATTGATCATTTTGCAAGCATTCCACATTGTCGAACAACTAAGAATTTATTTATTTTTAATTGTTTTTGTTTCAATTTTGATTGAGTAGGATTTGTTGAAGTGATTTAATTGTTTTCTTAATTAATTTGATGTTAGATTCATAAAATAATCCCCGACCACAAAAGAGACAACAAAGACCTCTTTGAAAATAAGAAAATCTTGATAATGTTGGAAATAGGCAACAAGAAAAACCCTCAAAATGCAACCCCACAACAAGAAAACCCTAAGTAAAACCCAAATCCACTGTCAAACCCAAACCCACCGCCAAACCCAAAATCCAAACCCTCTGCATCCTCTAATAGGTCATGTTGATGCCACATAAGAGGACCTTATCAATCACCTTCAACAAAACACTACCCAAATACTCATATTGGTTAATAGGTTGAGGTCTTCTAGTCTTTCACACCACTCATCCCTCGGTACCACCTTAGAAAGAATGGCCAATAGTGCGAATGAGGTTTCTAGGGAGGTTACAGCATGGGGTTCATGGAGGGATAGATGTCATGCATTTTATTCTGATGGGTTGTCATATAATTAAGTGAAAAAAAAGAGGATACTTAAAGATGACATATGTGCTCTTTTAACTGATCCTATTTGTAGTAACTAGCTCTAGAAGTAACTATGAATCAGTTTCTAATACATTGGTGTGTTCATAATAGGATGAGAGCTGCATTTTGGGATAGGTGGTATATGGTCTTTGACCAACCACCCTGTAATAATTGGGAGGTGCCTTTATATTTTTTGAGAAAGCTATATTAAATTGTGAGTTTATCCTTGATAAGAAGCTGAATTATTTTTACATCTGGTAGTTCCAGGGTAGAGGGAGAGGCTCTACACGGGATAGAGTTGGGGCCCATAGGGTGGTAGAGTTGTAGCATAGGAGTTTTCTAGCTAAAAAACACATAGTTTATGTTGCGGTCTCGGTAGTAGTGAAGGGGTCTATGTATTTACAGACCCTTTAGGAAGCTACCTCATTGAATGATGCCATTATTAAGCATGACACATAATTAGTCGAGGCAGAGGGTGGATCAGCGCTTGCACCACCTCCATGATCACTAGATGCTCCATTTGGCTTAGCCTAGCCTATTGAGAATATGTGCCCCAGTTGTAAGCGTATATGTGTCTAGGTAGACATCGACACGAATGAGGATGGTTCGACATCACATTCATGTACACATTATGGAAGTACATGTCAGGCATTCGTTGTTGAGGATGTGGCCCTCACAAATGACATGTTGACGATAGTGTTTTCTAGGGGGCAGACACAAGTATATTTATTTGTGTTTTGACATGTTATTAATTAATCACCTAAATCCTATAAAAGTACAAATAAATTTTTATTTAGAGAACAAATTAAATTGATATATGAATAATATACATTGCAGGGTGTAGCAGGTGATACTACGAGCACACCACAAAGTGTTTGTTCGACTAGACGTGAATGGGCAGCTTCGACACATGAGGTATAGTTTTCAAATATTCATAAAAATAGAATAATTTCTTGGTGTCAAGATTTCTTTTCTTAATATATTTATTTATTTGATATTTTATAGGGCTTTTTGGGGGTTCAGATGTCTGAAGTTGATGATGTGATGCTTTTTGCCATTCATTTTGGCCTAGAGAGCTTTGCGGTATTATATTTTTCACACCTCTTATTTATAATTTTAATTGAACCCATGTTTTATCATATTCATTTCTCTTATGTTAATTATGCTTCTTCTAGGGTACCCCACCTGGCTCTAGGACATCAGGATGGAAAGATAAATCCTCGAGGACACCCAAAGTACAAAAGGTAGTTTAGTACAATTTAAGTTTATTTATTGAAGCGTATTGTGATTAAACATGTACATGTATATTGATGAATGTGCCTATCTTATTTATTTTGTATACATAAATAGTTGGGTTTTACAAAATTAATGAATGCATCGGTTGTCGCTGGTGTTCAAGAGAGGAAGAGGTAACATTTTTATATTCACTTTTGATTGCACTCTTGTTTGTTCAAAATCTCTTATAAATCCTTCCTCTATGAATATGATATATGTTATTATTTTCATACAAGAAGCAGTCATAGCAACCTCATCAGCATCGATGCCTTCTAAGAGTACATGAGAGCTATCTGAGGCTTCAGTATGCATCACACACACACACATTTTACCTATTACAGCTCCCTTTGCGACTTCCTACAAATTCTTTACCATTCCATTTCGTTAGGAGTCTGAATCGTCAAAGAGGAGGTCCAACACAATGGAGCCAAGAGGTATGCATGTCTTCTTAGTTTAAACCCTCTTGTCAACTTGTTTTAGATTTCTTTCATGTTTGTTAGAAAACCCTAATTCCTCCCTCTATGACTATAACATCTTTTAAAACTTACCATACAAGAAATATCGTAACTGATTCATAGTGGTTATGCCTCTTACCAGCATAGGAGATCCATCAAAGGCTTTGGTAGGCATTTGTTTTTTGGTCCATGCATTTTTAGTTTTGTATTGTTTGTTGACATATATGTTATTAACTTGTATTATTTTTTTTAACCTCTTATATTAACTTGTATTAATTTTGTTTTGCCTCTTATATTAACTTGTATTAATTTTGTTTTACCCATGAATCCACTACCTCTCCATCTTGTTAGGAGTCCTCACCCATGAAGGAGTCTTCACCCATGAAGGAGCCCATTTTCCCTCCATTTCAGTCCCTTTACACATTTTTTTTATCTTCCAATATGAATTCTCGACTTCAACCTCATCAAGTTTACAAATGATCAAGTGGGTATCTCTAAAATTACCACCATAATCTCACACATCTTCTCATATTTCTAACCATATAAGTTTTTCAATTTTTGGACAACATTAACATAGTGAAATTTAATTTTCTTTACCATTGTCTTGACAGGACTCACATACATATGTCTACCATTTTTTTAATAACTTCTGATCTACTTGACCAATCATAAAACAAATTACCTATTATTGTTCTACACTTGAATCTATACACTTTTAAAAAAAGAAGATTGTATTTTTTATTATTTTGATGCAAGTTATGCCCAGTGCACAAGCATGTACCATATTTTCAGGATGCGGTCACTTCAAAAAATCATAAAAAAATTACTCAACAAAAAATTATGAAAAAATACATAACTTCTATATCTCACTCTTATCTATCATCCTACCAAACAGTTTTTCAAAATACTAAATCTAACTATATCTTTTGTTGAGCGCACATAAATAGCTATGTTATATTTTTATGAAAAAATCAAGAATAATTTTTCGTGCATGAAGAGTTTGATATTCACTTTTAAAAAACTTTAGTATTTTAGAAACTAGATTCAAGGTACTACAATTCATATTCTTTACACATCTTCTAATTTTGAGTGCAAGACCCTCCAATTTCTCTTTGAAGTTTCTAGGTTTACCCAATTTTAGAAAAAAAAAGTGGCCACTTATACCCCCTTTTTCCACACCATCTTGGTGCACTTACCCCATTAGGGTTTTATTTTAACATTTGGTACATCATTTATACTTTTACTTTTTTAATATGAAATAATACATCATTTTTATTTAGTTTTCCTCTTGTCTCCTTTTCTCCCTACTATATATTCATCTACATGTATCTCTCCATCTCTCCTTAGCTCTCTCCCTTTCCCTTTCCCTCTCCCTCTCTATATTTTTCTATCTCTCCCTCTCTTCCCCCATTTCTATTTCCATAGATATATCTCTCTACTTATGCCTCTAGTTATCTTTATCCCTCTCCCTTTTTTTAATCTGTATCTTTATCCCTATGTATCTCTATATCGACATCTCTCTCATTCATACACACAAATACTCTATTTTTCTCTCCATATTTAGACATCCCTCCCCATCACTCCCTCTTTCTATATTTCTCTACTTATCAACTTTGATATGGGAAATAGTTATTAAGGGTAGATCCCCACTTACCATATACATTGGAAGACCAAAACCCACTCCTTAGGCCAAATCTAATTTGCACAACCCAAGAGGATGAAGGGGTACAAATGCAAGATCTAGCTAAAGAGGGATTTTGAGGTATTCCCTATACATACATAAATGTATGTAGATGAAATGTAAAGTATGATAAGAATTTATGCAATGATAACCAAAAACATAAAATATCAGATCTAATATATCAAAGTAAATGCAAGATTGAAATAAAAAGATTGAACTTACCTTTAGGGTTAGAAGAGGACAAAACTTTAGATCTGGGATCAGACATTTGGAAACCTGCCAAAATTGGGAGTCATTCTAGATCTAGAATTTTAAGACTTGTAACTTCTACCTGTGAAATTTGCAGACCTCCATGAATATGTCAACTCAAGTCAACCTATTCCCAAAAATTTGACTTGTTCCTGGGAAGGTAAAATCTGATAGAATATGCAAAGGATCAAACCTTGGTTTCGAATCTTTGAAAATCTAGATCTGAAACTTTGTCTTCTATTCCTGTACACAAGGAAAATGGGGAAATTATTGTGTAAATTGGATTACCTTGGTCATTCCCATGTATAGGAATTTACCTTGAGATGAGATAAGTAAAGCATGTAAAAATAAGACAAATGTAAGTATTCACCTTGCTTGTCAAACCCTCATTGATGGATGCAGATCCAATAAAACCATGAAGATGTGTGAATTATTACTTGAGATGTGTTGTAGAATCAAGGATGTCCTCACAAATTAAATTGATCTACACTTTCCAAATCCTATATCTTGAATGAATATATGCTTGATCACTTCAATGGAGAAGAAGAGGAAGAAGGATCGATGTGCATCTTCTTGCTTGCTTGTGATTTCCTCTACTTTACCACCATAGAAGAGAGAAAATTTCATCAATGAGAGAAGATTACATTTGAATGGATTTTGAATAGAAGAAGTCTTGGATATCTTGAATTGGTAGCCTTGCCTTCAAATCTTGAATCCAAAAGAGAACTTGAAATCACCAATAATTGCTTGCACATGAAGTCTTGATTGTAATTGTGTATGATAATATTTCTTATTGATGGATAATAATGGATGTCAAAATGAAGATCTTAAATGTCCTTTTATACTAAATTTAGGATCCAAAATTGATAGGTCAACAATGATCAAGAGCAGGAAAAGAAACACTCATGCATTGGGCCCAGCTCCCACTAAAAAGAAACCCTTGAGGAATAGGTCAACTTGAGTCGACGTATTTTTAGGAGAAAAACTTTTTAAATAGCCTTGGGATGCAGGAAGTGTAAGGATATTGCAGGAAAAAAAGATAAGATAAATTGGAAATCAAGCATAAACACATTCTAATCTAGGAAAATCACTAAAATGGGGCCTCATAGGTCCTAGAGCTTCCAAATAAGTGGGTGTTAACTTTTTAGGATGGTACATTTATCCCCCACTTTAGTGGAATTATGAGGTGAAATAATGCTCATGGTAAAGTAGATCAAACACATAAGGTGATCTTATAAAGTTTAATGAGACAAGGAAACATCAAGTCCCCATGTAACTTAATTCTCATCAAATCCAGAACTAAGACAAGAGAAACATTGCTAGAAAGAGAGAGAGAGAGAGAGAGAGAGAGAGAGATAGATCACCTTATCCCAATAAGATTATGTGTCTTACTCTGAATGACACAAAGAAGGCATCATAAAAGACGACATTGTAAGTTCTAACATGTTTGTGTGCCATGCTAGTCAATCCATCAAGGATCTATCCTTAATGGATGTGTATCCTTAAGGAAAGTGTATCCATAAGAGATGTGGAAAAGTAATGACCTATCCTAAGGGAAGGTAAGCTTCCTTAGGGGCTAACAAAGTAAAGGAAGGATTTTTCCTTAAGGAAAGTGTATCTAGAAGGGATCCAAAAGAGCGATATGTCCTAAGCGATGGTAAGCTTCCTTATCTATCTAAAAGAAAAGATGATATGTCCTTAAGGAAAGTGAATCCATTAAGGGATCCAAATGAGTGATCTTTCCTAAGGGAAGGTAAGCTTCCTTAGGCATAGAAAGGAAAATGAGGATCTGTCTTTAAGGAAAGTGTATCCAATAAGGGATCCAAATGAAAAGTAGCATTGAAATAGTGTGTGTGTGTGTGTGTGCAAAATGTGAGAAAAGTGTATGCCCCATGTTTAAGCAATTGCAAGCTCCAAGAAAGGAAAAATCAAGGAAAATTAGCACATGATAAAATAGAGCACAAAGGGGATCTACCAACTTTGGGGTTAGTATGATCATATGATAATATGTGAAATATTATATCAAAATGAAATGTCATCATCCCCCAAAGGAAGTAGAACTACAACACAATGGAAGAAAGGAACATAAGAGTTACAAAGAAGAATCTTTTTTGAATGGTATCACAGAGACCAAAAAGAATTAGTGTCTACCATTTTGCATCATCCCAATTAGACAACACAAAGGCACATTTAATAAAAGTGGCATAGGTACAACATAACATGTAATGACATATAAAAGAAGTGAGATGCAAATAGAAGTTCATGTTTATGATATGGTGACTCCTTTATCACCTTGCATCAATAGAGCAACAATGATTGTTTAAAGAAATGTTAAAAAAACATATAACAAGTAGCACATCATGATGGAAGTACATTACAACAGTAAAACACACAAAATACACCACACAAGAGGAGAGATTCAAGCGTATCACCTTCCCCCTATCTCATTCGATAGTGTTTAGGGAAGGTGGACAAATCGCAACATGAGCAACATCAAGCATAGTAGATGGAACAATAGCCAGTATCAAACAAGGACCCTACTATGAAGAAAGGTCACTGTGTTCATTACTAAGACTAATAGATAACTATTGTGAAAGCATAAATGTTAAATCATGATCAATATCAATAGTCTCATAGTCATCAAAACCACTAGCATGAATATCATTGTTAGCATCATGAATATCATCATCAAGATTAATTATACTAGAATCCAAGATACAAATAACATTTTTATGTTTGTTGATTTTTATTTGATTTAAATTCAACCCCTCGATAGGCCCAAGAATGGGTTGGTAAAAGGGAAGAAAAGTATGAGGAGGTGTATGAGGTGAAGCCATTTTTTGAGAAGCATGTTGACATGCTCTAGCATGACTCTTGTGATGATGATCATGGGCATGATGATTATGTTTGGTCTTGATAGACGTTTGGCTTGGGATATGATCAATCAACATTATGTTGGAATTATGGAAAGGTGTGTACTAAGAGGGGAGGGGTGAATCGGTACCCTTTAAAACTTTTCAAACTAATCCTTGTAAACATGTGCTTCAATAACCGACTGTGTCAATTTCATTCACCATACACTTAATAACATAACTGAAATGTAAAGAAATCGAATCACTAACATAATGTCATAGACTCATCAATAAGTTATCCAATGAGTACCATATCCATATCTTTCTCATCCATCTCATCTTCATGTAGATATCTCATTCCTTCACCATTATTTTCTTCTTAAGATGTTTGTAACCATCATGATAAGTATAGTCAAAACTAGTTGACATCCATGACAATACATTAACTGATTTAATGTCTCACATATACCTTAGTAGCTCGGTGATCATCAATCACTATCTTTCAATCTCTCCTTTAAGATATTCAATCAGTTGAAGTCCTATCAATCTCTCCCTTTGGCATTGATGGAAACACAATATGAAATATGACATAGAATACCAAACATATGTTCTACAACTCTGTATGCAAATGTTGTAACTTGGTAGGCTCTCCTTGGAAAAATGGTCATCACTCCCCTCAGGATTTGTGACATGGCTTAACTGCATCCTGTGTCTTCTATAAGTCTAGAAGAGGAATTTTAATTTATTAAATATGTAGTAATATAAATTTGTGATTAATGAAATAATCATTTAAATGAATAAAGATAGGATATGATCAAGACAGTGTTAAACCTAGAATTATGTTTTGTGGTATATTGTGCGAGGGATGTTGGCGGGTTTGAAAACCGCTCTTCATGATTCCCCTCAAACAAATGTAAATGAATCCTCTCTCAATTTCAACCATTTCTTCTAAAGCCAACTTAAAACTTTAATCCTCACATTTAATTTAATATTTAAAAAAATAAAAAAATAAAAATTGGTGTGTTTTTCCTGTAAAATTTTGGGCATTACACATAGCCCCTCCTTTTGTCCCAATTTTTTTCAAAAAGGGGTCAAAAAATTAATTGATCAAAAGAAGTTGGATCCTGAGGGGAGCTATTTCTCCCTTCCTATTAATGGGTTCTTCTAATTAACTTGGTCTATATAGTTAGTGTAAAAGTTTAGGTTTTTCTTTTTTTTTAATTAGCACTACTGTGCAAGGTGACACATTTTGGTCCCATATAAAACTATTTTCCCTAAGTTCTTTCGCACATCCGGTGGGCTTTCCCAAGATTACCATTGTTAGTGTTTCATGATTAATCATCATTGTATATCAAAGAAAATTTTAAATGATGTTTTTTTGTGTTTTGCTAACCCTTGTTTCATTAAAAGAAAGCATGTCAGTGCTTTGGGTGTGCATTCTTTCAAGTCAAGTATTCTCTAGCCAACTATCATTTTTATGCAATAGTGGGTTCTTTGTTATGATATGAGTTTTCTTAATATTGTACATTCAGAGAACATTCATCTATAAAAAAAAATACATGGTAATATTCGTGTAATGACAAAAATAAATAGATATGGGAAAATAAATTATCAAAAAGCATTTACTTTAATTTATCTTTCGGTCTTTATTTAAAGAGAAAAATTATAAAAAATTCATATTTCTCTTTTCATCATTTATATTTTGTATCATATCAAACAAAATTTTACAAAATGGAATGTTTTCTTGTCCATTGTAGCACAGGTCACACATCATTATCTAGGTAGATTTTTCCATGTCAACTCAACCTCATTGTCCTTCAAACCATCTTCTCAATCAGAAAACTCCTCATTATCTGACTCGTCGGTATCTCATTCCTGCTCAAAGAGGACTCTTAGGAAGAACTCCTGCAAGCACTCCGTGCTCATCTCCTCTTTTGGGTCTATATACTTGTTCATAAAAGTGGCCCCTTAACATGCATAGAAGTGATGCATGTCAATTGAAAAGGAGTGAAATTTAGAAATGAAGGGCACCCATGGTACCACCGCTCCATTCTCAAGATAGTTCCTCAAGTCGATTATCATTGGTAATCCAAGTCCATATTGATTTGCGGCTAGGACATCTACAATGTCCTCACAATAGGTTCTTCCAAACAACCCAACTGTAACGAATTTGCTTTCATCCCTTGGTTCTCCCAAGTCCAATAGGGAGCCCACAAACCTAGATGAAATGTCAGTGTTCACCCTGTATCGGTCTTCACTCTCTAGAAAGTCCTTACCCAAGATCTATTTGATGATTACAAGGACCAGGTCATTGTTAATTCTTATCAACTTGGCTAACCTACTATCAATAACACAACCTAGGAATGGTTTCTAAGACCTATGGGTGGTGAGCCTCATGGGCATATCGATGCTTTCAAAATTCTATTTCTATCATATGCCTGACTTTATTTTTTTTTATATAACCCCATATCATCTTCTGATAGTGAGGCTCCTTATATAGAAAGTAAAACCTCCTCACATGCTCAAACATTTAATCCTATTGGTGGAGGTTGTCACATCGAATTGCTCGAAGTATTGTGTCCATTTTCCAAAGTTGTCATTTTTACCTATCCTCAATCTTTGAGCCTTCTTTTGGTTCTTGATAGTATGGTTAGATGAAGATTCGTATGCCTCGAGTACCAAGAGGGAGGTAATGCATTTCTGGTAGGTTTAAAATGAAAGATTACTTTTGATACCCTTAGCATACTAACACTATTTTCATGGAAAAAAATGTTTAATATCTATCATTTCATGAAATAATGATATCCAACTAGTTTTTTCACAATTAAACATTAAATACCTACATTAATGTTAATGATATGTGCTTCTTTGATCTACTAAGTAAAAAAATGGGGGATCTTCAGCTACTTCCTTGGAATCCAACCTAAGGAAATAAATTAATTGTCAACTTTCATTCCAAAAGAAGTAAAAAAGGAAAAAAAATAATGGACGCATTAAATGTGAAGATGGAATACCAGGTAATGCTAGAAACTCTATCAGAGCTATGGATACCTAGTCAACAATAGATAAATGTTAGTGGTTGGTGTACACACTAAAATATGCACTTCTATGAACCATTGCATGCAAGGTTGCTCAAGAATGAGGCCTCACAAAGCGGCTCATAGCTCTCTATGCATGGAGTTGCAAGGGACTATGAGTTTTCTCTCAGCTAGAGCTACAAGAAGGTGACCTTGCTAGTCAACCATACAATGAGAGATTCACAATGAAGACAAGGGCAACAATGCCAATATCTCCAAGAATCCAATATGTGATGCAATGCGATGCAACTAAAACGAAGATGTAAATGTGCAAGCTATACTATGAAAATGGAAGTACAAACTAAGCTATAAAAGGAAATAGCAATGGATTTCAATGCCTCCTATTTAAACTATGTGAGCTTATTCTATTGCATAAAAGGAAACTAAGCTAAGAATGCCATTATCATGCAACTATGAAGGCAAATATGCAACTAAATGATGAAAGCAACAAGTCTTCAATGTCTTCAAACTCCAAATGCACCTAAAACCTGCAGCATAACATTAGCATAAAACATGGATATCTAAATGGAGGAGAGAGCTCTCCTTTTATAAGAAATGAGGAGAAATGGACCATGGAGATTAAGAGGCAAAAAGTCTTAATCAACGGTGGAGCTTGAAAGAGGAGCAATCCATGTGCACAAGTATCCTCCAATGAGAGTGAAGTGTTGACTTTTGAGCCTCATGTGAGACAAAAGTGCTTTTTTCCCTTTTTATAAAATAGGAATAATGCTTTATTTGTGCAACTTAGGATAAGAGGGAAAGTGGGGGCTTTTTATTTAATTGAAAGGGGAGGAAATATTCCTTTTAATCAAATAAAGACTTAGGATAAATGGTTAGCTCAAGGATAAAAATCCAATATATGATCGAAATTAAGATTTGATCAAGAGATTGATAATGTTGAAAATATTGATTATTGATCAAAATGATTCAGGATTGATAAATCAAATAAATGGGGCCCAAAGTCTAGGCGACCATTTTAGGGTGCATACATTTGCCCCTTTTTGACTAATGTGTGATCGATTTGGGAACACATGCAGTCAAAGAAGAATTGAAATGTGAGATCGATTTGGGATCACAAAACAACTCAGATATGAGGTCGATTCGGGATCACATCTGGACAAAACATAAACAAAAGCTTAGACCAACACCGTCGCTGCTAAAATCAAGTTTTAGACAAAACTATCACCGTCGCTGCTAGGCAATAATCAATGTCTAAAAATGGGAGATAAGAATCTCAAATTTTGAGCAAAAGCTCACAAAAGATGTCTGAATCAAGAACATCAAGAAATCAGGGATGAGAATCCCATAGGTACTGCCCCCTCAGAATCGAAATCGAAATCAGGTAGAGGAGAGACAGCAAATGGATAAAGATTTGATCAAATCATAATCGAACGTAAGATTCAAATAGGTTAACCATTAGGCAATAGAACATGCCCCAGCCTGACTGGAAAGATGCAGTCAACGTGAGAAATGAGGGAATGGAATGGCTATGAATGAAAGACTAGAAGTTTGGAAGACATGAAAAGGAAGGAATGACGATGCCCCAGCAAAGATTTAAAAGATTAGGCCTCAAAAAGATCAGCGAACTGCGCAGAAGGGGGGAAGATTTTGAAATACGATTTTGACTATGAAGATGACCTCGGATTTTGATTTCAAGTCCGAAAATGGATCCAGGACGTCGAAATTAGCTAGGGGTGCAATTTTCACGCAATTCTGAGGTGTTTTGAAAATTAGGTCAAAAAGTCAAAATGCTATAAAAGGGGTGAAAATGTCATTTTCAAAAATCATTTGTCTTTTAGCGATTTGAGAATTTCAGAGCTTCAGAGAGAGAAAATGGCTCAGCAAGCAGGAGTTCCCGTCCATAGGCATCGATTCGAGCGCGCCCGGTTGCACAACCGGCCACCACACTATCCTGCCCCGGTATGTTTTCGAAAGACTCGAGCTTTTTGGTCATTTCTAGCATTTAATAGCTTCTTTTAGCACGTTTTTTTTTTCAAATTTAAATTTCAAAATTTTGTGCTGGGCGAAATATTGCGCGATACTTTAGAAGTATCGCGCGCTTTGGGGAGAAGTATCGTACGATACTTCGCGTGCCCCAAAAGTATCGCGCGCTTTGGACACCAGTATCGCACGATACTGGGTGAAAGATCGCGCGATACTGGGTGAAGTATCGCTCGACATAAGGTTTATCGCCCCACTATAGGGAGAAGTATCGCACGATACTTCTCCAAAAAAGAATATCGCCCAGTTGAAAAATTTGATATTTAACGCATTTTTGAGCAAAAACGACATGGGTCTAGACAATGTTACGTTTTTAAGATATTTTTTATACTGAGTTTTTGGACATCCATCATGATATGTACTAACAACGGGTTTGGTTTTGGCTTGCAAGAGGTTTTTCCGGCGCTCATCATCAGAGCGCCGAAGGTGACTGGGTTGCGGTGTGTCCGAGATCTGGATGATCCGGGCAATGCCGATATCAGGACCATGGGATTCTGGTATCTGTTGAGGTATCCGTATATCAGAGCAGATCATGGGTTGTTGACTGCGCTGGCCGAGAGATGGCACAGCGAGCACAACACCTTCCACCTTCCTACAGGCGAGGCATCCATCATACTGGAGGATGTCTATAGGATCCTTCGAGTTCCATGCCACGGAGAGCCTGTAAGTATAATCATGTTTTTAAGATAGTCATGTAAAATGTAATGTTTCCAAAAGATGAAAACTAACATGATTTATGTGTTGTCACAGGTATACTATGATCAGGACGTCACTGAGGGGCGTCGGTTGATTCAGGAGATGTTTCAGGATGTGACCATCCTAGACAGGCATGTCAGCTGGGAGCGACTGCTTGATGACTTTGGCCGAGATTATCCGGTGCCATGTATTGTGGCATCGATTATTTTACAGATCCTGATGACTGATCGCAGTCAGAAGGGATTCCCGCTCGGATGGGGCAGGCTATTGGTAGACTTGGTAGGCAGGCCCCGACGGATGGCATGGGGGCCTGCGATCCTAGCAGAGATGTATCATGAGCTGCATGAGATCGTCTACAGGGACGGTCGGACATGGGCATGTGGTGCCATCCTGGCACAGGTATGGGCATGGGAGCACATTGCTGTGGTGCGCCCCAGGGTTCAGCCGAGGGAGAGGAGGTACCCCTTTATTTATAGGTACATTGGGTTTATATCACATGCCCATTCAGGGGATGTGACCTATTATCGACGGATTCTGGATGAGATAGCCTCATTCACATGGAGGCCGTACAGGGAGGTGGAGGTCTGGGGAGATGCGGCCGATGAGTTGAGTTATATGCTGTGCATTCGGCCACTGGTAGGTCAATATGCAGAGATCGTAGAGAGATTCTGCATCACTCGGGTATGGCGGCAGTTTGGGAGGCAGCAGCGAGTCTCGACAGAGACTACTACCTATGCCAGAGCCAGGGACGAGGAGGGTCATGGGTGGCTACCCATGTTGGATTATCAGCAGGCTGTCGCAGAGACAGCAGCTATCAGGGGTGAGCCTTGGGATTATTTCCCAGATGTGGCAGACGCAGGGGCTGATGGAGCTTACAGGGCAGAGCGGCGGAGGGTACCATTCCCTCGATTTACAGTACCAGATGCTCAGGTGCCAGCGCCGGGAGGAGATGGAGGAGACAGAGGAGATAGAGGGGACGGAGGAGAGGAGGGAGGAGAGGGGTCAGGATCAGGTGGCCGGAAACGGTCACGGGGACAGAGATCGGCCACTCCTGAGGAGGAGGCGAGACCAGCTCGCCGGCAGGCAGAGGTACAGCAGGAGTAGCCTGCGGGGGGAGAGGACCTGAGAGCCCAGATACAGGCTCAGGAGACAAAGATACAGCAGCTGCGGACCACTATAGCTGTGAGAGATCAACAGCTCCTGGATCTGAGGGCAGAGCGAGATCAGCAGATAGCTGATCTCAGAGCAGAGATAGCACGCCGTGAGGCGATGGCACAGGTCGAGGCACTGGAGCTCCGACGGGAGTCAGCGAGAGCTGCTTATTATCACGGGTTATATCTGAAGGCTGTCCCAGAGGGTGAGAGAGCACCATCATACTCTCAGCGTGTAGGGGTATCAGACGTGGTACTCGATAGGAGAGCCATGCCTCCTCCACCACCACGGGTTCCTCACGAGGGTGGTAGCGAGTCTTAGGGTTAGGCCTTAGATGTTTGGACATATTTTGAGACTTTTGATCCAGATTTTGGGATCTCATATTGTATATCATGACATTTATTGATTTATGAGATTACTGGATGTTCGATGTATCATGTGTATTTGTCTCACTTGTGATGGATGTATCAGTTTATGTATATTGTCTTGTCATTTTGCTCAAAATGCTTATGTATGTTCTCTCTGATAGATGTTTGTTTAATTCTCATATGTATGATGTGGACTTATGTTTCTTGAAAATGACAGTTTTTGATAGAGATTGGATGATGTGACTAACCCCTTGTGATGAACAGGAACAGGTTCGAGATGAAAAAGACAAGGAGCGAAAGATATGATCAAGAAGAAGAGAAGGTGAGCGCAGTTGACCGACAGATCCACGTAGGATGAAAAGGAGAGCTCTCTCCTAGAAATGCAAAGTGCAGAAACTAAACTGACATGAACCTAGGAATGCAAGATACTATGAAAGTGGTTGACTTGCAAGGTCACAACGCTTATAGACATCTAATTATCATCATTGAGCGTTATTGGTAGCGTCATAAGATCATACAATGCACACTAGCATAACTATGTGGATATGAATATGATCTTTATCAGATAAAAATGTGGGAATCTCACCTAGGCATCAAAAAGACATATAGGTCAAGATGACTAGTGCAGTGAGATCACCTAGATTTGATATGGCAAGATTATGCTTGTATCAAGACACATGAAAGTCAGAATAGCTAAAAGCATGCACTCGCAAAACAGTCAAGGATAATACCTCGTCAATCCATAGTGTCAAGTAAGACTAGCATAAATGCTCATGACAGGTAGGACCAACAAAATATACCCACAAGCAGATAAAGAAAGAAAACATGGTCTTATTCCCTCAGTCTTCTAGCGATACATCATCGAAAACTTCTCAGGGAGAGACCACTCATCAAAAGAAATCCTCATAAACAGCACACAAAGAAAAAATAAAGGCATCATATCGTCAGCGAGTTGATTGTTTAAGTGCGTGTGTGTTGGTCATAGAGTCAAATTCTGAGTATGATATCTGCTAATGAGCACTATCACATTATACTTAGGCTATAGGCAAGATATCTGATAAGTGTTAAGAAACACTCAACGCAAGGGTAGTGTTGAAAAACACTGTTTGGGGTGGTGTTTAAAAAAACACCTGTTGTGAAATGCCCCAAGAGACAAGCGCACCAAAAGGACCTATGCGAACAGTTATGCCCCCTAGACAAAGACAAAGACCAATTCCAGACTAGGCCAAAGGATGGAAAGTGGCTAAGTGTCAAGTACGCATGCTAACAAATAGGGGTGCAAAGGCCTCAAGTAGCGCCTGTTTCCAGGTTTTCACCACTTGGAATCATTTTTTATTTTTTCATTTTTTTGTATTTTTGCTACCAAGGCGCCTATTGCTAGGTTTTCACCAAGGTACTTTTTCTTTTTTTTTTTATTTTTTGGAATATTTTGATTTTTTTGTGTTTTTTCAGGACATTTTATGCTTTTTAGGATTTTTCAGCATCATATATGAATTTTTTTTTGGAATTTTTTTCAGGACCAATAAGATATATACAAAGGATGCCCCCAGACAGAACGGGAATCAAGGATAGAACTTCTTAAGGTGCACAATGTTGATGGGATCAGGGAGCTGTTCTCCATCAGGATCTGACAGTAAATACGCACCAGTGCCAAAAGCAGCTGTGATGACATATGGTCCAAGCCAGTTAGGTTCAAACTTGCCCTTTTGCTCTCTGTTTTGTTGGTTCTTAGGGTTTTCTCGTAAAACAAGATCACCTATTTGAAATTCTCTAGGGCGAACCTTCTTGTTGAATGCCTTGGACATACGTTTCTGATACACTCTCATATGATTAAAGGAAGCGTTACGCTTCTCATCTAGAAGTTCTAGTTCCTGCAACCTCATGGCGCGGTAATCTTCATCTGTAATCAAACCTTTGAGTGAGACTCTAAGGGATGGTATCTCGACTTCTAAAGGCAATATTGCTTCAGCGCCATAGGTGAGAGAGAAAGGAGTGGCTCCTGTAGGTGTACGAATGCTGGTTCGGTAAGCCCATAGTGCTGGATTGATTTGTAAGTGCCAATCCCTACCATTCTTGTGTACTGTTCTATGAAGAATCTTAAGAATGGTTTTGTTAGAAGCTTCTGCCTGTCCGTTGCCTTGTGGGAAATATATGGAGGACCAATGTTGCTTGATTTTAAACTTTTTGCATAGGTGCTTTAGGTCCTTATTCTTAAATTGACCTCCATTGTCAGTAATGATCTCAGAAGGCACTCCAAATCGGCAAATGATATGATTCAAGATGAACAAAGAAATGGTCCTTCCTGAAGCAACAGAAAGTGGTACAGCCTCCACCCATTTTGTGAAGTAGTCAGTGGCAGTAATAATGAACTTGTGTCCACCTGATGAGTTGGGATGAATCTGCCCAACCAGATCAAAGGCCCAGCGCTGAAATGGCCAATGAGAAATAGAAGGAATCAGCTCCCTACCCGGAGCATGAATCAGGTTGCCGTGTTTCTGACATTTTTCACATGACTTAGCAAAGGTGATTGCGTCCATCTGCATTGTGGGCCAATAATATCCCGCCCTAAGCAACCTTCGGGCCATGGCAAGACCATTAGAATGCCCACCACAAATGCCCTCGTGGATGTCAGCTAACGCTTGGTTGGATTCCTCCTTTTCCAAGCACCTAAGGAGTGTCCCATCTAAACCCCTTCTATATAAGTCACCAGAGATGAGGGTGTGGCGAGAGGCGTTACGGATGAGGTTTCGGCATTCAGAGCGGGTGAATATGTCAGGGATGATGCCATCACGAAGATATGAATAGATAGCACCATATCGGGAAGACTCGTGTGTGATAATGGCACAAATGACACGGCTTTCAGATGAGTCAAAGATGGGATGGTGTAGCTCTTCCACCAGGAATTCAAATCTGGATTCATGTGTCTCCAACTGAAGAAGTGAAGCTAATGTGGCCATGGCGTCTGCAGCTTTGTTCTCTGTCCTAGGGATTTGTTGAAACGTCACAAAAGTGAAATAGCATTTCAAAGAATCAACCATCTTTTTATAGGGTATCAATTTGTCATCCTGGGTTTGATACTCTTCATTGACTTGGTTGATGATTAGTTGAGAATCCCCAAAGACATGTAATTCTGTGATATTCCATTCTATAGCCATTTTCAAGCCATTAGTTAAAGCTTCATATTCTGCAATATTATTGGTACATGGGAATAATAGTTTATAAGACTTCGGAATGTTGTACCCATGTGGAGAAACAAATAACACTCCAGCACCTGATCCATTTTGCATGCGGGAGCCATCAAAGAACATTGTCCAAGTGCGAGTAGTGGTATATAAGATGTGTTCGTCTGGGAATTCCACTTGGACTGGCATACTATCCTGGATTGGAAAATCAGCTAATTGGTCAGCAATAGCTTGTCCTTTTATTGCCTTCCTTTCAACGTACTCTATGTCAAATTCAGTGAGAACCATCATCCATTTAGCAAGTCTACCCGTCAGGGCAGCCTTACCAAGCAAGTATTTAAGGGGATCAATTTTGGCAACCAAGTGTATGGTATGAGCAAGCATGTAGTGGCGCAACTTTTGAGAAGCAAACACCACCGTGAGACAAGACTTCTCAATATTATTGTAATTGATCTCATAAGAGACTAGAGTACGACTGATATAGTAGATGGCCCGTTCTTTCCCAGTATCATCTGTTTGAGCCAATAATGCCCCCAGGGAAGTGTCTGTAGCTGAGATATATAGAATCAATGGTTTCCCTGGAATAGGAGGCATTAATATCGGAGGATTAGCCAAGTATTGTTTGATCTGATCTAGGCTCTTTTGACAATCCTCGTTCCAAACACAAGAAGCACCCTTATGCAATGTCTTGTTGAAGGGTTGCGCTCTATCTGTAAACTGAGAAATAAACCTCCTAATTGATTGAAGACGTCCCTGAAGACCTCTCATTTGACTGATATTTCGAGGAGGTGGCATATCTAGGATTGCTTGGACCTTTTCGGGATCAACCTCGATACCTTTTGCTGATATTATGAATCCTAAAAGTTTGCCTGAGGTGACGCCAAATGCGCACTTCTTTGGGTTCAATCTGAGTTGAAATTGTTCCATACGATCTAGAATTACTTCCAGATCATTGAGGTGTGTGTCCCTTTTTCTTGATTTTGCCAGAGTGTCATCCACATAATCTTCCATATTTTTGTGCATCATATCATGAAAGATAGTTGTCATAGCTCTTTGGTAGGTTGCTCCTGCATTCTTTAACCCGAATGGCATGACGTTCCAACAGTAGGTTCCCCATGCACATGTGAATGCTGTTTTCTCTTGGTCTTCAGGAGCTATTTTGATTTGATTATACCCCGAGAAACCATCCATTAGGGAATATATATCATAGCCCGCCGTCATGTCTACTATCATGTCAATGTTTGGAAGTGGAAAATCATCTTTTGGGCAGGCTTTGTTTAGATCCCTAAAATCTGTGCAGACACGAATGGACCCATCATGTTTGGAGACCGGTACTATGTTTGAGATCCATTCTGCATAATCGATGGCTCTAATAAATCCAGCTCTCAAAAGCTTTTCTAATTCTCCTTTGACAAGTAGAGCTATATGTGGATGCATTTTTCTTAGTCTCTGTTTTACTGGCTTGACTCCTGGAGCTATAGATAAGTGATGCATTATGAGATTTGTGTCAAGCCCTGGCATGTCTGAGTAGGTCCATGCAAAATTAATTTTCTTTTTCCGTAAAAACTGTACATATGTCTTGGTCTCTTCCTCTGATAAAGACTGAGCAAGATGGACTATCTGAGGATTTTCTTCTGTGTTTAGATTGACCGGCTTTGTTGGTTCAATCAATATTGATGATCTATCCTGGAAATAACTCGGCAAGTTATTAAGTACCCCATCCTTAGGTGCCTCAAAGAGGTTTTCACCTTTGGATGCGTCATTTCTTTTTACTATTTTTGGTTCTGACACCGCCACAAAGTGGTTTTCACCATCAGACCTATTTTTCTTTTTGTCTTTTGTTTTGAGACTGAGGTACTTAATATCAGGCTCCGTCATGCTGGTTGTTGGTTCACTGGTGGAAGAAGCCACGGGTTCGAGAGCATTCAGATAGCAAGCAATTTCGTAATCATTGTGAAATGTGAGGAATGTGGGCTCTTCGTGGCGCTGAGACCAGTCAATCAGGTCAAAGTGAACAAGGGGCAAGTCAATGGTAGGTTCGATGTTGTTAATGCGAAAGGTGTCATCTCTGGTGACCATATAATCGAAGCTCATCAAGTCTTCTCCTAAGATACCTGAATTGGGGCCCATCCTATCAAACGAAGCGTCGTCTACTAAGGCGATTTGAGGAGGGCAATCCTCTAGTCTGACACTAGGATCGTTAGTTGCATCGGGTTGGGTACTATAGGTGTGGATAATATCCACGTCTAGATCAATTGTTGCGTCTGAAAGCGAATCCCATTCATATTCATGGGAGTCTGTCTCTGAGTCATTATTTAGGCCTCGTGATGTAGAAGCTTCAAGGTTAGGAAGGGTTTCCCCCTCTCTAGTGCTAGTATTAGTACTATCCGTCACAGCTAGGACAGTAACACTTTCCTTTGTCGATCTAGAAGTCACACAGTCACTATCCGTCGCAGCTGGGATAGTAGGACTATTAAGCATCAAATCTGTGGAATCTCCCCAAAGGAGATTCGTTGAGGGCACCCAATCATCAGACACATCTTGTTGGTTGGAGAGATCGGGCATATAATCTGCATCACTATCACTGTCCGTTGCAGCTGGGACAGGGATACCTTTCTTCTTCTTATTCTCAAAACCTAAGCCGACCATGGACTTATTTTTGCGTCCGAAAAGAGCATGATCAAGAGGCTCAGCTTTAGCGTCCAGCCTGTGACTAAGGGGACCAAATCCCGGATATCCCATTTTTTTAACCAGTGTATATCCTTTCCCATAAGTTTCAGGTGAAGGAGCAAAATTCTCATTATGTTTGTATTTCTCTTCGTGATATATCCAGTTCCTTATAGAAACTTCCTCTTTCTCTTCTTGAATGGGGACCGAAGACTCAACAAATTTCCCAAATAACGTCATTGCTGATGATGAAGGTTTCACATTTGGGGAGGGTCTCCCATAAGACCTAGGAGAGATTGGCATTTTTGTAAAAGAATCAATCTTATAATCTCCCATCCCAAGGTCCATGGTTTTGAATTTCTGCTTGCATTGTTCAAGTGAACTACTAGGACTGTCAGCTTCTCTATTCAAAGGTACATGTGATCCCGCCAAAATGTTATTAACTGATAGAGCACTGTCTCCAGGGATGCAAATTTCTACACCATTATGGGGAAACTTAACACACTGGTGATATGTCGATGGGACTGCCTGCATTTCATGAATCCATGGCCTACCTAGCAAAATGTTGTAGGCTAGAGGTCCAACATCAACAATTTGGAATAATATGTCTTTTTCTATAGGACCAATACGAATAGGCAAAACAGCCAATCCCTTAGAACTTCTTTCTGCTTCGTCATATGCTTTGATTGTGATTCTTTTCTTTGTGTCAATGACGTTCTCAGAATACCCTAGAGCTAGCAGCAAACTCAGAGTACAAATATTGAGCCCCGCACCCCCATCTATCAGTACACGCCTAACACGGGTTTTATGAATCATGACCTCGATGTGTAAGGCCAAATTATGTGGGTGACTAATGGATTTGTCATCTTCTTCTGAGAAGGTGAGGAAATGAGGGCTAGCCAAATGGCTGACCATGTTTTGGAATTGGTCGATATCTAAGGTATTAGGGACATTGGTTGTTCGCAAAGCATCCTCAAGGACACGCTTGTGCTTAGGAGATAGTTCTAAAAGCTCAAAAATGGATATCTGAGCGGGTGTACGTTGTAGTTGGTCAATAAGGTTATAATTGGAATCAGGACCAACGACAGATTTTGGAGGAGCACCTTTGGACATGGGCTGTTTAGACTTGCTAGTGCTAGGACCTTTGATGATAATGGGTGTTTGGGCCTGACCCCTAGTGACAGCATTGAGGGACTGGGGCATTCCTTGTGAGTGAGGACCTCTTATCACCACAGCGGGTCTTTCATTAGTCATAAGAATTGAGTCCACATTATGTCCATAAGGATCTTTCTTTCTCACCATGTTGATATTATCGTCAGCCACTTCAAGCATGTTAATTATATTATCAGCATGTGTGTATGTATAGTTAATAGCTGCCTTGCCATTCTTACTGCTAGAATTCTCTCCTTTTTCATATTTAGGCAAGGGCTCTTTAAAGGCTTTATGGTCTGCATTAGTAGTTAACCCATCCACTTGTAATTGTCCTTTCTCAATAAGGTCTTGGACAAGATGCTTGAGTTTAAAACAATTTTCTATGTCGTGTCCAATCCCATTATGGAAAACGCAAAAAGCCTTAGCATCCCACCAATGAGGTAAAGGATCTGGTATTCGATGTTTTGTAGGATCCTGTGGGTGCGCCAGATTATGAGCAACTAGTGTCTTAAAAACATCTGCATAGGATTCTCCCAATTTAGTGAATTGTCTTTTCTCCGTTTTAGATCTCTTTTGATACTGAGGTTTGTCTTGTTGCGTTGACGATGTTTGCAACTTCATAGCTTGGACTGCATGAGAGAGATTAAGAACTCCTTCATTTTTGATCTGAGATGAATCAACAACTCCGTCACTGACGACTTGTTTGTTTTTGTTCCAATAAGAGTTCTTTTTGTCCTTGTTACCATTAGTATTGTTATTTTGGCTATTGTTGTTATTTGTTGGTTTAGCCAAAATTCCTTGTTCTTTTAGGACATCCTCAATGCGACATGCCACCTCTACCATAGTATCAAAGGAATTAAATGGGATTTTCTTGACTTCATATTTGAGTTCTGGTATTAGATTGTTCACAATGATATCAATTCTCTCTTCTTCAGGGATTGTCCTTGGGTATTTCGAACACAATCGCCTCCATCGTTGCAAAAAGGTGACAAAAGATTCCCCTTGATTTTGCTTAAGTTTACACAAATCAAGCATGGTGACCGACCTAGATAAATTGTAAGCAAAATGTTGCACAAATCTTTGGACAAGTTCTCTAAATGTCCTTACTGGAGGGGAAAGGTTGGTGAACCACTCCATGGCTTGACCTTTTAAACTCCTTGGGAATAATCTCAGCAAGTAGGAGTCTTCATGGTGAAAGGAAAAGCTCATTATGTAGAATTGTCGAACATGGTCGTGAGGGTCACCCGTGCCATCATATTTGTCGTATGTTGGGAATTCAACTTTCTTAAGAAATTCTACCATCACCACACTTTTGTCAATGGGATTAGGACATATGGAGTCCAAATGAAATGTGCTCTTGGGAGCCTTCATTCTGTCTATATCCTTTTGCATTTGTAAGATCAACTCATCAGTTGAAGGATTCTGTTTCTTGATTTTTTGGTGAACATCAAAGTTATATGGAACTTTAGCGCCTTTGTTGATAAGACTTTCCAAAAATTGGTCTTTGTTTTGTTCCACGTATTGCTCCACATAGGCTTGAAAGGATGGTTCTTGTTGCATAGTCATGAAGTCCATATGATCAGATTTAGCATAACTGCCTCCGTGTTGTGAGCCATGATGTGCTCGTTGGGAGGGTTGCTTTGAATGTCTATGAGACGATTGTCTCCTATGATGGTCATATCTTGAAGTCCTTCCTCTAGGACTTGGGGATCGTGAGGGTGTCTTTGATCTTCTTCGAGGGCTAGGGGAAGGGGTAGATGGGGGCGAGTTGATCCCACTATTGGCTCCCTTCCCGTTAAATCGACTTTGGAGTTGTTGTGCATAGAGTCTATCTTCTTCTTCTTGGGCGACTCTTTTCTGTATATCCAACAATGCACGTTCCTCTTCCTCTAGTTGTCGGAATTTTTCCTTTTTTGCAGCCTGTTCATCTAAGTAGGCTTGCTTCTCTCTCTCAATGCTTCTCAATCTTGTATTTGCATATCGAGAAGTGTCTTTAAGTGGGGAGGTTTGTCTTGAATGCCTTATTGCATTAGCTGCGTTGATATGGTGATCACTAGATTCATTGTTCTGGTCTTCGTGTTGTGACCCTGAATCTGAGTGAGCTGACTTATGCTGTCTTTCGGCTCGTTGATGAGCATCAAAATACCTCGCGTTGTTAGGAGGTGACCCGGGTGGACTGGCATGAGAAGAACCACCATACTCTCTTCTGTGTCGTTGAAAGATATCCTCGAGAGTTTGATTCATGGCTTCTCTTTGTTGTCGGGTGAAAGTGTAACTCATGTCCATACTTGATGAAAGTGGTATGAAAGAGGTGCTCACTTCACTAGGGTTAGCTCCTGGATTGAAACAAACCTCGAATTCACTCTTAGGAGATTGGTCAAAAAGGGGTCCTTTTCCCTTAGGTTGTCGACGGGTCTTGATAGGTGGTAACTGGCTAAAGGCAACAGGGGGTCGCTTCTCTTGATTAACTTGGTACCTTGTCGTAACTGGCATGAAAGAGAGATATTCTCAATGATAAGGTGACCTTTCGAAGTGTCAACACCAAGCTAGGATAATCGAAATCTTCTATTGTCCAAAGAGAAATGAAAAAAAGAAAAGAAAGGGGGCTTTACCAACACTGTCAAAGAGGTGCTTCAACTCAAAGGGTGACTACCCTTGCACTTTTGAATCAGGAGGTTGGACTAGGCCAAAAGATAATTGAAAATGAAAGTGATTTGGACAATAAGAGAACTAAAATTTTTCCCAGAATATAGCTAACAATTTTAAAGATGAACCTTGGCACCAAGAATGGCTTTCTAACTTGACAATTATTCCAAAGTGACTTTGTAAATCAAATGATGCTATCCCGGAGAACTAAGAACCAGAAATTTGGCGTCAAGACAGATCTCAAACGTCAGGGTGAGAAGCCTGCTCTAAGACCTGGCCTAATTGACAGCAACTGAAACTGACCAAAATTTAAGCACGACAAAAATGAACCAGGCGATATACTCCAGGCTACTGGGGCGATAAACCTATACCCGTGCGATACTTCGCTCTATGACAGGCGATACTTCTTAACACTTTCGGGCGATATACTCCAGGCAGGTCGGGCGATAGTCCGTCAGGGGTGAACTATCGCGCGATATTTCTCTTCAAAGGGGGCGATATTTCTAGCATGCGCGAAGTATCGCACGATACTTCGCCTTACAGGGCGCGATACTATTGCAGAATTATTCAACCCTTGACCAGAATTGTGTGAAATTTGCATTTTCGGGTCTGTTTGGTCAAAATTTTCAGTCTGAGGGTTGATGTTTTTGGTTTCAGTCACGGTATCAGCAGAATTTCGGTAGGTTTGCAAACAGCAAGGGATCAAAACATGGTCTCAAACACTTGAAACAAGGGCAAAAGCAACCTTGCCAAGACAAGCACTTGTGATATCAAAATTGAAACAACACCCTATGAATGGTATCGATTGTTTGTATGTTGAGAACGTTTACACTGGTATCACACAATCGAAGATAATTCAAGCAATTGCTACCTACAAGACAAGGCTCAATACTTACCAACTTAGCCCACAACTTGATGCCCCCTTGCCTCACACCAAGTGGTTACCCACAAGAGATATTGGCTTTGTCATGGAAATGTCAAAATGACACAACCAAAGGGACACATATGGTGAGTATCTTAAGGTGATCCGGGTAAACCACTTGGATCAATCCTTGCACTAAGAAGATAAGCGGCTAAAAGAGGGTGGCTTCTATCTAATGGTTCTGAATAAGGATTTCCATTCACAACACCCCTCTTGCTCCTCATAAAGGACTAGGACCTCGCGGCCTCAAGAGTCCCTTAAGCATTCTTGTTCAATGTTTTCCCCATGGTCGCAATCCCATGAGCTACTCACATCAAACGAAGACAAGTGTTATGTCTACCAAGGTTTTTGGTGTCCTTGATAGCCTTGAGATTATAGTGAGTTGGAATCACTTGCCACCAAGGAAAATGATGACAAGATTGTCCCCACTTGAGTCGTTCCTCTTGATTGCTCAAGAGCAGGCCCGCTAAAGGATTCCTAAACTAAACAAAAATGGATCAACTCTTGAGGTTCAAGGTTTTTGATTCACCACGAGGGTGAAGAGCATACTCCCCTATCTCAAGAATCTCTCCCAAACACACCAAGCAAAGAGATCAATTACCCCCTTGCTTCCAAAACCTTAAGATGGGTCAAGATTTTCTGATTCACCTAAAGGTGAAGAGCATACTTCTCCTACCACCTCAAAATCCCTTTCACAAGGTATTAAGATTCCTAATACAATTAGTGAATGCCACACTTGAAAGGAAAGCAAATAAACAAGCAAGAATTTTTTTTGTTTTTATACTTGGGCAGCCCTGCAAAAACTGTTAGTAGCCCTCTTTGACATGCGTTTTTAGCAATTTTCAAGCAAAGGAGAGCACCTACAAACACAACTTGTTAGGCCCACAATGTTAGCAAAATCAAAATCCAAATGTAAATGTGCAATAATCTGATGGATTCAAGCTAAAAGATGCAGGTTAGACCTATTTAAACAAAGTAAAACAAAACAGCAAGCTAAAATAGTCGAATTCGGACAAAAGAACTGAAAGCGCAAGTCTCTGTCAGACCAGGCGATGTTTCTCAGTCTTCAACAGTATCGCGCGATACAGTTTTCTATAGTCGGGCGATACTTCTCAGTCAAGCGATACTTCGCACGATGACAGGCGATACTTCGCCCGATGTCAGGCGACAGAAGTCAATATATGAGTGCGATACACTTTTCCGAGCGAACTATCGCGCCAAGACAGGAAGTATATCGCGCGATATTTCTGAGAAGTGTCGCGCGATAATCTAAGACAGAAAACCAGAGACGCAGATTTTTCTGAAAATTAATCCGAAAATGACGAAAAATGCATCAAATGAAAGGACAAAGCTATCTACTCTGCCCCACGGTGGGCGCCAGAAATGTACACACTAAAATATGCACTTCTATGAACCATTACATGCAAGGTTGCTCAAGAATGAGGCCTCACAAATCGATCCATAGCTCTCTATGCATGGAGTTGCAAGGGACTATGAGTTTGCTCTCAGCTAGAGCTACAAGAAGGTGACCTTGCTAGTCAACCATACAATGAGAGATTCACAATGAAGACAAGGGCAACAATGCCAATATCTCCAAGAATCCAATATGTGATGCAATGCGATGCAACTAAAATGAAGATGTAAATGTGCAAGCTATACTATGAAAATGGAAGTACAAACTAAGCTATAAAAGGAAATAGCAATGGATTTCAATGCCTCCTATTTAAACTATGTGAGCTTATTCTATTGCATAAAAGGAAACTAAGCTAAGAATGCCATTATCATGAAACTATGAAGGCAAATATGCAACTAAATGATGAAAGCAACAAGTCTTCAATGTCTTCAAACTCCAAATGCACCTAAAACCTGCAGCATAACATTAGCATAAAACATGGATATCTAAATGGAGGAGAGAGCTCTCCTTTTATAAGAAATGAGGAGAAATGGACCATGGAGATTAAGAGGCAAAAAGTCTTAATCAGCGGTGGAGCTTGAAAGAGGAGCAATCCATGTGCACAAGTATCCTCCAATGAGAGTGAAGTGTTGACTTTTGAGCCTCATGTGAGACAAAAGTGCTTTTTTCCCTTTTTATAAAATAGGAATAATGCTTTATTTGTGCAACTTAGGATAAGAGGGAAAGTGGGGGCTTTTTATTTAATTGAAAGGGGAGGAAATATTCCTTTTAATCAAATAAAGACTTAGGATAAATGGTTAGCCCAAGGATAAAAATCCAATATATGATCGAAATTAAGATTTGATCAAGAGATTGATAATGTTGAAAATATTGATTATTGATCAAAATGATTCAGGATTGATAAATCAAATAAATGGGGCCCAAAGTCTAGGCGACCATTTTAGGGTGCATACAGTTGGCAAGGTGATAATCTTGTCAGGTCTATGGATGCCTGACTGGCAGTAAGGCACTATCTGGTTGGCTCGAGAACAAACCTCACCTACGTAGCTTAGAAAGTGGTGGAAATAATTTCATCTACTTAATTAGAGAGGGATGAACTCCTTGCACACACAATAATACATGGATAAGGTTATTTATGCATCTAATAATATTGCTTCCTTTTACGACTACATGAGCTCATGAGTTGATTGGTATCATCTGTAAATTTTTGTTACAAAACCTTTAATGAATCTATTTTATATCCCTTTGGTTTTTGAAGTACCTCTCCTTCTCTATTATATTTATGAAATGATGTTTTTTTCATTATTGATAGGACATATGTGTCTTTGGATAATTTCTTTGGTACTTCATTATTCTTTCCCTACATGATTTTCTATTTTATCCACCCAAGAGTCTCTATTTTGGCCCATGTTTTTGTGTCCTGATCTCATTCCATTTTGGTGCTATGGCTCGTGATTTTCCTTTTGGTTTAATTTTAGGAAGTACATCAAGGAAACATGAAGGATATAATGCTCCACACCAATAACCAACCTAAGAAACTTGAAGTAAGTTCATGGATCCTCCTCCTCCTCAATCAAAATCACTCATCTACCCAACTAGAAGTTATGTGTTCTCTCTCAACAGGTTGAGATCCCCTATGAATTTCCAAAACTATATACTTCATCTACAGTACGGGTCTTCCTTTCAGCCCCCTTTTCTTCCACCTCAACCAAACCAAGTTCACAGAGCTACAAAGTGCCTTCCTTATTTTCAAACTTTTTTTCATAGTTGACACATGTCACCTAGGAAGGGTTTCAAACACCTTCGCAGGAGGCTTCCCACTCAAATGTATGTCAATGTGAAATGTGTCCTATGGTCCTTTATCATCAATAGAGGTCCCACTAGTATACATTCATGGAATATGCTACTAGAGCATAACTTACACGGCTAATGGTAAAATTAAATAGTTATCGAAAGCCACATATTTTGGTTAGCCTATGTAATCATGAGCATCACTGAAAAATATGCCACAATTACTAGTTTTATCTATAGGTGGAAAGCATGATGTGATCAACCAATGGAGAATAAACACTTATCTACATATTTGAAGATCGAGTAACCCATGCCTAATTCTTAAGCATGTCATCTGATTATAACAAAAAAATCAAGTATTGTATGATCAAAATAGCCCAGAGGGTTGTTCTATAAAACCCAATGACTTACATTATAACCAGGCCAATAGTAAGTCAATTTAGACCTAGGTGGGAAATTGAAACTCTTTTTCACTTGACTAAGAAATATTATTAGATTTATAGAGTTTAAAAATCTCTAAGAAAAGGACACTATGGCTTGTCGGTCAGAGGTGTATACATTTTTATTCTAGGGCATACTCTCTAGCCTTGGCACATTTTCACTTAATGAATTATGGGGAATGTGCCTATGCTACCTTTATTTTTTGTTAATCAATGTGTCATATGCTAATTCTATATAGGTTTGTTCCAGTTTGTATGCCAGTGTCATCATTTTTGTTTGTCTAGGTGTTTTGGCGATCATGATAGATTTTATCCACATAATGCACCCAGAACAGAGGATGAATTTTACCATTTACATCTTACTCCGCAAGAAATTTTTCTATAGGGGTTTTGGTTCTTTTACTGGACTCTTATAGGAACTATTTATGCTTAAAAACAAGCACACATTCTCAGTGTCTTTTGTTGATCCTTTGTTCATAAGTAGTGTCCCTATACTATGATTGTGGGTGTGAGGATTTACATTCTTTGTGCCTTTATTTGGACCCTTGTAGGTTCTTCCCACAATTGGGATATGTGAGTCTCTCGTAAATGTTATCTTTCAAATTCTTAACCCATCTAAAAGCTCAATTTGGTTTTTCACCTCCCCTTATCTTAGTTTATTTTCAAAATATTTTCTCACCCCTTTTCATCCAAACCTTGATAGGAAGAGTCAGCTTCTTAAAAATCCTAGAGGTTTCTTTGCAGGGCACACCTCATCCCACTCTTACAAAGCTTCTAGACTACCCTTATTTATTTGTGAGCCTCTTATGGATCAATAATTATGAAAGTGCTAGGTTTGGAGTTTTTACTGGTGTATCATAGGCACAGGATTACTGCAAACATTCTGACTTTTTTCCCAGCCATGGTCATATATATGGGGATTTCCAAGGAATGGGAAAAAAGTATCACCCAAATGGTCTTTGAGCATGCATATGTAATAGACATTAATGTTTTGATTAATAATGTGGATGGGAATATCCTTGTTCCCCTACCACATAAGTACTACATTCAGGGAAATGAGGTACAAAAACTCCCAATTGTGCAAACACAGAATATGGAGTTTCTATAAGCTTGGTGGGGTGAGATAAACAAGAGAATACATTCTCTCTTATATGTGGTTAAAATCAAGGAACCCAAAGTGGATGATTGGCATTGGGACTATCTAACCACTGAAGGTTTTCTTGATGAAGCAGATGCGGCTATGATTGTTGGGGAGCTAAAGCTAGGGAGAAGAGAGGAATGGATTTTTGAAGATGGACGGGACATCAAGGAGATTGCTAGAGAAAAATTCCATGCAAACTATGGAGAGGATTTTCTGGTCATCTTTAGAGAAAATAAATTCAGGTAGGCTAGGATGAAGGTGTAATGAAAGACTATGAATAAAGCAGGGTGGGCCCGAAATGCTTCCTGAAGAATGATGCTACTCTTTGATTCTTTTCAATATTTTGTATTTTAGGGTTACTATTTACTAGTAGACGAGTCCCCTTTTTTATATATAGATATGCAAGGTTAGATGTAGGAATGAGGTCTATTTAATGTTATTATTTTATAGTTGATGTTATGTGATCAGTGGGGTAAATAATACTAAAAATGGTTATATCAACGATATGCTAGAAACTTTAATGTACAACTTTACTTTTATTTTAATATAATGAACATTGGCCCTACACATCTATTAAATTATAAAAAAATATTTTGTATTCATTTAAACATTCATAAATTATTTATTTTATATTTTAAATAATAAAATTTTAGTAGTTATTTTATTAAAGATAAAAACAAGTTTTGAAGGGACCCGAAACCCTTTACAAAATGGTCACAATAGATATTCCACGAAAGCCCACAACAAAGAATGGAGAAAGAGAAAAATGAGGGTTTTACCAATAAGCTCCCACAACCTAAGACAAATAATGTACAAAAAAGACCAGAATGTAGCCAAAAACTAAAGAAAGAACCAGAGAAAACCCCAACCTCAACACTCACAACCAAAACCCATTAAGATTTACCTTTAGCCCTACCCTTGTGGGAATCATGGATCATGTCAAAAGAGGGCGAAGACATCTTGGAATTTTTTCATTTCATCGTAATAAATCCCTCTTCCACCTTAGCAGACACATCATGCCAAGCCAACTAATGCAGCACTAGAATCCCAACACCCTGAGAGGAAAAACCAACAACACCCATAGATGAACCAGAGATAGGGCTAGAAACATCTTGAGAGATAGGGCTGGAAATGTCTAGAGATACAACACCAACAATGCTCTCAATAGTCAAAGAACAACCTCTAGCACCAACCATCCAATTACTAGCCTGAGATACAACGTGAGGGGAAAAGGGCTCAGGATCAACCACCACTATCACACCACAAGAAACCATGTCCTCCTGAGAAGAAAACATATTAGAAGGAATCTCAAGGTCATGTGCCACCACCTAAGAGAAGCTCATAAGACTATCAAATTTCTTCACAATGCATAATGCACATTTGAAGCGTCATTCCACCAATAAGTCGAAGAACTCTTCTTCGCAAACCCACAATGATCATCTACATGACCAGTTTTAAAACATCTTTGACACCTGAAGGGGATCCCTTCATAGTCTAAGGATTGAATCCAACTAGCCTTAGAAGATTGGATCAAGATATCAGCAAACAACCCTTTTGAAAAATCTAACTCGACTAAAATATGGGCATAGGTGGAATAAAGAATGTTAGATGATTCCTCATCCATCAATAGAAACTCCCCAAGAGAATTACTAACTTCCTTGAAAAGAGAATCAATCCAAAGATGAAGGGGGAGATAAGGGAGATGAACCCAAATCAAAATATTATCAAACTTTTCAGAAGAAGGATTGAAATCGGGGTGCCAAGATTTAACCATTAACGAATATCTTTTCTTTATTCTAAAAAAAATATCACACAAATTTTTTTTTCTATCCTTTGTAATCTCAATTTTTTTAATGAAAAACCATTTAGCCATAGGGTAAATATGAACATTACCAGAGAGGATAGCCTCCTAGAACATAGAAATCCAAGCATGCAACTCAAGGAGGCTAGGCCAAAACCCCCCAAACTGACAAATGACACCATGTGAAGAAAAAAGTGACACATTGTGGTCTATTTCCTCCTTTGTACCCTTATTCAACTTCAAAGTAATGGACAAGAAATCAGAATCTATTTGCTAGTAGGAAGACGACGCTTGGGCACCTACAATCCACTCAAACTTGTCGCCACATCCAAGCCAATATAAACCCAAGCGATAGAGCCAACCGGGCTAGAAACACCCCCATCCAATGTAGGAAGGGAAGCATTTGAACACCTGATAGAAAATCCAAAGGCAGAAACCCCATCATCTGAGACTCTCAACACAGACCCATGCGTAGAGCCATAACGATAGTGGATGGGTAGGAACCATTCATCATTGGGAACCTCCTTTTTGGCCTAGGATGCAACAATGCATAATAAAATTTTAGTAGTTATCTAATACTAATAAAATAAATATTTAATTTTAAAATAAAATAACAATATTTATCTTTCAGAAATAATGCAATGCATTTAGAAGCAACAATTGTTAGAGATTCACATAATCACACACCAAGATGGAAGATAATTTTATTGCAAACCATTTGTCCATTTCATTCAGAAACTAAAATCTACTACAAAGTATTTTTTAATCCGTAAAAGGCAACCAAAGTTGTGAAAGTTTCATTAATATGTGACATGTCTATGAATATTTACATTGAAGAGTAAGAACTATAGAATAATTACATGTCTATGAATATTTATATTGAAGAGTAAGACCTATATAATAATGAATTCCCATGGAATTTTGATTACACTTGGAAGTTGGAATACTCATAATTCTACTCAAAATTTAGAATAATCCCTTTGAAAGCCAAAAGATGGTATGGAAGTGGTAGCCTAGTAGGGCACTAGTAGGGTAGTGGTATCCTGGTAGGGCAATGGTATTTGCACCATGTATCTATTCTATCATTGGTGATAAATGTGTCACAAAAACTTACCATCTGCAAAACAAAAAGCCCTTCATTTTAGAAAAGGTAGGGAAATCTCTATCCCTTCATTCTTCATAGAGTGATTCAGACATGAGAAGTTGGGAAAATTCCTCCAGTCATCTGTAGTCTAGCATTTCATCAATGAGAAACCATTTAGGGAGTAAATCCCTACTGATCGTTGCCCATTTCCTCTATGGCACTAGTTTCTCATCATTTAAGTTCATAATAAATGGTTGTTGGGCCCCATTTTTCCTTAGCTACAAGAGACTGGGTATATCCCTTAGCCATGATGTGATCCCCTCCCCTATTTTTACCAAGGTGACAACCTGAACATGATCCCTCATGAATCCTTCTTTAAACACATACTACAGCAGCAACAATATGTCCACCTGTCTCCTCCAAGATCCAAAAGTGAGGCCAAAAATTAAGACGTAATATTGGTGTTCACTTGGTATCTATCAATAGATACCATAAATTCATGAACCAAAACCATCCTCACAACCTCATTTGTAAAAATTCCAACCTCTCTATAAAATGATTTCAATGTCTCATATGTGATAGTGCCCAAAAAGGTCATTTGTGTTTTCTTAGTTGTCAACTAGATAGGACTATCCATCTTCAAATTCTTCACTTGGCTACCACACTTTTCCTTCCTAAAGAGAAATAAAGATGAAAAAGGCCTAAACCAAACTCTTCAACGTGCTATTAAGATACCACACTCTATCTACCCAAGGAGAATTGAAGAAGAAAAAGGCCTAAACCATCTATAAATACCCTAAAAATGTTGTCTTGTCTATTTGTCATTGGTCAATAATAACTCCTAGTCCTTATTAATTCCTTATCTAACCCTATTACTTCTTTAATTCCTTATCCAACCCTATTAATTCCTTATCAAACCCTATTAATTCCTTTGTCCTTTACAAAGGCCAAAAGTAGCCACATAAATTTATAAACGTATTGGTTTAAATCTTTGATATCTCTATAAACATTTTTTAATAATGGAAGAGTGTGGGAAATTGGGAATAACGTCATTCTATGAGTACTGAATAAGACACCTTTCCTAGATCACACATGAGAATGTTGCTAACAAGATATTTATTTAATGCACATGAGAACAAAACCTTATCAATTGTCCAATTCCATGTGACCAGTTATGGTTGACATTTAAGGTTAGGGTATAGAGCTAAGTATACAATTTTGACATCTCTCCCTTCTAGAAAAATTTTGCATAATTTTTTGACCTTCAAAATTTCACCCCAAAGTTGAATTTAAGTCATTGATCTTGGATCATCCAATAGTTGCAGATAATAAATATATTAACAATGAAATGATGGTTGTTAGCTTTGTGCTTGTGGCTGTAATTATCAATACCACATTGCAGGAAAAAAATCAAGGCTATATTCTCTTGAGATTTGATGTGATGTGTCATAGAAAGTTACCTCAATTACATTAATTTCCATTTGGCATTGGCCTATCGTGACGACTCATAGCAACTACAAGTGGCTATTAATAGAATGTGGATTAAAAAAAAGTGCACATTTAAATTTTCAAACAATTGAAAAAATTACCAAAAAAATGTTTTCCCCATAAATAACAAAAGCTTAGCCAAAAAATTTCTATAATTTTTAAATGATTGAAAAAAACAATTGCCAATACAATTAAATATTTATAATAACAAAATTTTCCAATACACTTAAATATTTTTTCCTTTATGTACGATGGGAAGAGAGAAGCAATGCAAATAGGTAGATTACTTCTCCTTTTCACCATTCACACATTTGGAAGGAAGATGCCCCGCTAGGCTCAAGAGGAGACTCAAGTGCTAGGCGGGACAATGGTCTCTCACTAAATATGTAATGATGGAAATGGAAATTATATGAAAATGTAATGTAAATGAAAAATTAGACAAGTTGTTGAAAAACTGGAAATAACAGACTGATACAAAATAATAGAAACCTGAAATGTACAGAAACAAAAACCATAATGCAGATCTAACTCGTAGCTAAAATATAGGAACAAAATGCAAGGTATAGAATGGGTTTGGTGATTTATACATGGGTACATAATGGTTTTAGGGATCTGTACCTGGTGTTTTTTACTGAATTTTCTAGGGATCTTTTGACAATTTTTTTATCTTTCTAAATTTTGTCTAAGAGCTTTGTAACTTGTTCCTACACATAGAAAAATGGGGAAAAGATTGTCTAAAGGGGTTTTCCTTGGTTAAACCCATGTTTAGGAATCAACCTTGAAAATAAAATAAAATTTCATAAAAGAAAATATGTAAAAGGTAAATGTTTGATTCACCTTGCATAAACCCTCATGGACAAATGTAGAAATCACTTATACCCATGAAGATGTTTGAATGTACTTGAAATCAAGGAGTTGACCTTGGAATGTAGTGTAGAATCAAGGATTCCCTCACATGCATAGATCTATGAATGCCACTCCTAGATCTTGAATATAGATATGCTTGATAATGACTTATAATGAAGGAGAGAAAATGTGAATGGAATGAAGGATCTTCTTCCTTGATTGATAATTCCTCTTCTTGGTCATAATGGGAGAGAGAATTTCTTCCATTGTTGAATATTTCCTTTGAATTGAATGATCTTGAAGAATTGAAGACTTGGAGAAACTTGATCTTGGATGGTTGCCTTTAAATCTTGAATCCAATTGCTGAATTGTTCTTGATTGCTTTAAAACTTGATAGTAAATGTTGCACTCGATAATGGATACCTAAGTTTAGTAATGTATATCAAAAAGAGGATAAATATGAGTTTTTTATACTCAATCCATCATTCTGGGATTCAAAAATAATCTAGTCCAACTATAAGATCAAATTTCATGCTAATACCCCGACACAGGGTCCTGGGCTAAATTTGGGCCACAATCCTTAGGGACAGAATGCCATTAGTGTTCTATACTCTAGACAATGAGCCAAAGTTTGGGTAGGGTGTTAGAATAGGTGAAAAGATGTGTGGGAAAGAATAACAGGTTGTCGGGATCAAGCATAACAGGCGTTCAGACCCGAAATCACCAAAATGGGGTCTAAAAGGTCATAAAAAGGCATCATGTTATGGGTGCTAAATTTTTAGGATGGTACACTTTAAAAGTAAAAAATTCACCAAATACATCATTATTTTCCCCTCACAATAATGAAATATTAGCTAGAATTTTCTAGAATTTTTGTACAATTGAAAAAATCACCAATAGAAATCAATATTTTTTCCTTAAAATTAAAAAAATTGCCAACCAAATTGATATCCCCCTCCCAAATAACGAAAAATTTGCTAGGATTTTACACCTTTATCCTGAGGGTTTCTTAAAGTTATCCTTGCATGGAATCACATTAAGTAGTGAAAGGGAACTTTAGCAGTGGAACCATTCTATGAATGTTACGACACTGTCCCTTCTCACATAAAATCCTTATCTATCTAATTATGATAATTAATCATTACTTAACACAATCTATCAATAACTATCATTAAATAACATGAAATAACCATTGAATAACTCTAACATTATTGACTACCATTTACTTCACAATCGTGATCTCTTCTAAGATAACATAGTAAGCATCATTAATCATCACCAATTATCCTCAAATACATATAATCTCATTAAGAACATTAACTAACATTAAATACCATTTACCCAATGATGCAATCATATAACAAACCCCAAACCAAGGTACTATCGATACATGATCTATGATATAATATCACATCAAGTCACATTATAACAATTCATCATGAATAATCATCACTGAACCCACAAGTTAATCTTGTATCACTCATAACAATAGTTGCATCACACAAGAAAAATACTATAACCATGACTAGATGTATCACAAAAATCACTATTAAAAAATAATACGCAAGCAGTTACATACCAAACAATCATGATGTATGACTTAGAGCATAACACCCAACCTGGTCAAAACACACACACACACACAGATGTGTGTGTGTGTGTGTGTGTACAAAATGTCATAGAACACAATGAGATGGCATCTAAAGCCAAACCAAAGCATCCCAAAGATTCACATTGAGGAGAACAAAAAACACGTAGCAAGTAGGAAGATCACTACACTAGCAAAAGATGTTATTGAATCTCCCTCAAAAGGAAAGAACATTGTAGTGGAAGAGAGGAGATTTTTTCCTCTCAAGATGATTCAAAAGATGGGGAAGATGGTAAATATTGTTATGAGGGGGAAGAAGAACAAGAACAACATGTAACATCGCTAAATAATTAAGAGGATTCAGGGGATTCTGAGGACAACCAAGTTGTTAGGGATTATGATAAAGAGGACATTGAGATATCCCTTGATAAGAGGGTTGCAATGTGAAAAATTTAAGATTTTAGAGAAGATAATATAAATTCTAAGGACCCTCTCATAGGTATTATGGAGATACTTGACCATATAGAGAACACAATTAATGGAAAGTGTTTGGGTATGAAGAGGGTGCTATGTTCTCTAATTTGCATCACAGAAGGCATAATGAATAGGGCAATGATAGGAATCACTACTGGGAGGTCCAAAATTAAGAAGCAGCTCAAAAGATAGGAAATTACAAAGAAACAAAACACCAAAACCCTCATAAGGGTAAACAGGGCACTTGGGTAGAGGTGCTAGTTGAGCTAGAGAAGGACTCGAGCCTTATTGAGGCCCTTTATAATTCTAGTTAGTGGTTATGGTTAATTTCTTTTTGGATCTAGTTCTATGCTCCTGGATGGAGCTTTCAAACTTTATATATAAGACTTCTATAGTTATTGTTAGCTTTATGCTAGTAGATACTTATATTGTGGTTAATCGCTAGTCTTTTTGTTCTCAGCCTATAGTTTTTTCTTGTTGGAACTCTCATTTTTTGTAGTGTTGTTTTGTCTTTCTACAGTGTTGGGTTCCCCTTCATTGTGTTGTTGTTGTTGTTGTTCATGGATGTTGTTCTAATAAAAAACATCTTTAAATCAAGCAATAGTTGCCTCATTTTAGATAGGAAAAGTGAATTTCTAAGTTCATATTTTTTGGGATATCTCCTCATATATGACACTTTTATAAAAATTTAAAAAGTGTATAAGTGACATAGCTTTATCCCCAACCTTTAAGGTAATTTATTTAAGCTCCAAAAAAATGCTACAAAAAAAATTTCATCAATAGGTGGTTAATTCCTTAAATTTTGGATAAGAAATTTATACTTTTGATTTTTATTTGAAGCTCATATAGTTATATGATACTTTATATGTTATCCTTTTCGCCTACTCTCTCAATCCATTCCATCCATCGTCATATATTTTTCATTCACTGTGAGTTGTTGTTATGAACTTGATTAATGATTATAAAGTATTTGAATGAACTCTATAATATTGAGATGTGGTGAAATTGAAAAGGAATGGTAAGTACACATAACATTTATTTATGGATCTCTATTTATGTAAAAATGAGAAAGTTCTTAGTAAAATAATTGTTGTATAAATATTTCTCTTTCTTCATTCCTATTGGATTATTTTCTTGTACACTTCAAATAAACTAATGGAAGTGTACACATAATGGTTGTCATGAATCAATATCCTTCAATGTATTGCTTCAATATACCTTCCCCATATGGAATAAGACCTTGGAGGGAGTTGTGCATGGTTCAATAAGTGAGTTCACCAATGTATTATATCATTATTATTGGACCATTGTTGCGTGTTGTAGATTCTCATATTGGCTTATTTACTTGATATATACCATTGGAAGGATGTAATTGAGACCCACTATACCATTAGATATTGTGTTTATTGATTTGTTATATCATTCCTTTTTATCTATATATATTAAATTTTTTTTAATATTATATTGCTAATGGATATCACTTTATGTTTTATGTTGTATTTTTGCATTCATAGTATGTGATATGATTGAATTTCTTAATAATTTAAGAAAAATGTGGAGTTAAATAAAAGTAATTACTATAGTTTGATTTTCTTCCATTGTGCGATAGAAGGGTCGTTGACCCATAGTTCAAACCCATAGAGAACAACTGGCAGAACAAGAAGACCAAAGAAGGTTTGAATAGTTTTCCAATCCCAAACCTCCACTTCGCGACACCTATTTTGAAGAGCATAAAATGTCTTCCATCCACCTAATGTCCTTTTATTTCTGCAACCTACCCAGCTTAGATTTTTGTTGAACTCAATGCCGAGATGTTTATACTCTGTAACTCCTTAAAGAACGTTGTCACCAAAATAAAACTCTTGCTGATGCTATTTTTTTATTATTAGAAAAAAACCATGACTTTAGTCTTGCTGATATTAACATGCATCCCCACCATTCTGCAAAAGCGTTCAAGAGAGAATAAATGTTCTTACAAACCATAGGTAGATTTGGCAATCAAAATGAGATCATTTGCATAAAGGAGCAACCTTATTACAAATTCACCCAACTAGACACCCTCACCATTTTGCATGTTTAACCACTCTTCAAGTTTATTGATATATAAGCCAAACAAAGTAAGAGATAGAGGACAACCTTGTTTGACCCCAATATCACTCAGATCCATTAGATTTCCACAATCCATATTAATGTTTGTATCAGTTTCTGGATTCGATTGTGTAGAATTTTTTCCATCAACATTTCAAATCATACTACATGATCCATCATTAGGATGCTAGAGAGAAATCTAGCATCCTGATGATGGATCATGTAGTATGATCTGAAATATTGATGGAAAAAATTAATGTTCTTTTCTCTCTAGCATCCTGATGATGGATCATGTAGTATGATCCGAAACATTGATGGAAAATATTCTACACAATCAAATCCAGAAACTGATACAAACCCCAATATCACTCCTAAAATATTCTGAAATGCCAGCTGAAGTTCTGATTTTGACTTTTACCTTTTCATACATCCTATGAACAACAGCTCTGAGATGTTTAGGAATCCCTAATTCTTCCATCCTCGGCCAAAGTTTGTCCCTAGGGATAGTGTCAAAAGTATTTTTAAAGTCGACAAAACAACAAAAGACCTCCTTTTTCTCCCACTCTTTTTCGATAATGTGCCTCGGAGTGATACAATGATCAATCGTCGAGTGTTTTGGCCTAAAACCAGCTTGCCCTTTTGCACGTTTATGATTTTCTTCCACCCATTTGCTGAGCCTATTTTCTATCACGCTGCCAAGAAGTTTTGCAAAGAGGATTGATCATTATAGTCTTGTAGTTGGAGGGATTATTGACATCACCACTCTTAAAAAGTGGTATAGCAAGGTTGATTGTCCAATCTTTAGGAAACCCCATTTGGTTGATATTGTTGAAGATTTTCGTATGTGTGGAGCGAGGGGTTTCCATACCCCACTTGAGATGCTCTGCTTGAAGCTCAACCAAGTCTTTTGCTTTACTAACACCTAACTTCTTAATGCCCATCTCTACCTCTTGCACGATGAAAATATTAGTTGTATTGTTGACCAAGGGTGGCTGGTCCACCCCACCTTCTTGCTCATAGAGTTTCTTAGCATAGTCAAACCATTGGGTGGTTGTAAGATTATTATCGGTTTGCTTCTTCCTTGGCTGGAGTTTTTTCCAAAAAATTTTGGGGTTATTTTTACCCATGGAAATTAGCTCCTCTCTTCTTATGAACATAAAATCAGTTTTTTTCTTCTTTAGGATTTGCTTGTAAACTTTAATGTCAAGGTTTGTTTTATTTGACTCCCTCAGATTTCTCCTAGCCATCTTGCATTCTATATCGAACCACTCATTAGCTGGAAAACAATTTGTTTCAGATTTTCTACTTTTTGTTCTCTTGCACTTTGAGAGAGCCTCGTGGATCAAACTCGACATTGTATGACTATTAACATGTCTATGCATATCCTTCCTCCTACAAAGTCTCTCAAGAGTAGCCCTGAAGATGTTACCATTTTCTAAAGTCAAAAGAATTCTACCCTGGGAAGGAGGTTGTTGAGGGCATTGGTTTTTTGCCCCAAGCTGCTTATCCTCTGCTCACAACATATTTATGTACAACGGTCTATGATCTGATTTGAGATCTCATATGTGTTCCCCAATTACAACTTCCTCAATTCTCTCATACAAATTCTGTGAACAAATTGCATAATCAACCACGCTTGCTTCGTTGTAAGTGTTGCAAGTGAAATTGCCCGACTTTGACCATCTAGCCAAACCATTGCAAATTATTAGATCAAAAGTGCCACATAAAATGATCAATTCTTCCCCAAAATGATTGCAACCTTTAGCATCTTCTGAAACTCTCTCCCACTGATGTTTTCTCTTTTCTGTGAGCCAAATAAGATTACCATTTTCTTTGGAGCTGAAAATACTAGCTTGGCAATTTGTTGTTCTAGCGTTGAAATCTCTAACAAGAAGAACATCCCCACACTGTGAAAAAACATCTTTCTTTAAAGTAGCATAGGGGTCATTGTGATCTAAACCACACTTTTTATAGGTTTTGGATATTTGTGGGGCAAAGTAACATGTTGCTATTTTGAGAAGACTATTGGTTTCCACAATTTTGAGCCAAATGAATTGTTTATTAGAATTTTCCTTTTCCAATTGAATGATACGCCCTTCTCTTTCTTTTACAAGAACCATAATGCCTCCATGGCCTTTATCATTTCTTGCTACCTCATTCCACACTGCCAACTTCCAGTAGCCTTCAATTAATAGAGTCTTACATCCTTCATGTTCATGTGTCTCAATGAGACAAATAATGTCTTTGCCTTCTGTAATAGGTCCTAACTCAGGCCCACATCTCCAAGGATAACCTCTACAATTCCAACAAACTAAAGGAAGCCTAGACTGAACTTGATTGCTATTTGTTTTGATGTGGAAGACGGATTTGAGTTGTTATCTTTATGAGTGAATGTTGATCTTGTCATATAGTTGCCTATTGAAGAATTTGTTGCCAAATCCTTGTTGCCCACTTGCTGCTCTATATTGAGATGGTGACCAAAATGAGCAATAACTGCTTTGCCCTTGAACATACAAGCCCTTTTGCCTTCATTTCTAGCTGTTCTATTTTTTCCACTTCCATCCTTCTTTCTTCCTCTTGTCTTATAGTTAGATCTTCCTCTAAAAAGAAGTGAGAACCCCTCAAGAGCTATTTTTTGCTCAATAAATTTTGTTTGTCACGAATATTGGGTATAACCACCTTAATGGGCCTATCTCTCTCATCACATGACTTGCCAACTCTCCATGCTTGGCAGATTTGACCTTGCCACAACAACACTTCTTGTAGGAAGTCCCTCGTTAAATCAAGGGTGTGTTCACCTTCACCATAGTCTTTTACCCCTTTGATAATTATATTGGATGCCCTGAGTTGCCTTTCATTGACCTCCCTATCTTGTGTGTTCTTCATGTGAGTATTTGCCTCCTCACCTGCACATGCAAGGTGTTTAATGTTTTTATCCCACAAGAGGCCATCAAAAGCTCTTGCACATATAGATTAGGACACCAAGCAAGAGGTGTAGAAGTAGAGTTGTAAGTGACAGGCTCTATAAAGTTACTACTATCGTACAAAAGGTTGTTGCCACCTAAATGTGCAGGGGGACAATTTTTGACGCTATCCTTTTGTCTTGTCTCTTGCTTATTCATCCTCTAACCGTATGTTTTCTTTACATGTGACCATTTCATACGGGCAAGTCTACGTTTTATAATACCTTTAAACTGTTGAACGTTTACCCAGATATATTTTCTTGTCTTGCCAAGTGAAGCAATTTTTACTTGTCCCAAATGATTAGTTTCAAAGTGCACCAGAATTTCTTGACCATTTTTTACCAGTGAAATGGTTTTTTTTTCCATTGTTTTGCAATGACATAAGGAACAAAAGGGGATAGAAAGAAAAAGACAACAACAGGAACAGATGAAAAATGAATAAATTGGCACACCTCGAGTATGCTACTATCCAACAAACTGGGTCCCTCAGATCTAGAAGCACACCTTGTCTCTTCCCGCTATGAACTGGGCCCAGCTACCTCTTTCCCGTTGACAATGCAAGGTGTTTAATGTTTAATGTTTTTATCCCAGGAGAGGCCATCAAAAGCTCTTGCACATATAGATCAGGACACCAAGCGAGAGGTGTAAAAGTAGGGCTGTAAGTGACAGGCTCTATAAAGTTACTACTGTTGTACAAAAGGTTGTTGCCACCTAAATGTTCAGGGGGACACTTTTTGATGCCATCCTTTTGTCTTGTCTCCAGCTTATTCACCCTCTGACCGCGTGTTTTCTTTTCATGTGACCATTTCATACTGACAAGCCTATGTTTTAAAATACCTTTAAACTATTTAACGTTTACCCAGATATATTTTCTTGTCTTGCCAAGTGAAGCAATTTTTACTTGTCCCAAATGATTAGTTTCAAAGTGCACCAGAATTTCTTGACCATTTTTTACTAGTGAAATGGTTTGTTTTTCCATTGTTTTGCAATGACAAAAGGAACAAAAGGGGACAGAAAGAAAAAAGACAACAACAAGAACATATAAAAAATAAATAAACTGGCACACCTCAACCCTGCTACTGTCCAACAAATTGGGTCCCTCTGATCTAGAAGCACACCTTGTCTCTTCCCACTGTGAGCTGGGCCCAGTTGCCTCTTTCCCGTTGAATAAACCCTCCCCGGAGTAGGAAAAAAGCCCCCGACAAAAGTTTTGAAGCTGCTGCCCACGTTAGACAAATTTGAGCCCACCTTGCTACACCAGCGCAAAACTGGTATGATAAACGAATGCCCTGCTACGCATTCGGTGAGGAAATAGCGATTAGTTCATTGTTTCACGTGACTCCCTCCTGGTGAAAGAACAGAGAACCTCCCTGGTGGTGTGTATATGGAAAAAGAGGAGTAAATGGTTAGGCGAGTTCTTCCCCCTCCATTAGATATAAATGACTATGTTTCGCAACCATTTGACTCAAACAGTAAGGGCCGTTTGGGTGTTGGAATTAGACTGGATATTCCGGAATTAGATTTCCGGATAATGTCAATTCCATGTTTGTGTCCATCCAAAATATTGGAATTGGAATTTCCAATTTTGCCCCCAAAATGGGCATTTCATCTTCCACTCAAATAGGTGGAATTGGAATTTCGAATTCCAATTCCAATTTTTATAAAACTAAATTTAATATTTCATGGGATCCGTGACTATAAGGATGTATATTATATTGCTATAAGGATGTATATATATACGTGTGTATATAGAAATGTGTGTATATATACACATGTATATACAAATGTGTGTATATGTATATACACACGTGTATATATACACACATGTATGTGTGTATATATACACGTGTGTGTATGTGTGTATGTGTATGTGTATGTGTGTACATATACAAATGTGTGCATGTGTATACATGTGTGTATGTGTATATATACACGTGTGCATGTGTGTATATATACACACATGTATGTGTGTATATATACAGACATATACACACCATATTTAAAGAAATTAAAATAAAGAATTAAAATTCCTTATGCATCTTCTTAGTCATCTTCTGGGTGAACCAAACGGGTCAGCCCATATTCCGGAAATCATTTTCAGGATTTGTATCTACCAGAATTGCAGCATCTTCCAGAATTGACTGGAACTGGCATTTGGTATTCCAGCACCCAAACGGGCCCAAACAGCAGTAGACCAAAACTGGATATGCCCAAGGTGTTGAGTTGCAGAATGAATCAGAAGAAAACCCATTGTTATAACAAAAACCTCAACCTCTGTTTAAATATGATGCCCATAAATAAGTACAAAAATTATCCCAGATTATATTGTCTTCGCAGAAGCATTGTGTCTCAGATACTACATCTAATCTTCTGCTTGAAGACTGATTTTGGCCATTACGTAATTTATTTAAAAGAAAGCAGTTCTCTTTAACCCCCCATACACAGAAAATCAACAATGGTGAGAGAAACAGCTGAGATCAAAACCAGCAAAATACCTATTGAATCAGAAATCGATAAACCTGTGCCTAAAAACAGCTTCATCCTCTGTTAAATACTTTTAAATATAAATATTATTCCAAACTACACAGTTTTGGCAGGAGCATGAGTATCGAGAAAGCATTGAATCTGAATGCGTCTAAGAGTCATGTTTTGGAGATTGATTCTAATAATATCACAGTAAAATTGTTTATATAATACATTTCCTTTTCTCACCAGGGAGAAAGAAAACCAACTATGAGGAGAAAACAACCATGTATAAAAATCAGAAATACTCCCCTGGTGTTGATTTACACAAAGAAAACCTATGGCTATAAAACCTAAATCTTCTATTGCATACTTCAGATCAACACTAGCCAAATTATGGCTCCCTGTGCTTGCCAAAGTGCTGTTATCTACAAAAGCATGTGGCTATGTTGTTTACATGGTTGTAATCAGGAGAGATTTGAATAGGGTCAGCTATACTGTCACAACCAGTTTATTCTCCGTTGTGGTCTCTTGCAGCTCCAATGCAAATTCTAAATTCCAAGTATATTTCCCATTGCCGGCCAATCAACACTTTAAGGCTTAGTCTTCAAGGCATTTATCAGCAGCCTCTCCACTTCTTAAGAAATTCAGGATTAATTTTACTTTCAATTGAGAATCTGTGATCTGCTCCAGAACTCCCTTTCTCCGATAATGCAAAAAGCCCATTCAGCAATGCTCACCTGTTCCCATAGTAGTGAAGGATTAATACACACAATATCTCAAACAACAGAACACCGAATGAATGAACATCTGATTTCTCAGTGAGCTGCTGCCAGCAATAGTATCCTGGGTCCAGGTATCCAAAGCTGCCTTTGACTACATTGCTAACACGGATATGGTCAAGACTCAAGAGTTGGTCCAGATTTCGATAATCCAAAATCTGAAACTTTTGCAACTAGTTTTTCATCAAGAGGCATGTTTGTAAATCTTTTATCCCAATGTGTAATTATCTCAGCAGCCCATGTGAAGATAATGAAGACCTCGAGCAGCTCCAATAAATATCTCTATTTTGGTACCATAACATAATTATTTAAACAAACCTCCGGTATACTGAAAATCAACAGTAGAGAGAGAACAGTTGTATGTCAAAACCAACAATATCCCCCAGGCATTGAATTACATAATGAATCAGAATCAATAAACCTGTGCCCCAGGTCCTCAAAACAACAACATCCTCTGTAAAATCTTAAAACAGATCGTATAGAGATTAAGTGTAAATATTATTCCAAACTATACCAATTTGGCAGGGGCATGAACATCAAGAAAATGTGCAATCAAGAAAGTGTGCAATCTTAATACATCTAAGTCTACTGCTTTGAAGATTGATTTTAATACCACCACAACTCAATCGTTTATATGAAAAAACTTCATTTTATCCTTGTGTATACAGAAATTCAAATGTGATGAGAAAAACAGCTGTAGATCGAAACTAGAAATATCCTCCATGTGCTGATTTACACAATGAATCAAAAACAGAAAACCCATAGCTATAAAAACTAATCTTCTGTTATCATTTTGATATGAAGAACAATTATCAAAGCATTTAATCAGAATACATCTAAGTATCCTGCTTTGAACATTTATTTTCATACCACCACCATTTATTTAGGTGAACATGAAAATCGTGTAAAACATCAATATAGTCTCCAACCATAATCAGATGGGCAATACACTACACAGAGAAGAATACCCAAGGGCACAGGATTATAAGACCAGAACTGCCAATAGCTGTACATATACTACAGTTTTTTAATCAAATTGAGCTCTGTACTTTGAGAAAAGGTCTGCTTCCTTACCAGCAGACAAATGCTTTCCTCACACTGGCAAATCTCAGATCTTCGAAGAACTAAAAGATGTCCATACCACAACATAGATGTCCAAAAAGGAGCCAGAATATGGTAAAAATATGATATGAAATTGGCATGCAGTGCCGGTAAAGCCAGAAAAAATTGAATGGCAGCATTATGCACTTTACAGGCAACAAAATAAAATCAACAGTCTAAAAAAGTCAATTACCTGACTACCACCGCAACCTGTCGAAATTGTTAGCTGCAGTAATTACAACATACAGAAACATGATATTCTTATTGCCAATTTGATCACCTCCCTTGTGGATTCACCAGCTGTGAAAAGATGGCACTTGGAGTTACATCATCCAGATCAACACTAGCCAAACTATGCCCCTCTGTGCTCGTTGAAGTGCTGTTATCTACAGTAGCATAAGCGGACAAGTTGTTTACGTGGTTGTTATCAGGAGACATTTGAATAAGGTCAGCTGTACTGTCATTGACCAGTTTATTCTCCGTTGCAGTCTCTTGCAGCTGCAAAGCAAATTCTAGATTCCAAAGTACATCTCCCATAGCTGGCCTGTCAACACCTTGCTCAGCAAGGCATTTCTCAGCAGCCTCTCCATACTTCTTAAGGGACTCAGGATCAATTTTACCTTTCAGATGAGGGTCGATGATCTCCTCCAGCATCCCTTTTCTCTGATAATGCAAAGCCCATTCAGCAATGCTTACCTGTTCTCGTGGAAGTGAAGGATTAATTGCAGGCCGTGCACACAATACCTCAAACAGCACAACACCAAATGAATAAACATCTGATTTCTCTGTGAGCTGCTGTCTGCGATAGTATTCTGGGTCCAGGTATCCAAAGCTGCCTTTGACTACAGTGCTAACATGAGTATGGTCAAGAGTTGGTCCAGTTTTTGATAATCCAAAATCTGAAACTTTTGCAACTAGATTTTCATCAAGAAGTATGTTTGTAGTCTTTACATCCCGATGTATAATTGTCTGAGCAGCCCCTGTGTGAAGGTAATGAAGACCTCGAGCAGCTCCAATACAGATCTCTAATCTCTGTTTCCAGGATAAAGGATTCAAATTGCTATTCCCATATATGTGTCCCCTCAGTGGTCCCTTTGCCATGTAATCATAAACCAAAATCATCTCACAATTTTCTTCGCAATAACCAATAAGAGAAACCAAATGCCGATGCCTGAGTTTAGAAAGCATTTCTATTTCTGTTTGAAATTCATGGATGCCCTGTTCTGCTAATGGGTTGCCTCGCTTTACTGCAACTTTGGTACCACCATCAACCTCACCTTCATAAACTTTGCCAAAACCTCCAACACCAAGAACCCGAGATTCATCAAAGTTCTTGGTAGCCTCCTGGATCTCTGCAAAGGTGAAATGCCTGCAAAAACTGGAAGGTGCAGATGAGACATAGCTACCAGTGCCACTCTTTCCAGATGCTACTGAAAGTTTGCTTCCCACAGTATGCGAGTTGCCCCCATAAAGTGGTATAGGCAACCATCCAGAGGGTCTGTCAACACCTGATGAACTAGCACGGCGCCAACGAACAAAACAAAGTAGAGCACTAATGAGACCCAACACAGCAACCCCTCCAACCACAGCCCCAATCACTGGACCCTTGCTGCCGCTCTTGTGAGAGTTTGAGGGAATGTTTACTACAGTATCAGATCCCTGTCAGGAGAGGTGTTAATTGCCATGTTTCCTTAAGCTTTTTTACCATAAACTAGCTGAAAACATTCAAGGACTTAAGAGGTAGAATTGCTTTATTTTTTTCAGTTACTTCATTTCAATAGGCACAGAACAATCCATAAAAGATTTATACTAATGGCAGTAAAGATTTACCAAATTATGTAAGCTACTGATGAATGTCAAAAGTTGGTATCTTTCTTGATTATGTGTCCTGTTTCAAATTGCTATTCTGATTGCAACCAAGTGCAAACAACCTTTTTATAATACTCTTCCTTGTGATTAGAATAAGAAATTAAAATGGACCAGCAATATAAAAGTATGAGGTTCTTGCACTAAAAACACAAGAGATCACCAAATCATCAACAGATACAGATGAATATTAAAAGTTCATTTTTTCTTTATAATTGTGGGCTGATTTAAATATGTATTCTAGTGACAACAAAGGGAGCACCAGTATACAACACACAAATAAGAACATATTTCATAGAAACACCAATATAATGATAATTAAGATTCAACTGTTATTGAGACTCATTCTATGCTTGCCTATCTATTTACTATAATTTCACATTTCCAGAGTACTAATTTTAATTATAATAAAGAATACAGGTCTTTCACTTAAAGCAAATCTTCCAGGAACTGATATAATTGTATACTGGCATAGTATGTTGGCAAGCATCTGGAATTTGTGGCCTGGAAGATATAGACATCAACCATAATTATTGAGCAGAAATTCAAAAATCATTCCCCCCATATAATTGAAACAGAATTGTACTCCCCGGTAAAGGGGTTATAATACCAATAAAGAAAATCAGCAAGAAGCAAGTGGCTCCAACACCAAAAGGGGTAAAAATGATCTGGGCTGTGAAATAAAACCTCATCTACAGAGAGCATGTTTGATCATATGTAGACCTCTAGGTTACATCATTCCGTGGTATGAAATAGAAATGAACTTAGTAAACATATTTAAATATTATATTTACTCCAGTTTAAGGAGATTTGTCTAAGTGTTTAATCGTTCAAGCAGTGAAAGGTCTACAAGTGTGTAATAACTGGGCAATGGAAACTCAATAAATGAATAAAATGTGCCCAGCATAAACTCTTCAAAATGCCTAATTGAGCGTGAGGTAAATCTTCACAGCAAAAAGAAAGCCAGCCACAGTAATTCAATAAATTGAAGCCTAAAATGAGATTTTTCTTTAGGGCATAAATCAGACTAAAATGCAGGAATTTGAGGAAATTTTTTTTGCAGAAATTGATGGCCAGAATTAGTATCATATGTATGGGAAGCAGTATTCTCCAACCAACGACATTATCACAATCTACTTAATGATATTTGTTTCTTTGATATTATGAAACTAGTTGGGGTGGGATTCACTAATTGCCACCAAAATCCAGGTGCTAGTGAGGCAACAATCTGGCAAAATGAATTTTGCCCACCCTTTTTTATGCCTTGAGAGTCTTAGTTTTAGCATTGGTTCCCAACCATGTATCGGGTATGCAGAGGTCGTGCTTCTGCTTGTTCCTTTTAGTGTTTATCAGTGTTTTAGTTTCACCATTTTCATTGATTTTTTTTATTGTGGCTTTTGTTGGGTTGCATGCTAATTGTTAAAATAAAAAAGAAACCAAAAAAAGGAATTCAAAACAGAATTAGAGATTCGGAGACAAAACACAAAACACAATTTTATAGAATTCATCAAAAATGGTTACATCCACTCTTCAAGCAGGGCAATAACTTTATTCACTTCAATACAAATACATTGAATCTACACTCTTATATATACAAATGTCTAGCTCTTCGAATATGAAGAGACAACAGTGAAACAAACAGATTAAGCACCCAAAGGGTCACATGACCGTTGGACTTCACATTCTTATTAGATGTGTGTCTAGCACTGCACCAAGTTCCTTATGAGGACTTGATATATTTCATTACTGTCAAATCTTGAGGTGCTTGCACTAAGATTTCTGTGATAGAATCACAGATGTGATGATTTAATGATCTCATTAGATCTAGCATTTTATTTTATTATCATAATATCACGATTTATGGTTTACATGATGTTGAACTCTTTGTGCCGCTATATATATATATATATATATAAGTTACCAGTTCATATCCAGGTACAGATGTGGGTACAAGAACTTGGTATGTGGATATGTGAAATTTTCTTGGGGGGTTTTGGATGCGTTTTGGTATATATATATTCAAAAAATTAAAACCCTCTATAAAATAAAAATTTAATTAAAAACCCTAGAAGAGGCAGTTTTCTGATCTTTCCCTATTGCTTTGTTATTCTTTTGTTTCCTTGGCATCTTTGGATTTCTACATCTCATAAATCTCCTCCATGCACAGGGATAACAATAGACACAAATAATATTGTTCTGTTATCATTTACATTATTGCTCTTAGTCTTAGATGCACGTAGGATAAGTGTGCACACAAATCCAATGTTCTTTGTTCCATTGACTGCTTGTGGGGTCAAAAGATCAAACTAGGGCCTTGACCATTCATGGGAAGCTTGTAAGTAGTCACAACCTTTATGTCTATTCAGAAACAAGTACATTGTAGCTCTACAAATCTTCACTTTTTCCTTTTGTCGCTATTCTATATTTATTAATTATTTGTACCTCTTTAGCACTTTTTTCTCTGTATTTGTATGATTGCGTGTGCGGATTGAACAGGTCCTGAAGAAAAACATCCACGCCACCTAGGATGGTAGCATACAACACATACCATTCCTGAGAGTATCTTGAGTCACTTTCTAGGTTCTTTGTTGCTTTGTTTTCACTCTTTTGTAGCTATTTTTATTATTTTGTTCTTGTGCTTGCAGTAATTTTTGTTTTCCATTCCCAGCTTCATCGATGTAATTTAAACTTCGAAAGATCAAATTTTACATTTACAGATGGGTGCCAAAAATATTCAATGCAAAAAAAATCACAAACAAAACTATGTCATACACTAACGAAATGGCAACCAAGCCAAAAGACATCTTGGCACCACCCATGAGCTTACCAAACATTGTAGCAATGCTGAATAATGCAAAAACTAAGATGAGCATGGAAATTGACTTGGTTGTGGTAGCTAAGAGAGTGTTCAAATCCATGCCCCCTGGGCCTTCTCTTGGATTGTTGCACTTTAAAATGTGTTTATTTTAACTCAAGAAGTGAGTCAAATGGTCGGATGCCCTTGGATGCTGTCCGGATGTGCCCGGATGCTGTTTGGGTGCTCATCCACAGCCTGTGGATGCGCATCCACCGGACATCTTAACACATCCCCGAGGGCATCTACACTAGGATGTAGAGGCAAGGGGTGTGCATCTAGTAACTTTGTGTGTGTGTGTGTGTGTATAATACGCTTGATACAAAGTTATTCTTCCACCTAATCATGTAAATCTGATGTATTCCCAAACAGTAGTCAATTGGAGATGTCACTTTGGGCTAGTGTGTACGGTAGTGATTATTGCACTCAGTTGAGTTCGAGATGAGCCTTGTTTTCCCTTATGATTTCAAATCTAAACCAGTGATGACTTTGGACTCTGTGTTGTGGAAAACTAGTAAATGTGTAGTTTACATTATGGTTATTTATTTTCCTAATTGCATGTGACTGTATTTTAAAGATTAAATTTTGTGTATGAATAGTCTAATGTATTACGGATTAAGAAATTGAGAAAGAAAAGAAAAGGAAAAAATATGCTATTACATATGCATTAGAAATAATATTTAAATTATTGCAAATTTGCAATTGCTTGGAAAAGAATTAAATTTTGTTTTTTCTACCTTGGGAAAAGAAAAATAAATTAGGCATTTTAATTTATGTAATGTACCCAAATTTTGGTGCTTATTTCAATATTATTCAGCTTAGTGTACTATTTTATTTGTGGTATGCCTTTTGGAGAGCATTCAGGACACTTTAATTCACACTTCCTATTTTTAGTAAATCACTTGGATGTTTTGCTCATACTTACTATTTATAGTAAGTCACTGGGGTGATCAATTGGCATCATATCTATGTTTGGAAAGTGGATGGATTATTCCCATGAGTTGATATTGACAATTATCAAGGGTTTAATGATTTAAGTTAAATTATTGAAATTAAAACAACTTTAATAATATGAATTATATTAAATGACTTTATGATATGAGACATAAAAGGGGTTAAAAGTATATTTAAGTCATTTTCATAAAGTGACTTTATAAAATGATAGTATAAAGTCACTTTAATTAATAAAGCTCTCCAGCTTGTTCAAAAGCTACTTCATAGGGAAGAACTAAAAGTAAAGGATGATTAATCCCATACTAAGCGTGGAGGTTCACTTGGAGTTTGAGGAGTCTTTATAAATGAACCTTGTCTTCCTTCAAGAGCATGCTATGAGAATTTGATATTGAAGTTATTTCTCCATTGTTATTGATACTCAGTGATTGGATTGTTTTGAGGACAGAAACCCTTGGAACCAAGAAGGATTTGACAAAAACCCATACCTTCAAGATTGCTGGATTCATATGGAGTTCACATTTGGAATTAATGGAAAAGTTTGGTGATAATAGAATTGTTTGAAGTTTTTGTTTTCATGGAGTTTTCCCTTCAATCCAAAGATTAGTTTGTAGGTTCCCATCGATTTGATTGTCTTCTTGTTTAAATTTGTGGTGAAAAGTCATAGAAGAAGGTGATTTAGTCCCATGTTTCATTGATCTTCATCCTACACGCATATGGCAGATTTGCACAGATTTTTAGGCGTGATACTTAGCAGGGCGAGTTCATTTCTCAATTTTGTAGACATCTTTCCCCATCATGGAGTCGAGGGAAGTATAGCGAAGTCCCAAATGCACATAAACTGAATGCCTGGACATGCAGCTCTGATTGGGAACGATTCTCTGATCATTATATAGTTGGGAAAGAGAGACAAACAACGATTGGGCAACACTATAGAGGACTGAAGCACATTCAAAGGACAACAGTTTGGTAATGCTTCCATTTAATTAATATAGTGGCTATTTGGGCAAGTGCACACATTCGAGTTTCACCCTATTCAATGCATTCTCTCTTATCTGAAGAAGATGTCTTGTAATCGGCACATAACTATCTGAGATAAGGCGTCAAAGTCTGATCTCAATGTATGTGTCTGAAATTACATTCGATGATAAGTGATTGTTATAATGAACATATATGTTTGCTCTGTGAGAATTGGCTTTATTGGCTGCTATGATCTCAATGTATGTGTCTGAAATTACATTCGATGATAAGTGATTGTTGTAATGAACATATATGTTTGCTCTATGAGAATTGGCTTTATTGGCTGCTAACTATTTGACAAATTGCTTCTTGTGAATGGAGGTCTGAAACTAGTATCATTCTACGTGTTTGACAAAATGTTGATGTATCAAGCTTTGTTATTTTGGTAAAGTTAAGTCTCAAATGCTACATGTTTTGGTTCATGCTTTCTTAATACAACAAATACATCAGATTTCTATTGCCAAGCAATGTTTGACAAAATTCCTATGCAAGGAGTTTGCATTTTGTAGTATGTTTTGGCACGAGGAAAAATCAGAAATTTCAGTTTAGACTCTACATATCAACTGTTTGACGAAATGCATTTGAGGCAACACTGAAATTTTGAGGGTAGAATAGTTAAGGGATCTTAAGTGTGATGTCCCAACCTAAATGCTGCAGTGGTGCAGATTCTCGCTAGGCATGTACCCAGGGCTGGGACCCACCCATGATTGTGCAACCATGTTTCCACGAGGGGGTTGGTCTACGTTGGCACTTTTGTGGGGTGGAAACCCCACCTCTAATGACAGTGGGCGCCATTCACTGTCAGTCTGGACTTTTGGTGTAGTGGTTGCCTTGCTTGGTATCAAAGCCAAGGTCTCGAGGTCGAGCCTTGCGGAGCGTGGTGGGTTGTGATGTCCCAACCTAAATGTTGCAATGGTGTGGATTCCTACTGAGCGTGTACCCAGGGCTGGGATCCACCCATGATTGGGCAGCCACATTTCCACGAGGGAGTTGGCATGCATTTGCACTTTGGTGGGATGGAAACCCCACTCTTAACACTAGTGGACGCCATTCACTATCACTCTTAACAAGGCAACCACTGCACCAAAAGCTCAGACTAATACTAAATGGCGCCCATCGATGTTAAGGGTGGGGTTTCCATCCCACCAAAGTGCCAATGCAAGCCAACCCCCTTGTGGAAATGTGGCTACCCGATCGTGGGTGGGTCCAAGCCTTGGGTACATGTCTAGCGAGAATCCGCACCATCGTAGCATTTAAGTTGAGACATCACATTCTGCATGTCTTTCAAACAACAAGAGATTTGTTGATGCTAGTGAAGATCAAGCATCAAAATTTGATTCTTATGAGATTATAATATTTAAGTGATTTCTCCATTGTTATTGATGTTCAGTGACTGGTTTCCAAGGATGAAGCCCCTTATGAAATTGAAGGTTGGACACAAACCCAGAGCTTCTTCTCCATGATGTCCCAACCTAAATGTTGCGGTGGTGTAGATTCCCATTGGGTGTGTACCTAGGACTGGGACTCACCCACGATCGGTCAGTCACGTTTCAACTAGGGGGTTGGCTTGTGTTAGCACTTTGGTGAGACAGAAACCCCACTCTTAACGCTAGTGGGCACCATTCACTATTAGTTTGGGCTTTTGGTGTAGTGGTTGCTTTGCTTGGCATCAGATCTTGGACTGATAGTGAATGGTGCTCACCAACATTAAGAGTGGGGTTTTCATCCCACCAAAGTGCCAATGTAAGCCAACCCCCTTGTGGAAACGTGGCTTCCCGATCATGGGTGGGTCCCAGCTCTGGGTACACTCCCAGTGAGAATCCACACCACCACAACATTTAGGTTGGGACGTCATAGCCCACCATGCTCCGCAAGGCTCGACCTTGAGACCTTGTCTATGATACCAAGCAAGGCAAACACTACACCAAAAGCCTAGACTCAGACTGATAGTGAATGGCCCCCACCGACATTAAGAGTGGGGTTTCCATCCCACCAAATTGCCAATGCAGGCCAGCCCCCTTGTGGAAATGTGGCTGCCCGATCATGGGTGGGTCCCAACCCTGGGTACGCACCTAGCGGGAATCCACACCACCACAACATTTAGGTTGGGACATCACAATTTAATTGCCATTTATATTTTGTGAAAATGAAAAGAAAAGAAAAAAAATTGAAAATGAAAATAGAAATGGAAAAAGACATAAAAGAAAAGACTTGGCCCTTCATATGATTATTCTCATTTGAAGTAATTTTTCTCTCTCTAAACACCCTCTCCTTGAAAATAGAAAATCATGGATTTTTTTGGAATTGGATTGGCCTCAATTGGGAATTGTTTGAATGGAAGGATCGAAGGTTTGCTTGGATTGTATCTTATTTGCTCCTCTAATTTGGAGGAAAAATAGTAATTTGGTGAGAACAAATTTGAGGTTATCCTCCTCATTTTCTCCATGTTTTGAATACTTCATTCAATGTTTAAGGAAGCATATGGCCTTATTTTAGATTCAATTCCATGCACACGTGTTTCCATGTAACCATCCCTTCAAACAACTGCCATGACACTCCTCTAGATTTTGATTCTTTGTCCTTGATGTTGTTGGACTTAGTGTCTAACAAGAGACCCCTCTTTGGTCATGTGATTAGAAGAGACCTTGATTGCACATGTTCATGTTCATGCTATAGATTCCTTGTGGGCATGTCCATGCCATGTGACGGGGTTACTCCTTGTGCTTATTGTTAATCACGCTTTTCCCTTGAGCATGTGTATTTGTGATTTGATGTTAACATTATGTTGGCCTTTTAAACATTGGACATTGATCATACTTGTTGGGTATATGCAATTTATGTTGATCATGCTTGTTGGCGTGTATGTTATGATGATTTACTTTATTGAAAGAAATATGTAAGATGTATTGGATGTTCCTAATCCTATTGATTAATGTGTTTGTAACAATGTTACAGGACTCTGCGAGTCCCAAGCCGAGTCAGGGCTCCAGAGCTTTTTGGCCTATGGACTCTGACTTAGCCAAGTCATGTTAGGACTCACATAGTCCATGGACTCTCCTAACTCGGTGAGTCCTGTGGCCAAGACTCTATTGCGGCCAGCTGAGCCATAAAGTCGAAAATAAACATTTTTCAATTGTTTTTAATGATTTTTTTAGCTTATACGATCATATTGCAATAGCAAGTTCCAAACATTTGAAATGGTGATTCCCAATAAGGCAACCAACATGGAGTAGCAAAAAATGTCTTGCATGTAGCAAGTATAAAACATAACAATTTGTCTATAAAGCAGATTGCAGATAGGATTTCACCAAAAAAAATGCCAAAAATGTAGTGTTATATCACAGATTGTAATCACAAAGTCTTGGAACTAGGAATTAAAATTTAAAACAGCACTATCAAATTTGAAAGCTTTGCAACAAAAAAAATGCTTTCCTTTTAAAGAATTGGACATCTCCAGAACAATAAAAGAACAATTTTAAAGTTTGTGAAAGATTGAAAAAAAAAATGTCTATTAAACCGGTCATTTGACAAAGTTAAAGGATGATGACATTTGAGCAATTATATAATTGACATCATTCCAAAAATTCATAATGATCTTTCTAATCTACTAAGAACAAAAAATTTAAGCGGAGCTGTTATGAAATAACTTGCATAGTAGAAGAATATAATATGAAATATGCTGTAAACACTTGATAATAATATGCCACTTTAAGGGAGCAACCTCGTAGTCCACTTCAAGGGAGATACCACCAACACTCTTCAACATGAACAAAATATTCAACATGATGATAATAAATAACCTATACCTTCTATATAATTTTAGTTTAACTTGTTTCCTTCAAAAATTCGCATTTATACTTATGTGATCAATGTAAACTTGTGTATGTGTGCAAAGTAGCTTCTATTTATCTCAATTATTGTGTCTTTGATGTTAATTGAATAAATAATGCATAAAAAAGTTTTAAATCCTTAAAAATCTTTGAATTTCTTGGGTTTTTCAATCTGTTGAGTCCTTGCCAAGTTTAGACGCTAGTCCGAAATCAGCTTGCTGAGTCCGAGTCTTGTAACTATGGTTTGTAAGGCATGCTCCTTGCTTTGTGTGAGTATTATGCTTGTACCTAAGTGAACATCTCATAGCACAACGGGTTGGACCTAAGAGTACCACATGGTTGGGTGACATGGAAATCATTGTTGGGGATTTGGAGTTCTTGGGGACCTTGTTTAGGGAAGCTATGGTTAAGATGCAAGTGGAGGTTCTCTATCCCTTGCCTTTTGTTTCTTATTTTTGTAAATTGATGAAAATATAAAATTTAAGATCTTGAGTCCTCTTTTGTAATTGTAATATTTAATTATGGAATCTCCTATTAGATGGAATGTATGCCTACCACATAAATGGTGATGAACCTATCTTCATATGCATGTTTCCTCAACATTAATGTTCAATGCTATTGCTATTCCTTATGGAATTCATCTTTCTAGAAATGCTAGTAAAATGAAATTACCGAACGTTTGGATTTAGACTTGAAATGAAACCTCGTGTTAGAAAATGTTCAAATTGCCTTTGGATCTTGCATGGTTTGTCTCGCAAGTTTGGGATTGAGTGTTCATGGGAACTCGCCACAAGGTGGTGTCATTTTGGCTATGTTTCATGACGTTTTAAGGGCAAGGATGGGGGTGATAGGGGATGTGTTTCTGGGACATTTCCTAGAGGGCCAAAAATAGGGGACAACAGTGTGTGCATATATATATATATATATAATAAGTTTTTTAATGTTTTATATAGTTTTTAATGAAAACATTTATGGCGAAATTAGAAAAAGTCATGTCGTAGACACAAAATAAACCTGTAACTCCAACACTTTGATGCATGCATGAAACACAGATTCAACTTATTGTCAATTTAGAACCGTTAGTTAATGTCAAAGCCCATTCGTTTAGTCTCTGGCTAGGATTAGATTGCATGGTTAGGACTACAACACAAAAACATAACAATGCATATTCTAGACACGTTTCTAGGTCAGCTGCGATTCCAAGATGTCGATGCATTTCTATGACACGTATGGAGTGGCACACTAGTATCCTTTCCAACAAGAGAAAAGTTCCCCATGAAGTAAACAACTTACCGAAGCAATGAACTTTGGCTTATATTAATATAATCGTTCTGATTACCTATTGCGAAACCTCGGATCCCGGGCACGTTATAAAGCATATGGTTCAAAAAACTCATAACATGAACCCAAAAAGCCAAACTTCAAACTTTAAAAAAGAGAAGTGTTACTGAAAAATTTAAAAACCCATACCTGGTTATCATCTTGAAAATTTGCCACCGGATTTGGGCCTGCTAGATTCCCTGCACTATCGTTGAGCTTGAACAGCTCCAGACCATTCAAGATGGAGTCGTAATGTTGCGGCGGAGGGTCTGCGGTAGTATCTGGTTGCAACGCTACAAATAATGTAGAATCGCCTTTCCCCGCCGGCACATAAATAGCAAAATCCCTGTATATAGGATTTCCCAACTTGGCCCCTGTTCCAATCACATCGAAAGTGTCCTGAGCCGTCTGATTATTGAGGTAAATATTGAAAACCCTCTGGTTAGGCAGAGTGTAGATCCACTCGCAGAAATGCAGCCGCACCAGGTAGGTGAAATTGGGGTCGATATAAAACATCCATGTCAAATTGAAGAGAACATTGACTTTCGGATCAGGCGTCATGGATCTGAAGGTCGTGTAAACGTCAACTGGAGCTACATATTGCGGGACCGATACATAATCCAGGTTATTAGAGCCATTGTCGTTGGTTATGCCAGTTGCCGCACCGTAAATATACGGCGAATCGTCATACCAGGTGCGACTGAGGCCGGAATCTTTGGTCGGCTGAATGTACTGCCCTCCCACGTTGAGCCTGTTCATGGTTTGTAGAACCGTGGACGAACCGATCGTATATTTCCCTGCAGTTCCTACCAGAGGCGCGCTAGTGAACATATCGGGCATGGAGGCGACCTCAATTCCGTTAACAAATGCGTAACCTGATTTATTGTCAGGCGAGAAGGTCACGTTCAGGCGATCGGTCGATACATTGACGGAGAATTCGCGGACGAGATATGCCTGCGTTAGGGCATCTGCCGTCTGCGAAGTGCTGAAATTGTGTAGCAGGGTGTAGCGATCGGAGACGACGGTGAAGAGCGCGTCGGACCGCTTGTATGACTGGCCATAATCGGCGGGATAAAAATGGAGCCTGAGAAAGTAGCGACCAGGGGAAACGGCAAAGGAGTAGGTCGCCAGAGCCGTGAAAATGCGTGCGTTCATGTAGGGCACAGGCGATGGAAGCGCAGGATCCTGCCATGAGGCGACTGCCGACACCAGATTGGCCACTGTCGCCGGAGCAAATTTGGACTCCTCGTCTCCGTTCCATAGCCGTCCCCCTGCGTCATTGTTGCTCTCCCGCGCCCCGCAGTTCAACAGAATTGTTGAAGACGAGTTTGTGCTGCTCTGTGCCGCGGCCAAACTCAAAACCCCCAAACTTAATGCGAGCCTGCTCCATTTTGACTCTGACGAGGCTCCAACCAGAGGCCTTCTCATTGTCTTTGCACCTTAATTACTGGCAATTTCGACAAGTGAAATACATACACATAGCCGGAAGTAGGACAGATGCTTGTTATTTCTGCCCCTGTACGCTGCCCTCCATTTTTCTCCCTAGTCCAGCTGTCCGTGCGAGTAATCGACGGACCTCCACGCGGCAACAGCAAATATTACACGACAACAAAATTACGCGGTAACGTCTTTCAGGTAAGCTTTACTGTCGTATTCAGACAACCTGCCCCGCCGTGTATAATGGAGCAGAAGCCGGTGCGCAAGATATCCGACGGCCTGCGAATCTGGCGGCTCAAATCGGCTGTCGGAAACCCCTAATGCGGTCCAGGGTTTCTCGATATACCTGGTTGTTAGCTGTCACATTCTGTGACCTGTTCTTTTAATGAATTCCAGATTATCGTCGTGCTTCTTAGTCTCGAATCTCGCCATTAGGTACCCAGAATTCGCTACAGTGAGGCTCCAAAAACTCTCCTACATGCCCTCCAAGCTCTCGGGAATGTGAAATCAAACCTTGTTATCTCGTTATTTTTCCTTCGAATTTCCAATTTGACTACGACCTGTGAATTTTTATTTTCCATGACCATTTGAAAGATCAAGTTTTGTCGATTGCATCCAAACCTAATGCGCGAAGAACAAACCGAATGAACGAAGAACACCGAACGGTCAGCTCATTTTTTGCAGGCCATTTGCATCAATAAACAACAATTAATTCCAATTCGAGATGCTTCATTTTCTTCAGGAAGACGAGTTCAGAGCTAATATAAAAAGATTTAGATTCCGATTTGAGGAGACCATATATTTTGAGTGTTTGACAAATAGTAATCAGTCAATACAGACTTAACATATGAACGTTCATATTTAGCATTTTTCAAGTCAGATAATTAAATTTAGGCAAGATTTCTTGACTGGAAAGAAATTGCAGGCTTTCTCCGCCAGTCAAAGGTACCCCAATTTTTCCAGCCATAATAAGGGCAAGGAATAATTGTTTGTCGTGTGAAATAGTAACGGACGAAACTGGTAACCGTTAACGAAAATTTATTCATGTTTTTGAATTTTATATATTCTTCCATGATAGTTATTTTTAAAGGCTGACATGGTCTAATTTTATTTTTTCTTCTCTCCGAAGTGCTTCCACGTAGTGTTCCAGGCGATGCCTAATTTCAAAGGGCGATTCGTTAGCTTATGTTTATAAAGCTTGTGCATTGTTTGGATTCTGTCTACCGGAGCGAAAAATTCTTTGACTTCATCTTCATTGTCATCTTTGTGCCCGTATCAATTTGATCGCATGAAACAATGGTTGTTGCAGCGACAGCAATGGCAGCTTCAAAACAGGGTATTGACATCCATTACATCATAATGGAAGGGGAATTATTGTCAAATATTGCAATTGGAAATGTTCTAGCAGACGTGTACGCAAATCTTGGACGCATGGACAGAATGCCTCAAAGAGATGTCATTTCATTGAATGCAATGATTGCAGGATACGCACAAAATGGATTTGTTGAAAAGGATTTAGAAACGTTCAACCAAATGCGTTTGGTAGCTTTTTCATTATATAGCTTTTTGCAAACTTTTGGAAAAAAAACTAAGTGTTTCTCCTTCGTATTGTTAACAATTTTCGTGGCTGCATAGCCGCTGCCGCATCCTTCCACCCTGTTCCAAAATGGAAGCTTTGAAATTGCAAGATGTTGTAGCTGCATCTGCCTTGATAGTTGTGTATGCGAAATGTGGAAGCATAGACAATGCACATCAACTGTTTGACAGAATGCCTTTCAGAATTGTTTGACCAAAATCCACGATTGCAAGATATGCAAAATGTGGAAGCATAGACGAGGCACGTGAGCTGTTCGATAAAATGACTCTGATTGCATAATATTGACAACATTAGCAGGATGGATTTGTTGAAAAGGTTTATGAAAATTGCAACCAAATGCATTTGACGATGAGGAGGGCATTTATAATGAATGATTTTAATGATGTCTAAGGGAAGAGGAGTTCACACCCTTAAACAATTTTCATAATCTTTTGTAGTTCCGATCTTCTTTTATGAATCTTGACTAACAAATCCGTTGTTTGGTTTACCTAAAATTAGCAAGTTGCATGTCTTTTGAAACATCGACGGGACGGGATGGTTGTGCAAGAAAAGTTTAATGTCGAGCAATGGTAGGGAGGTTATACATTTGAAAAGTTTAATGTCGAGCAATGGTAGGGAGGTTATACATTTGTAATGATTTGTCTTTTGTCGTGTGTTATATATATAGTGATAGAATGTAAATGTTAATATTATTTGTAGTATATTTTTCATAATATAAATTATGTGTACTGATATATTTGTAATTTTTAGAGAGGGATTAAGGAGTGGAGAGGGTTTTTTTAATTTTGTTTTTAGAAGAATTGAAATCTATGTAATTAAAATTTTGCATATAGTTTATATATAGGTAAAAATACTTAAAAATAATATTTTGCAAGTATTTTAATTTAAGATGTTACAATACAAGAGTGAAATGTAAATTGACATATAAAAAAAAGATTTGATAGTAGTAGGTTGTTTAATTTTGAATCATATAATATCAAATATCATGAATTAAGTTAGAATTTATAAATTATTAAAAAAAGAAAACTATAGAAATTATAGATTAAAGAATATTAAAAAAACTTAAAATGGTATAATTAATTTTTTATAGGAGCATTGAAATTGATTATATAGTTGTGTCTATTTTTTAAAGTTGTTGGCAATTGAATTGTACAACAACTTTTTTTTTTTAAATAAAAAATTGGTGAGAGAAATTAAAAGATTGTATTTTAATTGATTGAATATATTTAATAATAATAAGAACAATTTTTTTATTACACCATCTATTTAGATTCAAATTCCCTTAAAATGAAATTAGGCTACATTCACCTATAAACGATTTTGATGTATTAAATCTAGTTAACTAAGAATACTTGTGATTTATATATATCTTTACATGATCTCATAATTTACTATATAAAATAGGTTATGACTTTGATGTATTATATCCACTTAACTAAGTATTTAAATATATGTTTTCATGATTTCAAAATTTACTATATAAAATAGATTTAGAGAAGTAATACTTTGTAAATTGAAGTTGAAGTTTTAGACAAGTAAACATGTTAAATAGCAAAGGCCTAGTAAGAGTTTATGAAATTATTTGAAATATAATGTCTATTAAATATAAAATGATATATTTTGATGGATTAATATATATTTAATTCAAATAAGGTAATAGGAGTTGTTAAGTTTTTTGTATTTACATATTATATTGTGAGATATAATTAGAGTCACATGTAAATGGAATATAAAATGTTAGATATGACATTTAGAAATTGAATTAGTGATATTAGAATGTAATATAATCTAAAACGATTTAAAAACACAAAATACATAGTTTTGGTATAGAAGTTTTTGAAAAATGATAGTATTATGTATAAACTGTTACGAAAAGTAGATGGTAGAATACTTTTTGATTTATTAACAAAGATCAAATGATCTATAGATACAAGAAGATGAATGATGTTTCCTTAGGAAACGATCGTCTAGAATAGAAACATTCTATTCTAGCTATAGCTAACTAAATATTAGAAACATTCTAATATTTATACTAAGATACAATATTGAGCATTAATAAAATATGATTTTAAATTATTCTAATACCCCCCCTTAATGCTCAATCTATTAACTACACCAATAGACCCCCTAAATTTTACAAACTTGTCAAGACCAAGGGGTTTGGTGAAAATATTTGCAGGCTACTCCGAGGTAGGAACATGTAGCAACTGAATAGATACATTACTTTGTTTTGGGCAGCTTTTTGAGTTTCTGGGTTGTGATGATCTGTGGAGATCTTTAGCATGTGTGATGAAAGGTGTTTGTTCCTTGATGTATGTGGAAGATATGTCTAAGGTCGCAGCTCTTGAGGTGGCATGGTTTGGGAGATGTTGGATAAACTGTTTCAAAGTTAGAGTTGTTTTCCTTGTCATCGTAACTGTATTTTCCTATAGTTTTGGTGCTGATTGCTCGTCATGGCGATGTTGATCCCTAATGAATCAACCTTTGCGCTCTTAAGGACTTTAAGAGGACCTAAATTACTATCATTTCCCAAGGGTGCAACTCCTAATTCATTATGAGTAAAAAGTTATGGTCGTTTTGCCCCGAGACCTATTTTCTGGCAGTTTACATGCGAAACGTGGAGTGTTTCTTTTTGCGCAATTCTGTGTGATGAGATGGGGCCTTGTGGGGTTAAGGACATGTTGTTGGGTCATGTGTGGCCCTAAATCCAAAGGTGCATTAAGTTTTGATCATTCTTGCATTAGTTTTGGTTTCTCTTATTGGACTGGACCTATATTGTAATTAAATGTCTGACTGGCCAACTTGTGGCTTAGTTGGCTATATATTGAGAGCTTGGGTAGATGTTTAGTAGTAGATGATCATTAGATCATTAGGAAGAGTAGAGTAGAAGCAGATTTGCAAATTTGGGACTTTGTAGCAGAACTAGTGGCCTGCGGGCTTAGGACAACAAGGGGTTGCTTGGAAGTGTGAGTACAAGTTTAGATCATATGGTGGTTGTTCCTATCAGAGGTTGCCTGTTGCAGATTTGAACTATTTGGTGGTTCATTGGATCTTGCGGGATCTTGCTGATACTTTTTTATTTCATTGTAATAGGCCGAAACCCAGAAGGCCTTACAGCCAAGCATGTTGAATGATATTCTATTTTGAATCATTATCATTGTTGTATTTCGTTGTGCTTGGTGTTGTTATAATCAGCAGTGTAGGTTTGGACTATCCATTATTGGATCCTACATCCCTGCCCTGCGTCAAGTGGTATCAGAGCTTGAAGATCTTGAGTGTGTAAATCAGTTGAGGCTGTTTGCACCAGGACCTTGTTGGTGACTTGTTGCTTTGGATTTGAATCTTTGAGGATGCCTCTGAGAAGATTGGATCCTAGAGCATTTGTAGATCTTTGTGATGTGGTGGAAGCAAAGATTTCTGAGAGGTTTGTTTGGTTGGAAACTGATTTCTTGAACCAAGTTGATGACCTTGTGAATGAAAATGTTGTTGAGCTTTGTAGAGCTTACCGGAGTTGGAGCATGCCGATCCGGAGGAAAGTTGTTTGGCCAGTTTGTAGACTGGTCCGAGAGAGAAGACATCTTGACAAGGTTGATTGTGACAATATAGAGGTTGAAGAGGTATGTGATATTGGTTTTTGTGATCATTTGGTGGACTCTGACATGAAGCCTGCAGAGCAACTTATGATTGTTGCTAAGATACCTATGTTTATTGATACTGTGGTTGACCTTGTTGAGGCTGGTGAGAAGATTTGTTTTCATGTTCAGTCGGTTGTGTCTGACATGGAGATTGCAAAGCATTTGGTTGGGTGTGATCAGACTGTTGTTGATGAGTAGTTATCTATTGTTGAACACCTTTATGATGATGATGTTACCAAATCACTTTGGTTTGGTGTTATGGTGCAGATCCTATTTGTTGATTGTGGACTTGAATTGTTGGTTGACAGTAATGGGTCTTGTGATGAATTGCAGATATGAGATGTTGATGATGAGGCATTTCATATTGATGTGGATCTGACTTTGGATCTACTTGTTGGGGAGTTGGATACTCTTATTGCTGAGATGGGATGTGGTGATCAGTGGTATGTTGATTGGATTGTTGAGATTCATATGATCTTGATGTTTGAATGGATGATGCATAGATGGTTGATTTTCTAATTTGTTCTCTTATCCTTGAGGGATTGGAACCCTTTGGTGAAGATGAAGTTGATTGTAGGTAATTCTCTTGAGATTAAAGTATGGGACATACTTTCTATTTACCTGGGTAGTCTGATGTAGGAGCATTTTGGAATTCCCTATCAGAGGGATACATTACTTTATTTTGGGCGGCCTTCTGAGTTTCTGGGTTGTGATGATCTGTGGAGATCTTTAGCATGTGTGATGAAAGGTGTTTGTTCCTTGATGTATGTGGAAGATATTCTAAGGTCGCAGCTCTTGAGGTGGCATGGTTTAGGAGATATTGGATAAACTGTTTCAAAGTTAGAGTTGTTTTCCTTGCTTTTGGAACTGTATTTTCTTGCAGTTTTGGTGTTGATTGCGCGTCATGGCGATGTTGATCCTTAATGAATCATAATTTTCACTCTTAAGGACTTTAAGAGGACCTAAAGTACTATTATTCCCCAAGGGCGCAACTCCTAATTCATTATGAGTAAAAAGTTATGGCCATTTTTCCCCGGGACCTATTTTCTGGCAGTTTACACGCGAAACATGGAGTGTTTCTTCTTGCGCAGTTTCGTGTGATGAGATGGGGCCTTACGTGGTTAAGGACATGTTTTTGGGTCATGTGTGGCCCTAAATCCAAAGGCACATTAAGTTTTGATCATTCTTGCATTAGTTTTGGTTTCTCTTATTGGACTGGACCTATATTGTAATTAAATGCCTGACTGGCCGACTTGTGGCTTAGCTGGCTATACATTGAGAGCTTGGGTAGATGTTTAGTAGTCAGTTGAGTAGTAGATGATCATTAGATCATTAGGAAGAGTAGAGTAGAAGTAGATTTTCAAATCTGGGACTTTGTAGCAGAACTAGTGGCCTGCAGACTTAGGACAACAAGGGGTTGCTTGGAAGTGTGAGTACAAGTTTAGATCATGTGGTGGTTGTTCCTATTAGAGGCTGCTTGTTGCAAATCTGAACTATTTGGTGGTTCATTGGAGCTTGCGGGATCTTGCTAATACTTTTTTATTTCATTGTAATAGGTCGAAACCCGAAAGGCCTTACAACCGGGCATGTTGAATGAAATTCTATTTTGAATCATTATCATTGTTGTATTTCGATGTGCTTGGTGTTGTTATAATCAGCAATGTAGGTTTGGACTGTCCCTTATTGGATCCTCCATCCCTGCCCTACGTCATATGTGTTTGGTGCATTCATGGAAGACTGGATTTTTGGCAAGTTTGAGTACACCCTGATTGTCTGAAAATAAAGGAATCGGACCTACTTGAGGTAGTTGCATATCTGAAAGCATCTGACGAAGCCAAACTGCCTCACAAGCTGCCTTGACAACTCCTCTATATTCTACTTCTGTCGAAGAGAGAGCCCTCACCTGTTGCTTCTTACTGGTCTAGGTGACTGCACCCAATCCTAAACTGAACACATATCCAGAGGTATATTTTCTATCATCAACAGAGCCAACCCAATCAGAATCTGTGAACCCACTAAGTTGAGGAGTAGCACTCCAAGTGTAAAGAAGTCCATAATCCAAGGTACCTTGTACATAGCGCAGAACATGCTTCGCTGCAACCCAATGATCAACCTTGGGGTTTGTCATGAATTGGGAGATGTAGTTGACTGTAAAGCTGAGATCAAGTCTAGTAGTAGTAAGATAGATGAGACTACCCACTAGTTGCTTGAAGAGGATTTCATCTACAGGAGGAGAATCAGATTGTGCGAATAATTTTAGACCAATCTCCATAGGAGTGGAGGCTGGTTTGCAATCCTGTATTCAAAACTTGTCAAGCACACTTCTGGCATACTTAGACTGAGAAATAAAAATGCTACTGTCAGTTTGCCAAACCTCAATACCCAAACAATAATGAAGTAGTCTGAGATCTTTCATATCAAACGTGCTGCACAAATCTTGTTTGATTTCAGAAATCAAATGTTCTGAACTCCCAGTAATGATTAAGTCATCCACATAGATAACGAGAAAGAGAATATCATTACTAGAGTGTTTGATATACAGATTACTGTCTGAAGGACTACGTTGAAATCCACGAGCAACCAAGTATTGATCAATTTTTATGTACCATGCCTGAGGGGCATGTTTAAGACCACAGAGGGCTTTCTAGAGTCTACATACTTTGGGTTATGAACTGGCAACCTTGAAACTAGGAGGTTGCGTCATGTAGACTTCTTCCTATAATTCACCATTTAGAAAGGCACTCTTCACATCCATCTGGTGAACTTTCCAACCATACTGAGCTACAATGGCAAGGAGAAGGCAAATAGTACTCATCTTGGCTGTAGGAGCAAAAGTCTCCTCATAGTCAATGCCTTCTCACTGGGTGAATCCTCGAGCAACTAATCTGGCTTTATATTTGTCTAAGGTACCATCTGCATGATATTTGACCTTATAGACCCATTTACAGCTAATGGGTTTCTTCCCTAGAGGAAGATCTGAAAGAACCCAGGTGTGATTCTTTTGAAGACTTTGGAACTCAGCATCCATTACCTATTCCCATTCTGGAATTCCTTTGGCCTCTGCATATGTTTGAGGCTTAGAGATATTGTGAATGTTAGCCATGAGAGCAACATTAACTGTGTTATGTTGAATGCTCTTATTTCTGGAGGTTCTACCCTTAATGAGTTCATCAGGACAAAGATCACTTATTGTCTTAGTCCACCATTTAGGCCGAAGAGAAGAGGAGCCAATATTAGATGCAGAAGGAATAGCTGGATGAGGAAGTAGATCAGGATTAGGAGCAAGAATGGCATTTTCCAGAGGGAGCTCAGGTGGTGCATTAGAATCAACTCACTCATCAGATGAATCACATGAAATAGGAAGACCCAAGTTGGAGGTCTCTAAAGGCTGAGTCTTAGAATGTTGCGGGGAAGAAGAGAGTTGAAATGGTCCTAGTTCCTCATCAAACACAACATCATGACTGAAGATTAAACAATCAATGTTTACATCAATCGGTCTGTAGGCCTTATGGGTGTCACTATACCCTGTAAACATAAGCTTTTGACTCTTGGAATCCAACTTAGTGCATTGGGCATCAAGAATCCATACATATCCTAGAGAGCCAAAAACTTTTAAATGGTTGATCCTAGGTTTGCGACCAGACCATGCTTCCTCAGGAGTCTTATGTTTAACTTCATAAGTGGGTGACCGATTAAGAAGATAAACTGTTGTGAATATTGCTTCTTCCCAATATTTTTTAGGTATGTTTCTATGTTCCAGCATAGCCCTAGCCATCTCTATAATGGTACGATTTCGCCACTCTACAACACCATTTTGTTGAGGGGTGTGTGGTGTGGTAAACTGACGCTTGATGCCATGAGTAGCATAGAAGGTAGAAAAAATAGAAGAACAAAACTCCCCCCCATTATCAGACCTAAGAGTAAGAATAGAAGAACCAGACTCTTTTTCTACTAAGGCCTTAAATGTCTGAAATACAGGAAATGCATCTGATTTTTTCTTAAGAAAATATACCCACATTTTGTGACTGAAATCATCAACAAAGAGTAATAAATACATGTAGCCAATAATAGAAGTAGTATTCATAGGACCACATATATCAGCGTGAACTAGCTGGAGTACCTTAGATGCTCACCATGAGTCACCATCTTTGAACGGTGTCCTGTGTTGCTTCCCTGCCTGGCAAGCTCCACAAACTTGATGATTTTGGATCTGAATATCTGGTAGGCGATGTGCTAAATCATCCCGAACAAGCTCTACAAGATACTGAATATTCAGGTGACCATATCACTGATGATAGAGACTGCTGATAGCAGAAGATTTTACTATGAAGGCACGCTCAAGAGAATCGCCTGAGTCCACAAGCCTATAAAGACCATGATCCTCAAGGCCAACAGCAAGCGTAGTGTGAGAAGTACGATCAACAATCGAGCACTTATGTGCACTTAAAACAACATCCAGCTGAGGAGAGTGCCTCATAATTTGACTAACTGAAAGAAGATTATGGTTCATGCCAGGAACATAGCACACATTGAGGAACATGAGTTTTCTTCCTCTAGACTGTATCTGAGCATTGCCCTTGCTGACAACATTGTACTCTTCACCACCGCCAAAGATAACTGAGTCAGTGTAGGGAGAGAACTCAACAAACCAGTCACGCATGTGAGTGAAATGATGAGAGGCACTGGAATCTATGTACCAGGCAAAAGATTTCACATGATCTGCAGGTATTTTGGCCATAAAGGCATGAAAGGAAGATTATTTCTGCTCTGAGTGTTTAGCAACATTAGCTTGCTTTTTAATTGAGACTGACTTCTGAGGCTGCTAATACATATGCTCATAGCATGTTTGCCAAAAAAACATGAATATCTTAGAGGACATGAACTTCGAGGTCAAAAATTGAAAGACCCAGAAAAAATGGAGAAGTACCTAGAAGAGAGCTTGAAAAAACATCAGATTAGTCAGGAACGCCATCTTGCACATTTTCCAAAAAAAACACAAATATTTGAGATGGCATGAACTTCGAGGCAAAAAATTGGAAGACCCAAAAAAAAACTGAGAAGTACCCAAAAGAGAGCTTGAAAAGCCCAGAAAGAATATGCTGTCAAAATTTGAATCTGCTGGCTTGAAAATTGAGGTACAAAAATTGAGGCACCCATAAAAAATGGATGATAACCCAGTTGAGCTCTCGAAAAACCCACCAAGAATTAGTAATCAGAAAAAAAAATTTGAGCCAAAAAAATTAGGGTTTCAAAAAAAAATGGTCTGCTGCAAAAAACCTCCAAAAAATAATGGTGGATTTGCAGAAAAATGTGGCTGAACAGGGCCGAAAACTAGCCAAACTCACAAACCCTAGACGTGAGCAACAGCAGATCCCATAATGTGGGAATAAACAGAAATTTATTCGAAAAATTTGAGCAAATAATTTCAAAAGAAATTATAAATTTTTTGAAACAATTTGAAGTAATGGCTCTGATACCATGTTACGAAAAGTAGATGGTAGAATACTTTCTGATTTATTAACAAAGATCAAATGATCTATATATACAAGAAGATGAACAATGTTTCCTTAGGAAATGATCGTCTAGAATAGAAACATTCAATTCTAGCTACAACTAACTAAATATTAGAAACATTCTAATATTTATACTAAGATACAATATTGAGCATTAATAAAATATGATTCTAAATTATTCTAATATAAACAAATGAAGAAGTACAATTTTTTTTCCTATTAACTATAAATAAGGCTCTTTACATCACATTTTCCCTCAAAAAATGACCTCATGGAGAGATGGAAGATCAAAACTGACATTCCTATATTGTGCAATATACAGTGTACACATTTTTGCTTTTATATAATATTACATACATTGCTTGTGCATTATGTTTTTGATAGAAAAAGAAGCAAGAGGGTGCTGGCCCGTGGAACAGGGAAGACTAAGAGCACATTAACAACACATTAACAACACTAGATTCGCAGCAGATAATCAGCATAGTAACAATGTCTAGTCTGCCTCTATCAAAAATAAACTTGTACATCCTTAACAAAAATAGCGATCTAGGGTTATAGGATGATAATTTGTGTAATATTCACATCCTTGATTGTGTGAAAATTGGGTTTCTTTATGATGATTAGTTATGAATGTCTTATTGTAATAATAGATATGTGTAGTACAAGTTTATTGATTTCCTTTTAATTATAACAAAAGTGTGTTGATTCAATGATTTTGAAGAAAAATAAGGTTGGCATAGTGTAACATTGTTCTTTATGTCTTATTTGTAGCAATTTAAGTCATCTTGTTGATAGATGCTATTATCCCATGTAATGAGAAAGGATGAGATTTCCATGTGTATATTGGATGTTGACATATGCTCATGTGAAGGTGAAATGTGAATTAAGTATGCCATTGGTATTATGTACTACTTGAAAATTATGTGGATTATGAAAAGACATAATGGAAATATGAATAATGTATGATGCTATTATGTACTCCCTTGTCAATGTGATAAAACTAGTACCAGTGCTTATATTGGGTGTTGTGTAAAACCAATAATTGCTTTGTGTGCCCTTGAGGTGGCGTAATCAAGAACCCATCCATGGAAGTTATTTTTTGTATATAGGTACATGAGAGAACCATACCACTTATGTGATGTTTTCTTGAGTGTTTCCCTATTGAGTGTCAACCTATAGGTTGTTTGTAATTTAAAATGATATTAGTTGTTACCAATCTCTCAGGTAGAATGAATGTTGTACGAATAATGGGGGCACAGAGTGACATTAGCTTCTACATATTGTGATGATAATGATATTTTTTCCTAATGGTGACATTAATGTTATTGATGAATTATGAGATTGTTCTAGGTTATGTCTTTGTTTCACTTCCTTGTTTTCGAGTGAGGTATTTCAACTAATCCTAGAATTGAGGTGGTTTCATAGATGAGCAATTTTTATTGGGTTCTTGAGAAGACCAAATTGTGACTATGTTTCATTCTTTGGTAATGGTTTCATTGTTCAAAAATAAGAAAGGGTTTATGCTTAGATTTTTTCTTGTTCCTTATTTGGAGTCTATTAGGGTTGTGAGTAGAGGTCGTTGTTGGTTTTCGTCTTCATATGCAATATATAATTGTGAATATATGTTTCCTTAGATGTTGATGTTGGTATATTATGTCATTAACCATGTTTCATCTTAGCTTCTCCAAGTGGGTGGCAATTGACGATGATATTGTCTAGGAACTCTATCCTAGAAAGGGTTGCGTACCCGCTTACATATTCTATAAAAATATAAATCATATAGTGTATTCCATATCCTTACTATGGTGAACCTAGTATGATATAGTGCTATATTCAAGTGTTGAACTACAGAGCCTCTATGCATGATGACGTAGGCAAGGCCATCAGAGATGAGCCCTCGAGACTTTAGGTTTGGCCCCTTAGGGTTTGTCTTTAAGTTTTAAAGATAACTAATCCACTTCTTAATGATGATTCTCTTAGATAAGATATTGATGAAAATTTTATTTATGATTATGTAACTAATGTTTTACGTCTAGTTGGATAGACATATGTGCAGTTATAGGTTTTAGATATGGTGACCACATTATAGAAACAAGGTAGAAAAATTTAGGTACGCAGTGATAATTATTGTTAATCAAATATGACAGTAATTATAATCTTTATCTTCCTAAGTTCTATCTAGGTGATTTAATAAATTGAATTATAATATGATGTTTTAGTTAGTATAATTCATTGTTGTAGAAAAAAATCTGCATGTTTTAGTGTGTATTTTGTCCTTCTTGCAAGGGTTCCTCGACGGAGCATTACAAGTATACCTTATTTATTATAATGGACATTCTCAACAATATAAGTTATATAATCTTAGAAAGTGTTTCATTAATGCGAATAGGAATGCTAGCTTAGATAGAAGTAATAAAACTTCTTTTAGTTATATTTATCTTCCCCTTTTCTTAATAGTATGAAAGAATAAGAAATGCATAATATTTTTAAGATAATTTATTAGTTGATTATTTTTAATGTTATATAGGAGGTTTATATGAATCAAACAATTTTGAATTATGTCATAATTATTATTAAAAGGTAAAAAAATTTAAAAAGGAATATTACATATTAGTCAAACAATGAATGATGGTAAACAATTTGAATTCATTATTTTAATTTAAAAAATTGGACCATATTTTTAAAACAACTATTTTTTTATATCAATCAATAGCAAAACAAGGGTGGGACCCCTTACAGAAATAGAGCTTGAAGGTGTAAAGACCAACAACATACTAATAACAAAAGAACATAAAAAATTATCTAAGTGTAATCAGGGTACAGAGATTAATAGAAACCTACACTAACATAGAAAATCTCAACCACAAAGAGATTTATTAGTGTGTTTAGTATTCCCAACAACAAGAAAGAATGCAAGATAAACAATAAGCATAAACATCATACATAATGAAATCAATTTAAGAACATGAATATGCAAACCATATGAAATCCTTCTTTGGTGTTCTCCTTCTCATGCAATGTGGGCTCTCAGAATTGAGATCAAGATCATGTCAGCATAAGAATTCAAAGCAATTGTGGTTACTAAAATATGAGAAAAGGCTCTCTATTTAATATAAGATTTTAGGGGTTTCAACCAAGAATCCATGATTGAAGGGTTGATAGACTGTGATTGAGGAGTTGAACTCAAAGTGAGTGGGAGTTCAACTCTGCTTGACTGCCTTGATTGGGGGATTGATTGATCTGTTAGCAAATAGATTGGATAGGTGATTTGAATGAACTGGTGAGATAACAAATGAGACTAGTAAGTTAACGGATTGCATGGAGGAGTCAACTAAGTGCATGGATTAGTCAACAGATTGCATGGATTGGAAGACTGCATTGATAGAAGAGTTAACTAATTATTGAGAGAGGAATTAACAATGTGGATTGAATAGTTAGGAGAGGTAATTGTGGAGTGAACAGAATGTTAGTATGAGTTAGCTTTGGAAGAATAAATCATGATTAAATAAATAAAATAATTTTTTACTTGCACATGTGACAATTAATAAATAAATACTTAATATTTATTTATTGAGAGAAGAACAATTAATTTAATTTAATAAATATAATTTATTTAATTGTGATAGGGATTTTGATTTAATTATTACATACATGCAATAATTAGAAAGAGTGAATATTAATTAAGTATGGTTATTTAATTAATTGAATGTCATAAGGAATAATTAAATAATGTTTAATTATTTAATTACTTTATAGATGAATAATTGATGAAATATTGATTGGATGATTAATATTTAAGGTAAATAATTAAAATCACTTAATTATAGAATTAAGAAGAAATGATGATTTTGACTTTAGAATATGGTAGAATGACACAATTTATTGAATAATAAAGATTATTAAATAAATTAAAGAGGAATGTTAGTAATGTCATGTTGTGTTAGAGCAATAGGCTATTTTTAAGTGTCTACAGTAAGAAGCATCAATAATCAACTATAGATAGAATAATTGTTAATTGTGAATTCACCAACAAAATTTAGTTTAATATTAATACTTATTTGAAAAACAACCTCATGTTAGTAACAATTAGAAAACACAAATAGGTCAACAAAATAATAATAATAAAAAGTGTAGACAAATTTGTACCACTTTTAAATGTGTGGCCCTTTAAATTATGTGGTAAGATAATATTTGGGGCAAGATTTTGTACTTATAGACCTTATGACAATAAGTGGATCAAAGATTTTTATTTTTTAAAAAAGGTTTTTAGAACAAATTGTGCAAATGATCATGTTGCTATAAAATCTAAAATAAGTTTGCACATAAAGAGTTTCTCATTATTGTTATTAATTAACTGTGAATAAGAAAATTTGTGGGACTTCTAAGTAGGCAACAAAAAATAATTAAAGAATTGGTGTTACCTTAATTTAAATTTTTTAATGTAAGTTAAGATTTACAAACAAATTTATTGACATAAACACACCAAATAAGTAGTAGAAGTCAATGTGTCTTTCATCGTAAGTTGCTTAGATGAAGTGATTCTATAGCACTAAACCATGTTGATAATACTCTTGAGAAATAATGACACTCATAAAAGCACATCATAGATAACTCTTGAGAAATTATGATACACATAAAAACACATCATTGATGTATATATTTACTTTCAAGTTAATCTATTTTCTTTAAAATTTACATCAACAATCAATAAGATGATTAATACCAAGTAATCTTCCAACTTTTTAAATTGTGCACTATAATCCAAATCATGAAAAAAAATCAAGCTTACTACACTTTTATTTTTGCATTCGATTATGGTTACATTCATTCATTTGTTGATAAAATTCATGAATAACTTTATTGATGTTTGTATGACTTGATTTTATCATCTTTTTGATGACTAATGCTAAATAAAAATTGTTATGGGCATTATATAACATTAATTTTAATCAATAAAGGGTTGAAGCCAATATTACATTACTAATAAATTTAAAATAAATTGCATAGAGTCTAAACAAAGATAGTCTTCATCTCAAAAAACCTTCCATACAGAGTTCTTAATAGAAAATGGGAGGGCTAATAGTCTATCACAAAAACCACCATGTCTATGCCCCACGCTAAGGGAAAATCATTCTAAATATATCTATTTAAAAATCTAAAGTCCTCTCTGAGCCATCTATAATAAGCATTCTAAAACTTTCCTTTTTAAACATACTCCTAAAAACTACATCTACATTGGACATTATATAACATTTTTTTATCATAAGGGTATATGCACAAAGATGGGGGACCAAAAAGGTGCCACTTTGCTTTTTGGTCCCCCATCGACCATAGTGCGTATGCACTAAAGCATGTGCGCCCTATGGCTTGGGTTGCCCAAGCCTTAGGCTTGGGCAATCTAAAGCATAGTATGTGCGCCCTATAGGGCGCACACGCTTTGTAAAACACTAAAAAGTATTTTTACAAAGCGCGTGTGCCCTATAGCATGCACGCGCTTTGTAAAAACACTATTTAGTGTTTGCTGCAGTTGGGAAAGCTCATTTTGCTTTCCACAAACCCATGTTTGCAGCAAAGAAAGCCTTCCCAAGCACGTACATAGTATTGTTTGGGCTTGTTGAATCCATATTTTTTATTCATCCATCAATTTGTATACAAAATGGCTCCACAACATCATCAAGCTCGATCTGGAAGAAGAGGTAAGTGTTTCTACAACCCATGCCTCTTATTTGTATTGAAATTTAAGTTTTGTTAAAATTTATTTTGTTAAAATTTATTTTCTTAAAATTTATTTTCTTAAAATTTATTTTCTTAGAGTTTATGCACGTAATTAAGATTTTAAAATCTATCTTTTTTAATTTCTAGGAAGAAATAATCTCTCTCAACCAAACCCTCTGTCTCCTCATGAAGAAATGAATGAAGAAACAAATGAATAAAATAACCAAGAAAATGAACCTCAATTGCCTCCACCAATCGAGAAACCTCCTCCTGGAACACAAGAAAATTTGATGAGCCAAATTGAAAGAGGGAAAAAAGAATTAGAATCTTTAATTAAGTGGTTAAAAGATTCTATTGGTACAAATCCTAGAAGGGAAAGACTTGTGAACTCATTGGAAGCAATCTTAACCCACGTAAGCTTGGTTAGTGGGAAAATTAATTTATGGCAGGATAAAAGAGAAGAACAAAAGCAATATTATGCAAATAAATTATCTTATGCGGACATAAAAAAGAAAAAAATCACAAAAGATGACATTTGCAAACTCTTTAAAAAACCAGGGGACACAAATACTCTTAGAACTACAACAAGGAGGTTCCCAATTCATTGGTGCTTAAATGAAGACATTAAAAAAAACTTTTGGGAGAGATGGTGGATGGTCTTTGATTCGCCTCCATGTAACAATCATGAGGTTCCTATATATTTCTTGAGGAAACTCTATTGCGAGTTTGTACTCAAGGAGGTGCCAAATTATTTTGACTATCTAGATTCTTAGGGTAGAGGAGGGGGGTCATCATTTGATAGAGCAGGGGCACATCGTGACCCTAACGCACCTAAGGTTCCTATTGGCAAGCCACTGGTGGATCATGTTACTATTCCTTTCGTTGTGAAGGAACATGTAGAGGCGGACACACTAGGCACGATTAGTGCTCTGCTAGAGATTGTCATTCAGTGTGCCACTCCTTTAGTTGAGGGTGACCATGGTCAATCTTCGAGGGGGCATATTTTTCGGTCATGTGGATCCTTGTGCACATTTGGTACTCTCGAGAGAGAGAGGAAGAGGATTCTGGACTGATGACTACTGATTTTCTAAATATGACATTTGGCATTGACACACAGGTAAATATTTCCAAGTTCATTAAATTGCTTTGATCATATTTCATTTATAAAAGATTAACTAATTAATTTAGTATCTATTGATTATGATCAAATTTCAGGGCAAGAGTGTCGATGGCGGTGGCAGTGGCAATGATCCTCATGTGTCCTTCTACACATCGTCATCAATTCCACAAGTATGTATCGAATAAAACATTTTATTTAATATATTTGATTATTATGTAATTATATGAATAATTGTATCATAACTTATTGTGCATGTGCATTAGACGTTCACTGGTGGACCATCGACGTTCACAACAGACAACGAAGGGCATCGTGCCACTTTCCTTGAGGTATCTTTATTTGCATGTTAATTTGATTTACTTGATTATATTTAATTAATAAATGAATGAATAACTAAATTACTAGACAAATTATGATCAAAATCCAGAGGCACGATGATCACATTCTTTCACCTGGCTTTGTGACATCATCATTGAGTCCACGGGTATATATGTAATAATGGATTATAATTAACATGTCAGTAGTACGTTCTTATATGAATGGTTATCTTATAATTCCATGTACATGTGCACTAGTTGAATGTTGGAGCTTTGACATTGACACCGCACACTGAAGGACGCGGTGGAACCTTCACGAAGGTATCATTTACTCATTAGTAGGGTTGTAAAAACTATATGTAATCTTGATAACTACATAATACTTTTTTTGTTTCATTTTCAGTTATTGACATCAGAGACTCCTTCTGTTCGTGATACTTTGGATCATGGAGTAGCTGCGACAGTAGCTAGTTCTAAAGCACTGACTGAGGTATGAAAGAGATCACTTAATTTTAATTGTTATTTTAATAGTTTGTATTGAATTTTATAATGATATTCATGTATGTATTTTAATTATTATTTTGATCATTGTTGTTGGGACTTATTACTCTAGATCGTCAACATGCGCCTTCGGTGGATGTACATAGTGACTATTTGCTAGTGGTAAGAAAATATTCTATTTTATGTCATGGTATAATTCAATTTTGATGTATATCAGTTATTGATGCTTAAATTTTTTTTATTAGCTCGAGCTACAGAAGAGTCTAGACAGGAGGACGAGTGAGCGCACTTAGAAGACTACAACATCCACTGCATCTCCATCGATGCAACAATCAAAGACAGCTCGGGATTTTTTTCTTCCCCTGGCGGGAAAGGACTAGATTAGGGATATAGATTGTATTCCTATATGGCATTAGTGGACATATTTTTTGTATATTGTATAAGTGATATGTTGTACATCCATTTGGCTTTGAGGAAGCCAGTTTAACTGTATTGAATATATTCAATGTATGACATTATTGGACATATATATTTGGCTTCATGCCCTACGAATATATATTTTTTATGTTTTAGGTATGCAATTCATGTGTTTGGTGTATTGATGTATACTAATTTATGTTTATGTGGATGTCTTATGCTTTGTAAATTTTCCATGCCTTATAGTTATACTTGTATCTTTATTGATGTATATTGTTACTATCACCCTAAGGAGACTAACTCAAAAACATTTAGTATCACCCTAAGGAGACTAACATTCCTTGTTACTGTAAACTTTGACAACATTCACTATCACCCTAAGGAGACTAACTCAACTCGAGGATTCTACAAACAACTTGGAATCCACTCAAGGAATTAACCTCACTCAAGGATCTAGTTGAGTTCTCTGACTTTGTAAGTCACTCCCACAACCATACTACTCAAATTCATTCACTTCCTTGTTTCCTTGTTCCAATGCCTTCTAGCATCAACTATATCCTAGGCCACCTAGTGCACCTAGTGCCTCCACCACACCAAAACACAAACCAGACTTCACACCCTGATCCTAACACCTTAGATCATCTCAACATGCTATATTTTCCATGTTACAACTTCCAATTCAATCCAATCTACTCATCTTTCACCCTTCCTCTTCTATAGCCCTTCTAGGCCTGCCTAGTAGCCCTTCCAACATTGAAATCAGAAATTTACTCTCAAACTCCCCAAACAACCTAGAAATGTTTTTACATTTTCTAGTACCATTTTTAGAGTTACTAAATTGATATCAATCTCATACTTTAACTCTTTGACTGGTGAAGACTTCCTTCACCCCCTAACCCTTCAACTAGGCCTAATTAGCCTCACCTAACAAAGCAACTCCTAGAACCACTCACTTACAAGACTCCACAACCCCAAAAAGTCTTGATAAATGATAAAAGACAACCAATTTTCAAATTATTTTTCCCATACTCAGCCATCTACACTCTCATTCAATAAACCCTCACTATTTGGGCTAGAAACCAAGGGTTTTGTAGAAAATACCCTTCCCCACAACACCTAACCTCAACACCAGTCCCAACACCTTCTAATACATCCCAATGGACCTTTCCATCCATCATCTACCCTCTCCAATCATCGGGTCACTTCCAGCCATGACTGGTGCTTACCTTCAACTCCTTTCACTGTGATTTCACCAGGCCTGTCTCTTTCTCTTCTCACCTTCTATTCAACTTTCCTGCATTCAAAGAAAGATCTAATACATACAATACATCAATGGAAATCTCCCACCAAACCACAGTTAACACAGAGGTGGGAGGTGCCTTACATATTATGGAGGATTCAAACCTGTAACTTGCTGACTGTGATACAAATGCCAGTCACTGTCCTCAATAACAGTCAATTCCTTGATTGTAATAATAAAAAAAGTAATGAAATGAATATAGAAATGTATAAATATAATATAAGGCAATATTTATAAGTCACAGCCTATCCAAGATCACATGGAGTTAAACATTTATATTCATTGGTGTGTTCCATGTTCCACAGGACAGTCACAATATAAAGACATGACCTCGAACAAGTGAGGCAACATATGGCAAGGTTGTCGTCTATTGACCCCAATACCAGGCCTATTTTGATTTGTGGGTACCCTAATGTTGGCAAGAGTTATTTTATTAATAATATTACTAGGGAGGATGTGGATGTGCAACCTTATGCTTTTACTACTAAGTCTTTGTTTGTCGAACATACTGATTATAAATACTTGAGGTATCAGGTTATTGATACCCCTGGTATTTTGGACCACCCTTTGGAGGATAGGAACACTGTCAAGATGCTTAGTATTACTACCTTGGCTCATTTGAAGGTGGTTTTTTAATTTTTCCTTGATGTTTTGGGGTCCTGTGGTTATAGTATTGTGGGGTCCCTTAGTTGTTGATTGTACCCCTATACCAATCACTGTCAATACACCAGTTAAATCCTTGGTGTTGTCAGTGATGAAGGTAATGAAAAGATATTATAGCCAAGTCAAAAAAAATTCAAATAAACATTCCTACATCAAACTAAACAAGGATCACATTCAGATCAAGTACAATAGTTCATTGTTGTTGATTGTACCCATAGGCCAGTGGAATACCAATGTGGAGAGAAATTTTGATTTTATTGATTCAAGCTAATACAAATTCGATCCATTTAAGATCAACAACATTCTCGCCCTGTCCACTCATGTAGATCCCTTCCAAATAGACTCTAATCTTCCAAAAGAATGACTGGAACCTACAAACTAACGTCTAAATGTCCCCTAACTGACCGATTGTTAATGACAAACACTAGAATTAGTTGTCAAGTTGACAACAAAAGTTGTCAACTTGACAACCCAACACCCTTTTCCCACTCTAACTACTTATAAAAGGTTTAGAGACAACCTTTACAAACCAAACTAACCTAGACTTCCTACTAACCCCTACTAACTCCAATTAAGCCCTATTTGGCTTATATTGAAAATATAGGCAATTTACAAGATTATTCACATTTAGTGCTTTTAACACTATGTAAAGGCTCTAATGGCCTTAGTACATATTTATAAACCCTTATAGGTTATTTCTATCAACCCCTAACCTAGGATCAATACATAACCATTCCTAGTGACCCCTAGGTACCTTTTAGGCTTATCAGTGCCATTAAGGCTTACATTTAAGATTGGGCTACAATATGATCAATACATGATCCAAATAACATTCCATGATCCAAATACATGATCAAATTTCAAAATGGACCACAAGCCCTTTTGCATCTAAATACATATTTGCATGCATCTTCCTGCTCGCCCCGGAGTGGTCAACGGCATTCGAATGACTGTGTGTGCCAAACAAGGTTGTCAATAGCATTTAGTTGGCCATTTAGAGTTGTTGGAATAGACAGTTCGATGCTACGACCCACAGTTTGAAAGATACGCAATGTTGGTCGTTTGAACTGAGGAACGCTGTGAGTTTTGACATCGACCGAGAATGTGTTGCCAAATTTAAACAAAATTAAATATCTAAAAATAGAGATAGACTATTGTAGGCCCTGATAACACGGTCTTGTAGCACCTCATGTCTCTATGCTACCTTGCATGAGCTCTGAGATATGACCCTGTAAAGATCGCCAATTTCATGTTGAAGGGACCTTGAGGGACACTTCGGCCCGAAGTGGTCGGCGGTGTTTGAACGATTGTGTGTGGAAAATGAGGTTGCCCCTAGCATTTACCCGACCATTCGGAGCTGTTGGAACAGTCGGTTCAATGCTACGACCGATAGTTTGAAAGATACGCAATGTTGACCATTTGAACTGAGGAACACTGTGAGATTTGACATCGACCGAGAATGTGTTGCCAAATTTAAACCAAATTGAATCTCTGAAAACTAAGACAAGTTATTGTAGGCCCCGGCAACACGGTCTCATAGCACCTAACGGCTCGATGCTACCTTGCACAAGCTCCAAGATATGACCCTGTAAAGATCGCTAATTTCATGTTGAAGGGACCTTGAGGGACACTTTGGCCTGGAGTCATCGATGGCATTTGAATGACTGTGTGTGGAAAATGAGGTTGCCCCTAGCGTTTACCCGGCCATTCGGAGCTGTTGGAATAGCTGGTTCGATGCTATGATCGACGGTTTGAAAGATACGCAATGTTGGCCATTTGAACTGAGGAACACTGTGAGATTTGACATCAACCGAGAATGTGTTGCCAAATTTAAACCAACTTGAATCTCTAAAAATTGAGACAGGTTATTGTAGGCCCTGGCAACACAGTCTCGTAGCACCTGATAGCTCGATGCTACCTAGCACGAGCTTTGAGATATGACCTTGTAAATATTGTCAATTTAATGTTGAAGGGACCTTAAGGGACACTTCGGTCCGGAGTGGTCGGTGGTGTTCGAATGACTGTGTGTGGAAAATGAGGTTTCCCCTAGCGTTTACCCAGCCATTCAGAATTGTTGGAATAATCGGTTCGATGCTACGACTGGCGGTTTGAAAGATACGCAATGTTGGCCATTTGAACTGAGGAACACTTTAAGTTTTGACATCGACCGAGAATGTGTTTCCAAATTTAAACAAACTTGAATCACTAAAAACTGAGATAGGTTATTGTAGGCCCCGGCAACATGGTCCTGTAGCACCTGACAGCTTGATGCTACCTCACACGAGCTTTGAGATATGACCTTGTAAAGATTGTCGATTTCATGTTGAAGGGACCTTGAGGGACACTTCAGCCCGAAGTCGTTAGTGACATTCAAATGAATGTGTGTGGAAAATGAGGTTTCCCATAGCGTTTACCTGGCCATTCAGAGCTGTTGGAACAGTCGGTTCCATGCTACGACTGACAGTTTGAAAGATACGCAATGTTGGCCGTTTGAACTGAGGAACACTTTGAGTTCTGACATCAACCAAGAATGTGTTGCCAAATTTAAATGAACTTGAATCTCTAAAAATTGAGATAGTTTATTGTAGGCCCCGGCAACACAGTCACGTAGCACCTAACGGCTTGATTCTACCTCGCACGAGCTCCGAGATATGACCCCGTAAAGATCATTGATTTCATGTTGAAGGAACCTTGAGGGACACTTTAGCTCAGAGTCGTCGGCAGCGTTCAAATGACTGTGTGTGCCAAATGATGCCCCTAGCGTTAACCCAACCATTCAAAGCTATTGGAATAGTCAATTCGATGCTACGACCGACGGTTTGAAAGATACACAATGTTGGCCATTTGAATTCAGGAACACTTTGAGTTATGACATCGATCGAGAATGTGTTGCCAAATTTAAATGAACTTGAAGTTCTAAAAACTGAGATAGGTTATTGTAGGCCCTAGAAACACAGTCACATAGCACCTAACAGCTCGATGCTACCTTGCGCGAGCTCTGAGATATGACCCCATAAAGATTGCCGATTTCATGCTGAAGGGACCTTGAGGGACACTTCGGCCTGGAGTCATCGGTGTCATTCGAATGAATGTGTGTGGAAAATGAGGTTGCCCCTAGCATTTACCCAGCCATTCAGAGCTGTTGGAACAATCGATTCCATGCGATGACCAATGGTTTAAAAGATACGCAATGTTGGCCATTTGAACTGAGGAACACTTTGAGTTCTGACATTGACCGAGAATGTGTTGCCAAATTTAAAAAAATGTGAATCTCTAAAAATAGAGATAGATTATTGTAAGGCCCGTCAACACAGTCCCGTAGCACCTGATGGCTCGATGTTACCTCACACGAGCTCCAAGATATGACCCCGTAAAGATCATCGATTTCATGCTGAAGGGACCTTGAGGGACACTTCAGCCCAGAGTCATCGGTGGTGTTCAAATGACTATGTGTGCCAAAAGAGGTTTCCCCTAGCATTTAACCAACCATTCAGAGCTATTGGAATAGTCGGTTCAATGCTACGACCGACGGTTTGAAAGATACGCAATTTTGGTCGTTTGAACTAAGGAACACTTTGAGTTCTGACATCGACCCAGAATGTGTTACCAAATTTAAACCAACTTGAATCTCTAAAAAATGAGATAGGTTATTGTAGACCCCAGCAACACGATCCTGTAGCACCTGATGTCTTGATCCTACCTTGCACGAGCTCTGAGATATGACCCCGCAAAGATCATTGATTTCATGTTGAAGGGACCTTGAGGGACACTTAAGCTCAGAGTCATCGGCGGTGTTTGAACGACTGTGTGTGGAAAATGAGGTTGCCCCTAGCGTTTACCCAGCCATTCGGAGTTGTTGGAACAGTCGGTTTGATGTTATGACCGACGGTTTGAAAGATACGCAATCTGACATTGACCAAGAATGTGTTGCCAATTTAAACCAACTTGAATCTCTAAAAATTGAGACAAATTATTGTAGGCCCCGACAACATGGTCTCGTAGCACCTGACGTCTTGATGCTACCTCACATGAGCTCCGAGATATGACCCCATAAAGATCGCCGATTTCATGCTGAAGGGACCTTGAGGGACACTTCAGGCCGGAGTCATCGGTGGCATTTGAACGACTATGTATTCCAAATGAGGTTTCCCCTAGCGTTTACCCGGCCATTCAGAGTTGTTGGAACAGTCGGTTCGATGCTATGACTAATAGTTTGAAAGATATGCAATGTTGGTCATTTGAACTAAGGAACACTATGAGATTTGACATCAACTGAGAATGTGTCACCAAATTTAAACCAACTTGAATCTCTAAAAATTGAGACAGGTTATTGTAGGCCCTGAAAACATGGTCCCGTAGCAGCTGACGGCTTGATGTTACCTCGCACGAGCTCCAAGCTATGACCCCATAAATATTGTTGATTTCATGTTGAAGGGACCTTGAGCGACACTTTAGCCTGGAGTCATCGGTGGCATTCGAATGATTGTGTGTGCCAAACACAGTCCTGTAGCACCTAACATCTCAATGCTACCTCGAACTAGAATTGAGTTTTTTGGCACGGGTTGGGAAATTTTTGTATATCAACATGCGATAGAGTTTGGGGATTTTTTAGTATTTAAATACATCTTTGGGATGTATTTCAGAGTTCGGATATATGGGAAGAATGGCTGTGAAAAAAATATTTCTATTTTTCATTCTAAGAAGATCCAAAGTGATTTTGAGTCACAGAGAAAATTCCTTGATCCTTCCACAAGTTCTATTCCGACGAGTTCTGATCACTTGATGAACATAAAATTATTTGTTGATTTGAAAAGAAAATCAACAAAAGACGTTGAAAATGAAATGAAAAAACCTAAGGTTTCTTCTCAATGTAAGTAAAATCTTTTCCCTCAATGAAAGATTGAAGTCTTTCCAAACTCGTTTCTCCCAAATTATGGGAAACTCTAAACTTACCATTTGAATAACCACAAGTTTTTATTTGCATGCAGGCCATTCTTCTGAGAGTCATGAAAATTTACATCCATCTCTTACCGAAAAGGAACGTTAGATGGTGAAATCTATAAAAACAAAAATTGAAGAGATGAGCATAGGGATGCGCAATCATAATTTTTCTAGGAGACGTCCTATTAACACAACAAAAAATAAAATGGCCCTGGAGGCTACTAAGTCTTTCGAATCAGAAAACCCCTTTGGCTTAGTAATTATGAGGCCATATAGTGTATACCGATATTTTGGGCTTGTAAGGTTCCCTAGCCTCTCTCTATGCCTGCTTGTATTTAGAAATATTGTCTTCAGATCTTGGAAGATATTCAACAATCTCTATTATATTATAGTCTCCTATACTCTGCAAGTCTGTTTGACAAGGGTTCAAGAAGCCAATCTATTATTGTCTAAAGGATATTTTGGGTTTCTGTGTTTTGTTACATGTTTTTTAATAACAATGTTTAGATGGTTCTTAAGGTAATGTTGCTTATTTTATGTGAAAAATTTTTTTGCAGACAACACCAAACACATTTATAGATAAACTCAAATTACCAAGAGAAAGAACAATGGTGACTCTTGTGGATCCTAATAGAAGGGAATGGCATGTACGATTCCTCGAAGATCTCCCTGAAGCTTCCTTGATTCATGGATGGAGATATTTTTCAATTGCCAATAATCTTGAGGATGGAGATACCTACATTTTTGAGCGGGTAGATGATAGCAAAAAAAAAATTAAACTTAATGTCCATATTTTCCCCGTTGTCAAAGAATGTAGTGAAACAAGGAATAATTTTGTCACCAATTTGCCAACAAAGGCATCTAGACCTGAAAAGGGAAAATGTGTGAAACAAGGAATAGAACAACTGCAAGGGAAGAAGGTAAAACCTAGTAATGGAAGAAAATGTATTAATCTGGATAAACCAAAATGTAAACCTTCCATTTTAGAGAGGGAGAAGTTGGAAAGGAAATGAGATAGTGCATCCTTGAATTGATTTGGTTCCTTAAGGCTCTTCCATGGCCTTCCAAGTATTATGTGCATGTAAGTCATTGGCATAACATCATAAAGTATTTTTTATTAATAATGAGAAATATTTTTACAACTCAGCTCATTAGGAGCACCGGAGGAAAGAGCTGAGCAGAGAAAACCTCTGGTATTGCCCCAAAAAATAGAAGAGAAAGGTTGTCATTAAATCTTACAAACTTCTCATTATACATACGGGATAATGCATGAGCAATTTATAGTCCACCCAATTTACAATGCTATATAAATTTGAAATTACAATATTTTGTATCTCCATTTAGTCCAATGAACCAATTGGATCTGTCCTACTCTTGATTGTCTCAAGTATTGCCTTGTGGTCTGACTCACGAACCTTCCAAAGATTTTTATTATGTGGTCTTCCCCCATATCTGATCAAGTGGACATTTGATGCAACGACGAGGTTTGAATAATGAAGAATCTTTATGTGTGTCTCCCAATCCTCGAACAACTACAACCTAGGGTTCTTCATAGCACACCATCTAAGCCATGTACCGGTTACAACCACTGCTCCTATAGGGTATTATAATTCTTCACCATTGATAACCGAGTGATCCAATTTCTTTTTTGCCTCAACACAATGACACAAATAATAATATGTCCCTTCTTCATTGTCTTCAGGTGCAATAATAGCAAAAACATGGCCTATAATGATATAAACATAATGAGGACATTAGTTTACTGAGTATTTACGATAAAGTACTAAATTTGAGATTATTTGTATCTGGAAAATTTACCTGGTTGTACTAGATCAGATAAGCGATCAAATTCAATGGATGATTCCATTTATGTCAGTTGTAGTGATTCATGGGGATGATAGGAGGCAAGTGGACTCAAAATACATGTATACCATTCGTCAACCCATTCCTTTGACTCACACCCATCCCAATATTCATCTACACATGATGAACAAAAGCACGCTATATGTCATGTGTGGATACTCCATGAACCTGCATTACAACTTCTAAAAGAGTGTAGCTCACTCGATCCTATCAATGTACAACAATCCTCATATGGTGCAATGTTAGTTTCATCCATCAACCAAAAAAATTTACAAACCATAGACTCACCTTCATTACCTGGACCCATTGTAGCATTACACCACTAGACAATACATCCCACATCTGAAAATGTTGCTTTCTCTTTGTACTTTAATTATTCACGTGCTAAGGCTCTTTTAATACATGCACCTGCACCATCGTGCTCTCCCTTTCCATGACCGGCCTTTGTGAAATTACACATATATTGAATTTTGGTAATCTTATGCATCCTGCACAACCAATAAAACATCTGAGAATTCTTGAATTGTGATGCACAATTATCTGACCATATGATATGTCGATGATATTTTATGCCCCTGTTTGCCAAATGACCATAAAATAGTTGAAAGCAACCGTGTACAAACTCTGTAGAATGTGATCAATCATCGTTGATATGAAAATGATACTCCCTCAATATCCTCTTGTTCTCCTATGTACTGTCCGGTGAATACATGAATGTTATATGAACAAATATAGCAACCTGTTGAGAGCTGTAATACTTTGTGTGCACCTCATTATGTGGTTGTAGTGTGTAGTTATCTGCAAAGTCCACTACTGAAACAATGGTATCAAGTGGGAATGTGTCCTTGCACAACTTGAATTGCATATCCAACCATCGCGCTTTATGTGTATGCCTTGCGTACTCATAAATAAATTTTATACAAAAAATGTCCATGAACTGATACACTGGAATTTTTTCAATTACTAAATCACATCTTTTAGCCTCTTTTCTATTTTTTAGATTGTATGTCACAGTCTTATATTTTCCAAATTCCACTATTTCATTACCAATTGCATGTGTACTCTCCATATGTTGACAAATTGGAAAATGTCGCAAACCTCTACAATCTATGCATGTACCATTCAAGCATGAGAGCTTGTAAAATTGTTGACCATCCACTCTTTCACATAAAATGGTAGATATTAATTCCCTTGAAGATCTAGGTGGGACATTTATATTACAATCCTGCAAAACATTGTTAGAGTGTAAATCTACACATATATTCCTATAAACTTCAAAATGGTTAGAAAATTCAATATGTACCCTACAACAACAAGTTGTGCATGTGTAGGGTACATATTGAATTTTCTAACCATTTTAAATTTTATAGGAATGCATTCAGATTTACCCAGCTGCTAGGGTTTTTTCATTATAAAATTTGGTAATGCTGAAGATAGGAAGGCTATCTTGTATGATTATAGCTTCTCCTAGGATAACCGATTCCCTCTAATGGCCAAACCTTGGCATAAGGATTTTAACCCGCTTTCAGAATCCTTTAACAGGATCCCTATTTGGGTTAGACTTCTGAATCTTCCCATGCATCTATGGTTGGATTCTATTTTGGAAACTATGGGGAATCCTCTTGGGGATTTCCAGATTGTGGATTCAGCAACCTCCGATGTCCTTCATTCAACTTTTTCTCGCATCCTTTTTGAGATGGATGTTTCAAAGGGTCTCCCTAAGAAAATTTGTTTGGCCTCCCCTCGGGGCTCTTGGATACAATATTTGGATTATGAGGGCATTCCTTTCCACTACAGGAAATGTCATTCGACTAGCCATGTGGCTGCTCATTGTGGTTCTGAGAAGGTAAAATCGAAATGACCACCTTCTTGGTGGTCGGGTGTCTCTATTGAACATTACACTGTGAATAAATCTACTGCTGCAGTTAGTGAGCAGGGTGTGGGTTCTTCTCAGGAGGTTCTTTCTCCTGAGGGTTGTGGTGCTTCGATGGGTGATATTTTGTCTCAGCCAATTTTGGTTGTTCATGTAAGATCTGATGATGCTATGGTTGCTGTTGTTGTCTAGATAGTTGACTTTGTTGTCCAGCCTACTACTACTGTCTAGACTAATGTTGTTTTGGCTGTTGTTGATGTCCAGACTATCGACTCTGTTGTCATGCCCACTTCTGCTTTGGGTGCGCCCAAACAGGTTTCTCCTAGGAAGATTGTGTTGTTTGGGGCTGATTCTTCTCGGGTCGGCCATTCTTCTATTTATTTAGGGGTTTGGCTGAATAATGCTGCTAAGTTGGAGGACGGTTGGACAACTGTGAAAGGAAAGAAACCAAAGCCTTTTGTGCCTCCTTTGGATATGAATCTTTGATCCCACAAGGGTGGCTAAAAATTTAAATCTTAAGGTCCCTTGTTGAGGAATGTTGTACCTTGGTGGGGGTTTTTGTTGGTAGTTCCCTCGGTTGTGTCTGTGGTCTCCACTATTGTATTTGGGCCTTTTATTGCTATATCTTTTAGGTTATTGTACAAGGTTCTGGGTCCTTTCAAACCCTGCTTTTACTTAATCAAAACAAGTTGTGCATGTGTGATTTATCTTCACATAAAAAGGTTTACACATTTCAAAATATCTCTAACTAATTTTAATTTGAGGATACATATGCATAAATTTTGCAAAGAATTGTATCTGAGTTGAATCCAAAAAATGTTTTGGATGTGGAACATGAATTCGACTACCAATCCTCCTTAAAACATCTCTTTGATGAGGAGATACCCATGTGTTATTCTTCCAAAATTCTTCAATCAAGGATTTCAAAGCTTCAACAATTACTTTATCTTTTCATGGTAGTCTACTGGAAAATGCCCATAACTCATTGCTATTTGGATCTTCCACTCTTTGACGCCTTCCCAAGGCTCTCATTAGAGACTTTCTACTTATTTTCAATGTTTTTCTTGTCTTTCTAATGAGTCAAGATTTCTTCATTTGAGTGCTTACTATCATTGATGTAAGTACACGTCGTGTGATATTACTATCTTTCATGTGTGATGTAGAACCCACACTCTCATATGCAGTCATTAGATTCTTTACAATAGATTTTTCACTTGACTCGTCCATTGTTCTTAGCCCAAGAATCTTCATGATGGGTCTAAATTTCAGATTTCTCATCATTTCAACAAATAGTTGACATCTTCCTGTCATGTTTAAATTCTCAAAAAATGATCTCCAAATACAATTAGCATTTCTTTGACAAGTACACTTGGGAATCTTGTCAGACATTGCTTGCAAAATGTTAGTATCAATATCAATCAAATATTTTAGCTTTCTATAAATAATTCTAGGAGCATCAAAAATATTATGTGTGAATTGTGTACCATCTTGAGTGCCTTCAACATGAGACGATGTTGTGCCTACACCTTGGGATGTAGACAATGGTGTGCCTTCAACATGATACAAGGGGGTACGTACAATTTGGGATGTAGACAATGGTGTGCCTTCAACATGATACAAGGGTGTGCCCACACCTTCGGAAGTAGACAATGGTGTGCCTTCAACATGATACAAGGGTGTGCCCACACCTTCGGAAGTAGACAATGGTGTGCCTCCAACATTGGATGATGATGTCTCTTCAACTTGGGAACTCATAGATGATGTGCCCGCATCTTCATAATTCAATTGTCTTGTTGCACGCAAGTTTCTCATTCGTTGTCTTTTTGTTTCCAATTCCAATTCTCTTACTTTGTATTGATGTTTCATGTTCCTCATCCAAAGAAAAATATTCTTCTATGGTATCCAATATTTTTTGTTCGCGAAGTTGTCTCATTCTTTCCCTTTTCTTATCTTTGTCTCTTTCATGCTCTTCTGGTGCTAAAGTCTTTGCTCATTTCCTTGGCATGAAGATGATTTTTGTAATCACCTAAAAATGGACAAAGATCAAACCAAAACAAATCAAAGACAAAATTGAAGCAATTGGATCACAATGCATAAATAGCCAATCAAAATTAAAATCAAGTCTTAATTCAAGATAAATCAAAATTGAGAGCATTTTAATCAAGTGCAATCAAATCAAAATACAATTAAATCAATTAATTGTATAGTCTTGGATTAAATTGAATTCAACCCATTCAAGGGGTACATGGATAAAGTAAATCAATTAAATCAATTAATAAATCTCAATTACTCTCAACAAACCAAAAGGAGAGGAAAATCAATCAACCAATGAGATTTAAGGAAAGGCATTCACATGGATCAAGCTAAATCAATCTCAATCACTAAAAGTGAAAGAGAATCTTGACCATCCATCTTGTCTACTTGTCCCAAGCTTTGAGGACACAAACTTTGCATTGTCTTCAAAGGGTGGAACCAAGGACTCAACCAAGGTTTAATCATGATCAAATACAACTACACCCCCTACCATTGGAAAATCTATAAAAGGAAGGTCAAAATCCTTCATTATGATCAACCACATATCTGAGAATTGCATTGAACCTCTTGCAATTTGAGTTTAGAAAGGCATTTGAGAGCATAATTAGCATTTACTTTGATAATTGTTAGCAATAGCATTGTTTATCTTTATCATTCTCATTCTAGGACTGTCATTATTGAGAGCTTGCTGAGAGCTTATTCATTAACATCTTAGTTAGAGAGCCATAGGATGCTCAATTGATCATTAATTCGTTATAGTTTTCTCCATTGCTTTGTGGTTTAATTTAGTTATTGTTTCAATTATTGATGATTAACCTTAATTCTATGAAGATACTTTTATTAGTATACAAAATGGCGCCCACCATGGGGCTCTAAGCCTCATTTTTATCAATTTCATCATTTGGATCTTAATTTGTATGCTTGTATTTTCATTTTTCCGTGAATATTTTGCAGAAAATAGATAAAGTCACGCGTACAAGCAATTCAATCATGCCTACAGTCATTATGATGATGCTTTCAATCTCTGTCTTGACGCCTATGAATTCTTAGTTCACGCTTGGATGATAACTTCAATTCGGTCTCACATTCTTTCTTGTCACCTGACAGAGGAACATTCACGCCTATACGATAAAGTGTTCATGCCTTTGACAAAAATAGTCACTCCGACAACCTAAGTAGAGTCGCAGATTTGCAATTCATTATTGTCTGTGTCAAAGCTTTGCTCCACAGTTGACAAAAACAATCACGCCTATGATCTTTTGATTCACGCTTTGCACTGATATATTGTCACTTTGAATTAATCGGTTGTCACAATTTTAAATTCTACTTGTGCTTAGTAATAAATTGTTCACTCCTGTGTAACTTTTGATAACGCTTGAGCCACTACAGAGTGACACTCGCTATTATTAAAGTTACGCTTGTCAGCAATTTATTCATGTGTATTAGCTGGACAATGTCGCCTGCAGCCTGTTATCTTAATTTGTTGTCAGATTGATAAATTCAATTACCTAACTCTCTGTCTATATGTTTTTACTATAAATGAGTAGGCATAAAAAGGTCCAGAAGCCAAAAAGAAGGTTTAATCAAGAAGAAAAGGCACTAGCTAAAAAGATCGAGAAGGAAAACTTTGAGCACATTAAGGCTGTTCTTGAGACATCACAAGAGGAGGACAATCAGGTATACCAAAATTATCTTGCAATTATTGAAGCTTACAAAAAGAAATTTGTTTCTCTCAATTGGATTTTTAGTCCTTAATTCAAGTTTTTCTTTGAAAATTTGCAATTAAAGTTCTCTAAAATTCATACACAATTCTTTGCTTCATCAATTTTGATTTGGTTTCCCCTCATTGTGATTGTTGGTGTTGACTAACTTGCTGGTGGAAAAGCACATTGAAATGGAACTATAGCCAAGGTAAGCATAAAATGATGAAATCACTCAAAAATGCCCCTAACTTCGGTTAGCTACAAGGAGAGGTAAGCCTTAAAACTTGGTGATTTGCGTGCTTAAATTATGGCATTGTCCTTTCAAAATCTAGTAATTTGGATAGCTTAAAGGAATAAACCAAACACTTAATTGAAAAACCCCTTATTTGTAGAAAAGAGTAGCAATACTCGATTCTCATTAGTTAGTGGGTGAGGAAATTGAACCTTGTTAACTCTGTTTGTTAAAAAGTGCCAAAAAAAAAAAAATTGCATGCAAAAAAGAAACAAAAAATAACGTCCTACAGAGAATACCATCCTAGAACTTTAGTTGGGCTCACCTCCCAAGTTTTGCCTTAACGAGGCCGGTGAGAGGGACAGCCCAAAGTGGGATACGCTCGCTTTTGCTACGAGAATCCAACCCACTATAAAATGAAACACATGCATCCTTAATGGGGTGTGTGACAAAAAGATTTTAAATTTTTTGAACTTCCTCTAGTAGTCCTCACGGATTACGCAAAATCATACCTTGGTGCATGTGGGAAGCCCCTTAACATACTTGGGGGATTAAAGTTTGAAGTCCATTTTGAACGGAATCCATACTAAATCCTTGATAAATTAGCAAGCCTACCTCATTAGAGCCATTTAAAATCCAAATGTGACCTAAGGTGATTGCTTGGAAGAATTTCTTGTGATAATTGATAAAATCATTGTATTGTGCTTGAAGGTCTTTGATTAAAAAAATAAAATATCCATTAAGATCCAAAAATCAATTAACAATAAAGATTCAAAAGAATATTCTATTCACAAGAATTCAAGAAATGGAAAAAGAAAGGGAAATATTATCCAACCAATTCTCATTAAGAACATTGTTTCCTTACCTCTATGATCAAGAAAAACAACATGAACACCATATCTTTGATAATTCAAAATTTGATCAAAAAGAATATCATGAAAACCCTATGTTTGATCAAGAATATCCTAATGATAAACCAATATTTGATGAAGAACCTATTTCAAAATATCAAGAGAATCTCATCTTTGATCAAGGAAATCAAGAGGAATTAGTCCCATCTCAACAATATTCATAATATGAAAACTCTTTGAGAAACACAAACACATCCAAATATCATTGGGATAGATCATTTACTCCTTTTGGAATTTCATACGAATCAGCTTTGGAAAAATTCCTTGAAAATGATCTTATCACGTTGCCTCAAATCACTTCATGTGGTTTTATCTTTTTTAGCAACTATTGTGCATATCATAGACGTAATGAGGATGAAACTTTAGATTGCATGGAGTTGAAACATAAAATCCAAAATCTTATTGATGATGACATAATTGAAATTGAAAATCCTAATGACTCATCTAATGAAGATACTACTCTCAAGCAAGATCAAACTTATGAACACAGGTCTAGTAGTGGTCCTCTTATAGCTTTCACCTATTCCACCATTCCTACATTTAATATAGAAGCAAAGCTATCCAATATTCCTCCATCAAACAAAGATCCAAACAGTTTTCATAATGACTATGTATACCCTCAAGGGCTACCTCTAAAAGAGATCCAAGCTAACCTACATCTTGCTACAAACTTCTTCCATGCTTCAAAGGTTATAGACCCCAAGCCTTCATATGCTAAAATGCATATCATTCCTATTTCAAATGAACATCCATTATCCTTTCAAGAATCCCTCATGCGGATCCAAACTCCTACATTGTCCTTAGAAGTGGCTCCATGTCAAGAGACTAATCAAAATTGCAAAGAAACAAGTCTTATTAAGGATCAAGATCAACATAATATCCCTCTTTATCCTATAGTTGACCAAAGTCCCATACCCCAAGAGTCCCATGATGAACCCTTCATACCCTTCCATTTCTTTCAAGAAGATACCCTTCTATCTCAAGCACCCTACATTCCTTCACCTCCTATATCATACCCATCTCCTAAGAAAGATCAAAGTATTCCCTCCATCTAAGATGAACTTATTGAAAATCAAAAGAAAATTATTCTTCCTAGGCTATCAAAAGATCCTTGTCAAGATCAAAGTACCCCAACATCCACTTTTCATAAGCCTCCATATCTATCTCAAGCTTCAACTACTCCTATCAAAGTCACTCCTATCAAAGCTACATATAAGCCTATTGGTACAAAGATAAATCTGAAAGACGAAAGCCTTGGCCATGCAGCTCAAAATAAAGATGTTGATATCCCTCCCACATCCCATTTACCTCATTTTGTGCATAAGCATAGTCCTTACACATCCTCCAAATCCATCCTTGGTCCCTATATCACAAACTTGAAACCATATACATCCTCTAAATTCATATTGGGCCCTTAAATTCCTCCATCAACCTTTCCTACCATCCCTATCCCACAATCCACTTACCCTATATCCTATCAAGATCAACAAAGGCATACATACTTGAGAAACCAAGCACCTATCCATGTCAACCCTCCATATGAACCATCCATATAAACCTTATTCATCCACCAATCCCAAGTCCTTTGGAAGAAATTTGAATGTGCAACATAAGAATCAGAAAACCAAGAATCCACTTATGTATGAAGATCACTATGTCCAATCTAATCGACATATGAATGCAAGAAAAAAAGAAATATTCAAGAGACCACAAAGGTCCATCAAGCAAAAAGAAAAATCAAAGAAAATGTGGGTTCCTAAATCCCTCATTGAAGAAATGCATTCTAAAGCATCCAAAAGGAAAGAAAAATCAAAGAAAGTGTGAATTCCCAAGTCACTTTTGAAGGACTTACACATGAAAGAGAACTCAAAGTTGACATTCAATCTTCCAAAGGATTCCATTCCACATTCTCCCAAACACATTCCATCTTACTCATCCATTTTGAGTCCTTGTGTCCCAAAATCCGTATCCTCTCTTACATCAAAATCCCAAGCTATTTCACCCATGTTTCCTCCATTATTCCACACCCATGTTTCCTCCATTATTCCACTACCCTTCAAGGTGTGTATTGATGTTGATCTTGATAATACTTCTTATCCTCCTATTCATTATCCTTCCATTCTCTTTTTCACACCCACATATATAAATACTTATTATCCTTTCATTCATTATCCTTCCATCTCCATTATCCAATCCATTGCATAAATCTTTAGCCACCCTCTACCTTATCCACCATATCACCTTTCCATCACCCTATCAACATCTTTGAGCATACCTTTCAGCGACCTTGGCACATCATATCATACCTTTTCAAGGAGTATACAAAGAGCATGAGGCTTGAGTCCATCCAAAAAGAGAAAAAGAAAAAGAAAAAGAAAAGAAAAGAAACCCATCCTATGGTGAAAACCACTTCTTGTGGCATCTTGGACAAATACCATGATGAAAACCTAGCAAACAGGCGTCATGCATAATTCCTCTCTCTTGCACTCTACACTTGGGGGCAAGTTTCATCCATCATATCCTCCATCTTTCTACCATTTATCTCACTTACATTTGTACTTCATTTTTTACCTTTGATCTTGACAAGGTTATATCCATGAGCATTAAGTATCTTGACATGAGTTATCTTATCCATTAGCCTATTCACTTGTTACGTTCATGCTACCTTATCATGATCTTGTTGATCCTAAAGCTACCTTCATTATTCCTAAGAAGCCTTCCCATAATCCCAAACCATTCACTCAAATCCTTCACCACCCCTTTATCATGATTGTGTGATCCTATCCACATTGATCCCTTGATCTTGATCCAATTGAAAAAAAAAAAATTTAAAATAAATCCAAAAAAATAAAAAATCTCTAAAAATCCAAAAAAAATGGAAATCTTTTAAAAATCTAAAAATTGCAAATCTTAAGTAAACACTCAAAAGTTGCATTGCCCAACAAAGCATGATCTTTGCTAAATCAAACCAGGGGCACCAATCTAAGTTCAACGAGCTTTTGTAAAGTAGACATCAGTTGGCTCAAATCATTGTAGCAAGATTGAAAAATGGCTACACTTGAACTTCATGATCAATATCACATTTCAAACATCCAAATACTTGATTTAAATGACAAAATTTAAGAAATCAGATCAAAATCTAAAAAGCTTAAACATAACTAAGGATCAAAGTGCATGAAGCTTTTGAAATATGAATCTACAAACAAAAGCAAAAATGTTCAAAGTGATTACTTGATTGGTGGAACCATGTCTTTTAGCAAATCGATGAAGTCTTGGACTAGATGAGCGATGATGAAGACATGGTATTTTCTTGATTTCTTCTTGAGTGCTTTCCATGTTGATTCATAACAGTATGTGAATCTATCTAATGACATGATCATCAAAGAATCATCGAGGACATTTGTATGTGAAAGGGATCAATTCTTTGATTGTTTACTTGCAATATTAAAATCCGAGGAAAGAGGTATTCATATCATCATGGTTAAACCAGTGAGGATTGTACCAATTTCATGTTCCAAAAGCTCAATGATGAATATAAGCTCCTAATTCTGAATAATGACAGTTAGTTGCATACATCTTAGATTAAATGCATTTGATGTATTTGCCTTTCTTAGCTCAAAAACTAATTTGCAAGAGGAAAGCTAAAGGGGGTGGAGTTATCATCATCAAAAGACCAAATCAAGATACATCAAATGATCAATATCATCAAGATACATCTTCAAATGTTTGATCCATCAAAATGATTAATGCTTCATCAAGGAAATCATCAATAATCAATCATGTTAATCAAATAGGGGCAACCTAATTCTGTTCATCACCTTCTCTTCTATCAATCCCTATTTTGCATCATGAGGAAATCGAATCAACTCCATATCATCAAAACATCTAACTAAGCATATCAAATATCAATCAGTCAAATCATCCAATTGATCATCTAACGTCAATAAAGTTATCCTATCATCCATTTTCTCATCTTGAGCACATCAAATCTCCTAACTCTAGATCTTGAGGAAGGAAAATCATTGTTTTTTCTCTCTAGATCATGAGAGCAAAATATCAACCCATCAACTTATCCTATCAGATTAACATCAACATCAACCAAGTGATTTTGACTGACATCAAACAATACCAAACCATCATCAACTTATCTAGAGCATCAACATCTTATCAATCAAATCTTTTCTCATCAAATTCTCTCATGATCGGGGCATTTCCAAATTTCTATATCAGGAAACAAATCAAAATTTCCCATTTCTCAACCAAATCATCCAAAATCATTTTGATTCATTTCTCAAGGGGGCATGCAATCATATCATAATCAGCATTAGCATCATCATCATCAAGAATCGAGAGACCGATCATCAAATCAAAGCGAAAGCTTTTATCAAGAAATTTTTTGTAATCAAACGAATGGGGCATTGCATCAAAATCAATCATCAAATCAGGTATTATATCAGGATTTTCCATCATGATCAAGCATCATATCAAGGATTAATCATCAGAACAATCATCAGAATCATATCAATTAAGAGTTTCATATCGATCATATTTGCATCAATCTCATCAAAGACATCAAAGGAACATCAAAGATCGATCATTAATGAATCACGACCTATCATCAAGCAAGATTAGATTATTCTTTGAATTGATATGCTTCGCACGTCAACTCAAAGAGGGGCATTAGTAATCACCTAAAAATAGACAAAGAACAATCAAAGCAAATTGAGTCAAATCAAAGCAAATCAAGGACAAAATTGAATCAATTGAATCACAATGCATAATTAGCCAATCAAAATTAAAATCAAGTCTTAATTCAAGATCAATTAAAATTAAGAGCATTTTAATCAAGTGTAATCAAATCAAAATACAATTAAACCAATTAATTGTATAGTCTTGGATTAAATTAAATTCAACCCATTCAAGGGGTACATGGCTAAATTAAATCAATTAAATCAATTAATAAATCTCAATTACTCTCAACAACCCAAAAGGAGAGGAAAATCAATCAACCAATGAGATTTAAGGAAAGACATTCACATGGATCAAGCTAAATTCAATCTCAATCACTCAAAGTGAAAGAGAATCTTGACCATCCATCGTGTCTACTTGTCCCAAGCTTTGAGGACACAAACTTTGCATTGTCTTCAAAGGGTGGAACCAAGGACTCAACCAAGGTTTAATCATGATCAAATACAATTACACCCCCTACCATTGGAAAATCTATAAAAGGAAGGCCAAAATCCTTCATTATGATCAACCACATATCTGAGAATTGCATTGAACCTCTTACAATTTGAGTTTAGAAAGGCATTTGAGAGCATAATTAGCATTTGTTTTGATAATTGTTAGCTTTATCATTGTTTATCTTTATCATTCTCATTCTAGGACTTTCATTAATGAGAACTTGCTGAGAGCTTATTCATTAACATCTTAGTTAGAGAGCCATAGGATGCTCAATTGATCATTAATTTGCTATAGTTTGCTCTATTGCTTTGTGGTTTAATTTAGTTACTATTTCAATTATTGATGATTAACCTTAATTCTATGAAGATACTTTCATTAGTATACAATTTCTACATATGAATTGATTACAATTTTAAAAAATAATATAAATGTAAAACAATAAGTCAAATTATAAAAAAAAAAAAAAACCTCTTACAATATGACAAATTATAATATAAATTTATTACAATTATATCAAATTATGTATTGAACAAGTCTATATCATACCAATTATAAACCAAAACACTCTTTATTCATATTTGACATGTAAAAAACTTACCTCAATCGATAAATTTTGGTGATAATGATTGACTTTCGCAATTTGATGTTGATTTTTAAACAAAAAGATGGTGCAAATTGATAGAATATGCTTCTTTGTCACTATCAACACCATGAAAAGCAAATATTTGTCAGATAACACGTAGAACTCAGACAGCATACAGAAAAATGGGCCTCTTTCACGAGATCTTTGACAAAGAAGACCATTTATTTTAGTCTTCCATAGCGCGAGCGCGCTATAGCATGTGCACCCTGTGCAAAACTAAAAAGTGGTATGCATACTCTTGCATAGCACGAGCGCGCTATAGCGTGTGTGCCCTATGTAAAACAAGAAAGAGAGAGAGAGAGAGAGAGAGAGAGAGAGAGATCTCTTCCTCCCACTCTGACTATTTCTCCTCACAATTGAAATCTATGACTTAAATAGGGTGCACGCCCTATGGAAGTCATAGATTTCCATAGTGCGCACACCCTATAGCGTGCACGCGCTTGGTAAGGCATTAGAATTTACCAATCCTAAGGCTTGGATTTGCCTTGGAGATCCAACCCAAAGGCTTGGAGGATTCAAATAGGCCTAAGACGTGTTTTCCAGCAGACATACAAAAAAATGACAATATTTTTTGTGTGCTCTTCATCAGGTTTACTCGTGGTTCAATACGTAAAAATCAGACGATGTGATATTGCGGATTTTTCTGTTAGCTATCTAAACATATAATTTATTTTGAATTCTGATTATGTTAAGTTTTTCGTCTCTAATTTCTTTTGTGTGTATGTCCATTTTTTGTAAAAAACCAACATGTAGTATTTTGGGCATAGATTTTGGCTCGTTCATCAAATTTTGCAACAAGTTACATTTTTAGAAACTAGACTCCATTCTACACACTTTTTAAAAAAAAAAAATTGATTTTCGATTAGTTTTAAATGATTTCTAGGGAGAGCACACAGAAATTTCATGTTTTCAAGATGTGTGCACTTCGTAAATTCATCAAAAATTATACATTCATCAAAAAATTAGCAAAAAAATCCGGGATAAACTACGTGGTGTTAGCTAACTTCTCATCGAAGCGATTAAAAAAATTCAAAAAAAAAGTTAACATTTTTGGGGGAGCACACCAAACGCTATGTTATGTTTTTTCACAAAAAACAGGACCACTTTTTGTGCTCCCCCTTTTTGAGGACCTTAATCTACACCATTTTCAAAATAAATTAGTATTTTACGAACTAGATTCAGAGTATTACAACTCTTGTTCTTGTCGCATCTTAAAATTTTGAGTCTAACTATCTTCAATTTCTTGTTGAAGTTCAGAGTTTGCTGATTTCAGGTGAAAAGTGGCATCTTATACCCCCTTTTTGGTCCCTCATCTTTGTGCACTTACCCATAAATAAAAACAAATGATTTGTACATTCTAAATCATCTTTTTGTGTTCCATAGCTTCAACAAAAGAAATGAATAGTACATGTCCATGTATTTATTGGTTATTGCATTGTAGTTTTCTATTAATGTTATGCATATATTCAATACTTAATTTTGTTATCTTTTTACCACGTGCACTAAATTCAAATGTTGACACTAAAATATGGCAACACTTATAAAAAACACTAGCAAATAGGGAAGATTTATATTGTACCTTTATAAATAAATTCTTATCTTGACAAATCACTAAAATTAATATAAAATATTTATAATTAGACATAAATAGTATAAAAAGAAAATATTCACCATTTGTCATCTTGTTATAATGAGTAGTTTATTAATGGTTGCTATTTTTAGTATTATTACCTTTACTAAGATTGTTTTAAAATTCAACATAGTAAATTTGTTGTTTCACATTTTCGATCTTACATCTATTGCAATCTAAGTCCATCTAAACCTCATTTTAACTTAACTCCAACCAAACTCCAATATTCTACTAGAAGCAGATTTTAACTCTTTATCAAAAGTTAAAACATTAATTGCTCATAATCAAAAGCTACAATAATTTTCTTATTAAATAATGCACCCACATCTTGATTTTATTATCTTTTGTGTGACCGACATTGATACTATAATTTCCACTAATATTTTTAGCACCCTTCCCATGATTATCATATTTAGAACTACCATACTACTATCAAATATTTAGGATTGTTTTTAAATTCGACAAAGTAAAATCCTTGTTTCACATCTTTAACCTTACATATGTTACAATCAAATTCCGTCTAAAATCTATTATAACTGCACTCCAAGCAAGCTTCACTATTCTACTAAGCCATTTTGATTTTCTATATAAAAAACAAACATTTAATTATTCACTCAAAAATTAAATTAAATTTTCTTATTAAATATTAATATTACCACATCTTAATTTTATTATCTATTGTATGACCAACATTGATACAATAACTTCCAAAAATATTTGTAGTATCTTTTTCATTACCATATTTAAAACTACCATACTACTGTCAAATGTCACTAACATTATATTTTATTATAATAACAAATAATCCAAATAAAAAAAAAGCTTGCTTATTAATTATAATACATATAGAATATGTATGTTGATTGATTTATGACAGTTTTACTTAACTATTTTAATATATATGACTGATTTTGTTTTCTTCAAATCATTTAACATTGATTACAATTAATTTAATAAATATTGTGATGCTTCTAAATAATTCCATCTTTAAAACTTACTTTTTTTACCATTACCTTGACAATGAATATTTGTATCATAAATCCAGTTGTTAATCTTTTGCAATTCATATGTTCCTTTGAATTTGGTAAATGATTGTTGGTCTTGTTTTCGAACCAATTACACTAACTGAAAATGGTTGACCATGTAATATGGTAGTAATTATCAAAACTATAAATAGATTATAAATTGTAGCTTTGAATATGTGTTTATCACCTTCAAAAACGAATATCCACACTATGGTGTTAGAACATTTAATAGGGCATTTACGTTGCTTCCACCCTCACCACCTTTGGTTCAATTGAGCATTGCAAGATCATACTACATTAAACATTTAGTAATCTGAAGATAAAAGTTTTGTAAATGATTATTCTTTGGGTTAAATAGAAAACAATTTTGTGTGTTGTAAATGATTATTCTTTGGGTTAAATAGAAAACAATTTTGTGTGTTTTTTCAATCTTGGTCTTCTCCAGTTGTATTTTGTTTCATCAGAGCAGTAGTTGTTTGTATGTAATTTGGATTTTATCACCAACATTGTCTCCTAAGTCAAATAGATGAAAGTTAAAAATTAGATTTCTTTTAATTAGAGAAGCAATTATCTATCCCAAAAAAAATCTTTATTCATATAAATTGTTAGAATTGACTCAATTTTTTCAATGAAATTTTTTTGATATCATATTAAAAGTTTTTAAAACGGAAAAAAAAAAAAAAAAAGAGTGAAAATTTTATTGCAAAACCTCATCAAACTTTAGAAAAACTCACAAAATTACTGAATCACTCAAAAATATGACCAATTCAAAATCAGTGAGATATTGATTTGGAAACAATTTATTATTTTGTCCCTTAGTTTTCTAATTAATATTATTTAATAATTTTAAAATTTTAATTATTGACTATTAATATATATTAATAGTTATATAATATATTATATTATAAATTAAAAATTATATATATATATATATATATATATATATAAGAACCACCTAAGGGGGTGGCTCTCTTCATCGATTCAAAACACCATTGCATTGATCTTAACATCTAGATGCCACATAAAGGCTCTTATATATATATATATATATATTTATTCATATATTCAATTATATTATTAACATTTGTCTCTACCTAAAATAATAGTTGCAAGTGAGGTATTGTCATAACTAATAGCTTAATTATCTTTTACTTCAATTAGTGATTAAATGAACTCTTCTACACCAATCAAAATAAATTATATTTTATATAAATATCACAATATATTTTATATTTCATTATAAGTTTTTTTATACACACCCTGATAGCAATATCACAATATATTTTATATTTCATTATAAATTTTTCTATACACGGATTTCTCACATTATAATATTTTATGAAAATAGGAAAATGGATGACCCACAAAATCAAGGAGGATTGCCACGGATAAAAAAATTAGGAGAGGAATGCGAAGGAATTAGGTTTTTTTATTTGCTTTTATCATGAATAATGTTGATAATTATTCATATTTTATAAAGTGAGAATTAGATTTTGAATTCACGTGGATTGATTTAGTTAGAAGAGTAATAAAATTAATTATAATTTTATGTGTAATTGATAAGAATCTTTATATGAATGATAATAATTAAATTTTTTAACATAATATACTAGTAGTCTTTAGTTTTATAATTAATTTTAATTTATATCTAAATATAATTTTAATATTAATAAATGTATTATAATTATTAAATATATTTTAATTAATTATAAAACATAGCACACCTTATAAAATAACTATTAATTCAATTATATATACTATTTATAATAAATATAATTAAATAGATTTAAGTTAATCTACAACGAAACTTATAATTAAATCCGGCGAGTACTAGCCACTATGTGGCACTTGTTTTGGCTAGCAATCACTACTCAACATTTTAAAGAGCAATTTGAGGAGCTAGAGACCCCGTGGATATTTAATTGCACATCTTATTATATCTTTAATTGTATTTTCAAATAAAAGTAGTCGCAATATTTTTTTGCACGAAAAAGTGAAAAAATAAGGCAATAAAAAGGAGGGAAACAAATTTGTGAAGCTATGTAACGTTTTTCCAAAAAGCAATCACTTGATTTTAATTTATCATTTTCCCATGATTGAAAATTTGCATGAGAACACTCTAACTACATAAATTTGAGGAGAAAATGCACTTACACAGCCACACGGGGACATGGGTTCAGAGGGAATGTTATTTGTCACTTGTCAAAAATCTAAGTTTTGATTCTTGTTAAAAATAATTTTGGGGTTTCTTTTATTTATTCATATCATGACTAATATAGGAGACGAAGGTAGTGTGCTCATGAGACGCCAACTTCCTTAAATTTTGGAGCTTAAATTTTTGAGTTGAATTAGACTACAAAATTCATGAGATAGTAGCTTTAAAATATTCCTAAAAATTTGCGAGCAGCTCTATCTCTATTTTTTTAGGAAGCCCCCTTTCGCAGGACCCCAACCTTGTATCCCTCAACAATGCTCTTCTCAATGGCTTCCATTTCACTTGGAGTTTTTGGGTACAAAAGCCTCTTTAAAAATATTTTTCTCCATGACGGCAAGAGTCTTTCAATGCAAAAAGCTACTGGAAATGTATCTAGTCATGCGTACGTATGTCTTTTGTTGAATTCTACTCCATATAAAGGACTTACCAATTGATATTGTGAAATATAAACCACTGCAATTGTGGTATATGATTTGATAAGCTTTCTTGAATATTGAACTACCCTTACAAAACTCCTTGCCTCAATCACAATGGAAGTTTCGGATCACTTCAAAATGACTTCCACTTCTACTAAATTCCTAACAATAGCAAGATTGGTGTTTGATAAATTTTGTCTCGGTTGCTTCTTAGAATTAGCTAATATTTAATCTCAAAAAACTACTTGGTGATTGTCCTCTTAAAAAGTCTAATAGATGTTGACCACAGTTACTTCATAGACAGCTAATATTTGATATCAAACTTAGACAAAATTTTGGTAAATGCCTTCAAGTATGATAAATGTTGATCTCAATTACTTCATAGACTTGGCCAATATTTGATCTCACGCAACTATTTGGTGGCTGCCCTCTTATAAAGTCAATTGAATATTTACCCATATAATCAGCAATATGAATATAAAGGACAAATATCTATTTTCTACAATTCATGGATTCAAATGTCATTAAGTTTTTAAAAAAAGTTTTTTCTCTTTTTTTACAATTTTTTATGTTTTTTTTTAATCCAATTTTTCTAATCTATTTTCCATTTTTTCCAAAAAAAAAATCTTATATTTTTTTAAAATTGAATTTGCCGATTTTCCAATATTTTCAAAAATCTTATACTTCTGATTTACCGATTTTTTCCCAACAATATTTGCTGCTGTGCTTTTAACAATCTTAAAGTATGGCAAATTAATATGATGGAGAATCTTATGGGCTTATTAAAGTAAGATTATAATTTGGCAAAGTAATTTCATGTCTACGCTTATTAACTGACAAAACTTATTGTGATTTAGAGATTGGCTGTACTGGACATAATTGATTGATAATGTGAACTTGGTGAATTTCTCCCTGCCAAACAAATCACTTGTCATTGATATTCATATGACTAATCATAATGCCAACGTCATATGGAATTTTGTCAGAATTATGTCCTTTCCATGAGCTCAACTAGAATATAATAATATTATTAGAATTTAGGACACACATGCCAAGTGAATATGCAGACAACTAATGAAAGTCTGCCGAAGTCAAATGTTAAGTACACCACATACAACTAAATACTTTAACATACCAGAAAAAATTCACTACAAAAAGGAAAGGCCAAAACGAAACCATAGAAAAACGCATTCCAGCACAGAGAATGGGTCATTCCAAAAGTAAGCTTGAGAAAATCAAACAAAGTACAAGAAAACTTACCTCATATGCTAGACTTTATATAAAAGAGGATACATATTTATGTGCTACATTGACTCTATACATCTCTCCACGGAATTAAATACTCTATGGAACTTGCACAGGTGAACGTCTCTCCTACATGTGACACCTTACATAACTGGTTTAGTTTGGTTGCAATTTATTAAAAAAGTAACCCCTAAATGAGAATATACACCTGGAAACAAAATTGGCGAAATGTGAAGCTACTAGTCATCAAAATTAACTCACGAGACTTTATTATGGTAGCAGGGAAAAAAGGTACATATATTTAGCCAGACAATACATTGAATTGTAAAAGCCTAAAAACCATTTTCCAGTGGCTAACGTACGTTACTTTAGAGAGAGAACACAGAAGCAGGTTATCATTCAGAACTCAGTATCTCTATGTGATATAAACTTGAGAATAGACAGAAACAATAGATCTAGATAGAATAATAGGATAGAATACAACTACTAAGATCTCAGAACACTGTTCAGCCAAATGGAATGTGATCATAACGAATATATTAATCATATTTTCTCACTGGAAACCTCTCCTTCAAAGATGCCAATATTAACTTTGTGACATGATCCACCAAGCATATGATTTTGCATAAGCAAGACCTACATGCTGGAAACTATTACTCCGATCACTAGACGTGACAATTTTCAACCTAACACTATAGGCATAGACAAAGCAATCTTCAAATCAACAGGATATGGCATCATACACTAATTTGACACATAGAATTTACTAATTTTGCTTTCTTTACAATCATATAGGTTAATTTTTGTTGTACAAATGTGTTTTAAGTGGCTGAGAACCTTTAGGGCAGTTGGTTTCAGGCTGAATAGCTGACACGTGACCACCCTCAGACATATAAAAATAATTGTAATTGATTCGACCTACCAAGTCTGCCAAATGAGGAAATTTTCCAACATTCAGTTTAAATGAGAGTACCTACAATACAGAAACAAAGAAAAATAAGCTACGACGATTTAAAGAACAGAATTTCTAACATAGTTGAAGATTAAAGTACAAACAACTTAGTAGAAATGTAATTTCTAAAGATACAAACATCCACAATATGAATTACGGGTGAACTTTGACATAAATTTGCATGACCCCATTTAACCAAAACCCATAGCACTATTGGATTCTAAAGCTAATGACAGATCTATACAGCAAGAAAAAGGATTACCCTCAAGAGAAATAAGATACACTCATCAAACTGCTGGCCAACACGATCAACTTCCATTTGGCACCTTGCTTTTATACCAGCAGCAGCACCTCCATTATACAAAGTATTCTGTATGGAATAGAAGTCCAGAGCCAATGAAAGAATAGTCCTAACTCGACTTGCAATGAGAGCCCACTGCATAGTGTCAGTAGAAAACTGGAGTTAAATCAAGCTTCTTACCCAAACTTTGTGAAATAGTATGTTATGGGGCCATTTAAAGTTATAGATATATCAAAGTATCATGTTAAGCATCAATCTCTATAATCCAGAATGGATCACTAATATATGATGTATGCATGCATGGTGACAAGGTTCAAAAAAATTTAGGTCAGTTTAAACTGAAAGGTTCGTTGAAGTTAGGAATTCCAAATAGGTAATGATATTAAAAAATGTTTCTCAATTTTGAAACCCCATCATCTAGGACATAAAGCTGGATCTAAAATCATAATTTAAACATCTTCAAAAAGAAATCAAATCTAAGTAAGCTAATTCATGACAATTTGAATTACCCATCAAGGTTTTCAGAGTTACATGACAAAAATGAGTGTCGGTATCGTAATCAATGTGTTGACCTGACATTGGCAGAGTCATTCCAATAGATTCATATGTCATAAAAGACCAAGGTTCGAAAAAAAAAAAATGTCATTAAGGTTTTGTAATGTCCCTTTTTGGGGGGCATTAGAAATTAAATGACAACTTAATAAAGTATTAAAATGACTTTGTTGGAGCTTAATGAAAATTAATAAAGTCATTTTAATTTGAAAAGGGGAATAATAAAGAGACAAAAAGGGAATTCCAAGAGACGACAGAGAGAAAACAAAGAGTCACAGGGATGTGGTATTAAAGAACATGGAGAAGCTCCTTTTCAGCATGCTTGGTATATGTTTGTTATGTTTCTCCCTTGGAGAACTCTTGGAAGCTTTGGCTTTCAGCAGGTTTGAGGACGGAAACCCTTGAGCTTGAAGGCAGTGGACAAAACCCCATTGTCTGTTGTAGATATCACTCAGGTGTCTCACTTTGTGCATCAAATTCATATTTCTGGTTATCCAATCTGACTGTAAGTTTTGTGGCTACAATTGGATTTTTTGTTGTTGCTCAACTGAAGATTTAAAGGCAATATTCATATCTCATTTCAGACTCTCTATTTCAGTTTTGATATTTTATAATTTATTGTATAATGTGCCGGATAAATTGAAATCAATTGCATGCAAATTATTTGTTTAAATTTCTGTGGTGAAATCTGAAACAAATATCCTAGGGGGATATTATAGGTTTGGTTACCATGTTTGTACGGCATACCACATATCTCAAGACATTCAACATCAGCTTAAGATGACAAGAACATGATGGATTTTGGCTGAATAATCCCAATCCTGCACTTGCTAAGCCGCAAAAACCCAGCCAAATGTACTCAGTGAAACATGGCATTACCATAAATAATAAAAATGATAACAGCAATAGAATTTCTGACTGGTAACCTATCTAACTTTATGGGTGGAGCTTTCCCATGGTCAATTTGGCATTCCAATACCAACCAGATATATGTTTCACTATGACTGTTCATAAAATATGGCTATTTAAATGCAGGAATATTCCTTTTGGCATTCCCAGAACAAAGAAATTAATTTTCCACAATCCATAATAGATGTTGCTGTTGTTTCTGGATTAGATCGTATGTATCCTTTCGGATCACACTGTGATCCAACATCAGGATGATAGAATAGAAAGTCCATGAGCTTTCTATTCTATCACTCTGATGATGGATCGCACTCAGGCTTTCTATTCTATCATCCTGATGCTGGATCACAGAGTGTGATCCAAACCATTGATGCAAAAAAATACACATGATCTAATCCAGAAACAAAAACATTCTCAGAATAGTTCAGCATGTTTTAGGTTGATTAAAAGGCATCTGATGGTGAAACCAAAGCATTTCTATACTCCATTGCAGAACTAATTGTTGCAGTATCTGTAATTCACTATATAACTTAAGAAAACAGAAGGATGCCCTTACTTCTTAGTGTGATTTTTTTTATCACGGCTTTCTCAATGGTAAAAAAGATGTCAATAGCCTGCATCTAATGCTGTTGATAGCTTCCTTTATTCTCTTAATTATTAGCCAGACTTTGTTGCATGTGGAGTGAGATTTCAGTCAATTTTAACTGCAGTTTAAGCACGTTCTCTTAATGTAATGCCAGTCTGCATAACGTATATGCCAATAAATTGACTCAGATTAACTTGAACAATTAGAGATCACCCTAAACTTAGACAAAAGAGTAAAACAAGTGGGTGAACAGAACCAGAAAAAAATGAAAAATAGAAAAAAGTAAATATACTTTCCTAATAACTTTGAAACAGCCAAAAATAATACCAGTTTGTCAGGGGCAATAAAGCACTGTCTTTGGATGGAGACCAAATAAGCTTCATGGCATGCTATAACCTCATCTAGAGAACCAGCAGATGCCATACCTTCACAAAGTTCAATCCATGCACTGTACAAAACCTGTCATGGAGAGTATAATTATTGTCAACATTAAAAGAGATTACAATTGCACAAACAAAACAGAAAAGAACAAAATTCATAGCTAGAATTCCTCCGATAAAACAGAGGAGATTTGGAAAAACTGGAGCATGCTCACCCGATCCATGACATACTGATGAAATGTATTTACAAAATGCAAAAGCTTCTGTTGCAGTAGCAGATGCTGCTTGTTACTGTGTGTATCATTACTTCCGCTCTGTATAAGATAATGAAAATAAAATTAATATGTTTCAAAAATCCAAAGTTAATTGCAGAGGCAAAATACTAACAGTCCATGATTTGAAATTAAAAATCCCATTAACTGCTATTTTCTTCATCTCTCTGCAGATTTACATGACTATGGAAATGAAGCTCTTTTCTCCATCTCTATGAATTTGTCAAACAACCCAGCAGCCGATTGAAAAACAAATTAGATCATTCTATCATATTGTATATAATATATATTGAAAAATTAAGAAACAAACAAAAAGCAAGAGGCTCAAACACACAAATCCAGTCAGTCATCTTCAACGTCAAATTATTACATTAAAATGGCTTCATAAAGCCTTTCCTCCTAACTACCCCAACCACACCAACTACAAACTACCAACTAATAACTAACATCTAATAAATAGTGTTAATTTATTATTTATTACATTATTCTATGTCATGCACTAATACTTTCTAGCACCCCCCTTTAGTGCTAACAACAGAATAGTGCTCGATGAGAACATAATTCCTCCTTTGCACAGACTAACTATCCATCAAAGAGCAGCATAATAAATTCAAGCCAATATTGAAACAGATTAAACTTCATAACTAGAGAATAAAAAACTTTTTCTCAACCACCTTAAAAAACCTACTATTTTTCTGCAACACCTTTAATTTTTGCAACGTTGAATGTATAATTTTGTTTTTTTTTTAATATGAAAATAAACAAATTGAGCAAAAACAATGAAGAAAGAACAAGATGGAGAGGAAAGAGAAACTAAATACAGGTGGATGATCAATTCTAATGTATTTTCACGTGGTCTGCACTGCACCTCTGTTGATGAAATGCAAGAATCATGAACGAATAATGGTTGTTGCACATGGTCCTCACTGATTGGACATTGTATGAACCGCTTTACAGAAGGAAAGACAAACAAATGAAAGGAAAACAAAGAGGTCTAACAACCCACTCTGATACATATTGAATTTGAGAAAAAAAAAAGGCGTGAAGCTCAAACGTACAAACTTAGTCAATCAGCTTCAACATCAGATTATTACATTAGAATGGCTTTATACAGCCTTTCTTCCTTCTAGCTACCCCAACCACCAACTACCAACATGTAACTAATTACTAATTAAAACTAACATGTAATAAATTATTATTAGCATGTTAATTTATTATTTAGTACAATATTCTAAGTCATGACTCATAGATGGCATACTTTTTAATAAGTGAAACTCGTTTACTTAAAACTTCAAAAGTGATAAATGCAATCTATAGATTTCTGGTGGAAAGACTATCGTAAATTGCAAAAATGCCAAATCTTCAAAGCCTAGCCATCTAAATTTTGTGCTGGCTCCATACCACTTCTATGTGAGTGTAATTTAAGTATTTTTTAAGCCATTCACAGAAATCGATGCACCAGTTTAACCCAAAAGTGCCTCAATAGTTCTTATGCATTACAACCTTATCTCTGTCCCATAAAGGTGAAAGGAAGAAGCATGGTGAAATTGACTTGGATGACATTGATCATATTTGAATTGAATTGTCGAAGATGCAAAGCCCCTGTTAACCAAATAGGAGATTGTCATTTTGATAGAGAAAGTAACATAAGGGGCAGCAGAAGCAGAAGCAAAGTTGCAAGTGGAAGCACTAGGCAGGGCTGAACTGGATACTAATATGCTTGAGGATGAATTTGTTCTTGATGAAGAATCTTTACCATACAGTTCAAACTCAAAGGCAAAGCCAACTAGGAGCTTAGTTAGAGAAGAAATGTATAATTTTCTATGATGATAAATTGTTAATCAATCATCATGACACCATGATGTGCATTGTATGCCTTTTGGTCTAAAACTAATAAAAAAATATACTTATGCAATCTCCAAATTCAGTTTTCATGCTTTTCATAGTATTTTGCATGTTATTTAAGTTTACTTGTGAAATTACATATTTTTTAAGATGACCAGATTTCGCAAGACCGATTCAAAATTTTGGACTGCCAAGTTTATGCAGAGTCCAAGTTTTGAAACTATGATGCAACCAGAAGAGAAAAACAGCAAATGTAACTCTCTAAGTCAACATCAGACTTCACCCAAAACAGTAGAAGCTAAAAATTTGGCATCAAAAAAGTAAGCTGGGAAGAACAAACAGATATGAGATCCAAAAAACTCAAACAAAGACATAAACCAAATCATATGTATGTCAGATCTCCCTATTTATTAGATGCAGACCCCCACTTGGAATTTAAGATATCTAAGTGATCAGCTCCAATTATGTGCACATTTCCGTGCCTATGTGTTCCCTTTCTGTTGCCTTGTTGATACCATTTTCCTACTATTCCTTTTCAAACCCTGTCCACATAACTTCCCATGCTGCTAGCATAAATTGTGAGAATTAGAAGCTGTTTAATTGTGTTTCGAGGAAAAGATAGTAAGAAATGATCTAGCCTGTTTTATGTTTCCTGATACTTCGCCATTAGCAGAACTGCAACAATGCTGAAGTTATCCAGTTTGCCAGAACCAGAGCACTTCCAAATCCAGCGGAGTATTTTGAAGCAGGGAGGACGTTACGTGCAGTCATGAGGCATATGCATCAGAATTGAGATTGCTGCAGGTGACCCATAGAATAAATGGAGGCAGTGTTTGATTTTGGTGATTTCAAGTCATTTTTGCATGATTTTCCAGCACAGGAAATAAAGAAGTACTTGGATGTTCAATATTTTTACTTTCATATCTCTTTCTTGAAACTATTGAACTGTTTCCTCTATATAGGATTTGTTTTGACAAGAATTTGTTTTATTGTTTATGTTATCTACCTGTTCTTGACTAAAGGCTAGAAATTAGGAACAGCTAAGGGCTATTCTTGTAAATCAATTATATAGCTTGAAAAGGGGACACAGTAGTACTGCTGTGTATGTGAGATAAATTTTAGCAGAGAATTTGTCAAGACAGGTATTGTATGAGTTTCAGCATTAAACTTAATTAAAAAATACACTTTGTTAAACATGTAGCAGAGTGTTACCAGCAGCAAGAAAGTGAGAAAGGGTCCACTCATTGAGCCAGTTTGTTGGTGATACTCTTATCTGTTGATTTAGAAGGTTAAACTATAGAGTTGGTGTGAGTTGATATTTTGACAAATTAATATGCTATTCTATATTTATTGTCTTGTTGTGGTGTATTTGTTTAAGTTCTGTTGTTTGCAATTATAGATATTAGTTTCACTTACTTTCATTTGTTTAAGGATACTTGAAGCACTTTCCTGTAGCATTCTTATCAGTGTTCCTTCTACCTTAGGTTTATCTGCATGCATAATAATTGCACTTAGCTCAGCTACCTGTAATTTGTGCATAGACTTTGCGATGACATGATCAAAAGTTTGCATCCCTGGATTGACAAAGGATCTGCTGGATTCTATTCCTTTTAAGACTCTGGCATAGCAACCATTTGAGTTACATTTTGATCAGTTCAACTTTGAGCCAATTACATCATAAATAGAAGACAAAGTGAAGACCAATCACTAGACATGTCCATAACAAGCCAATTCCCAAAGAAAACATAGAGAAGAAATATAAGATATAGTACGGAAAGAAACATTGGAACTAGCTCACTGCAACAGATACAACACTTGCCCCTATTCCTGGGTAACATTTTGATAGGCCTAGGTTTTGCCAAAGGGCTGTTCAAATGGAGCAATAAAAGTAGAGGGAAACAATGCATAGCTAAGAAATTGGACCAGAGCATAAAATCAGATAAATAGGCAACTAATCAATATCAGGTATCAGCAGATATGCATAAAACAAAAGCTGACCACTGACTAGTAAAGCTGAAAATAGCAAAAAAGGTTGTAGGAAACCACACAAAAAAACCAGATAAAGTTTGAGAGCATGTGGATGACGTATCCAGAAATTTCACCGAATATGGAAAAACGGTGGAATCAAGCTAACAATATCACAGGGCGTGAGATGTATAAATTCATGAGAAAGTTGAACTGTCTAGAACTAGAATGAAGAAATGGATCTCGCGAGATCTTTGACAACATATTCATCTATTTGACATGCATATTGGATCAGCCAGTATCCCTACAAAAAGAAATCAGAAACGTAGGATTAATGAGAGAAATGGTTGCTCATTAACAAAATTTAGTGATAAATTTACTCTTCTACACAAGGGGGAAGAGTTCTATTGAAGCAGAGGTCACAAGAAACAGATACATGCAGAAATTAATTATTTGCACAGAGCAGTGTATGTTAAGTTTATATCAGATTTATAAGTAAATAGAGTTTTAATTTTAATTTTTTGTTATAGAGAGGTATAGATATAATATATAAGGATCGAGTCCTACAGTTCGATAGTATAGAATGAATCACTGCTATCAATCTGCAGTAATACTACAGAGATATGTCTCAATCTCTATCTGCTGTATATTAATGTTGATATGATATGGATCGATATTGCTGAGACCAGTTTATAGAAGACCATATACCATATTGCTCTGCACTTAAAGATTTTTGAACATTGCTCAGTATTGGGTTGGCTTCATAAACATATATTAGTAAATGGTTTTGTGCCTCATGTAGAGACATGTCTCTACGTGAGACATGTCACTAATAACAAATGCCGTTTACTAATAACTGTCGTTTCAGTATGTCAGCGATATCATTAATCAAATACGTGATCGATGTATATATGCTGCGAACCTCGTGATTTATATATCGATACCTTCAGCAATCAATGATTATTAAACATTATAATATAATTGATCATATATATATATTTAATAATATGAATATTATTAAATATATATACATAATCAGTAAAAATTAAATCATTGATTATTAATCATGTGCATCAGAGATTAATTATGGTTATAACCATAATCATAATAGATAATCAAATCAGTATAGAGTGAAGGATAGAAATCAAATGTTGATTTCATCATTTAGAGTAATCCAACCGACGCTACAAAACTCTAACACTCCCTCTTAGCTAGGGAGGAGTAATTCTATCCAAGATGTAAACACAATAGATCCATTTATTGTGAGAGAGAAAGATATCACCTCACCGTGATATCAGGAGTAATGGCATGTCCACAAATATCAAGTCACATGATATTCACCATAACTCACAATGTAATATCCATCACTATGGTATGTGCACAAGCATCAAATCACATCATACCTACCATAAGGATATCAGCCCATTGCATATCCACGGATATTAAGTCACATAATATCCACCATGACTATCTCAATAATATCAATCATCATGGCTTATCCACAAATATCAAGTCTCATGATATCCACCATAATTTGATATTGCTTAAGAGATATTAACTATCATGACATGTCCACAGATATCAAGTCTCATGTTATGCATCATGATAGCATGGTTAACTATTGTAAAGTCGTCACCTTACAGTAACAACTAGAAGTACAAGTGTTCATTATTGAAAGATCGTCACCTCTCACTGATGTTTGCAGGTGCCCATGAAGTCATGGAGTCACACACATGACAAATAAAAGAGTTTACACATTAAACATCTTTAGAATATATTAGTAGTAAGTACAACAAATTAACATTGTTGAGACTCAATCTCAAATAAGGTTACATTTTCTACCATACCAAACTTACCTCAAAAGTATTCAACCTTTGTCTTGGAGAGAGGCTTAGTGAGAATGTATGTTGTTTGTTCACCTATACTACTATATCTCAACTGGATAACATTTCTTTCCACCATGTCTTTAACATAATGGTAGGGAATTTCTATATGCTTTGATCTGTCATGGAACACAGGGTTCACTGAAAGTTTTATACAACTCTGATTGTCACAGTGAATGATAGTAGGATCTAAGGATTGTCCAAACAATTCTACAAGAAGTTTCCTTAGTCATACAGCTTCTCGAGCTCCCATGGATGCTGCAATGTACTCAACTTCTGTGAAACTTTGTGCAACTAAAGATTGCTTCCTACTAAACCAGGAGATCATAGCTGATCCTAAGCTGAAGCAACATCTTGATGTGCTTTTTCGATCAACTACACTTCCAGCTAGATCTGAATTAGTATATCCATGCAGATTTAGATCTACATTGTTATGTTTTAGACCATATCCAATTGTGCCACGCGGGTATCTCAAAATGTGTTTTGCTGCAACTAACTGTAATTGTCTTGGTTCACACATGAACTAAGTGCATTTACTGCATAACAAATATTTGGTCTAGTGTTGACCAAGTACATCAAGGACCCAATCATTTGCTGGTAGAGAGTGGAATTTGCCAATTCTGAGCTTGATGCAGCCTCTTTTAACTTATACAAGTTTGTTTCCATGGGTTTACAATCCATCATTCCAAACCTTTTCAAAATGTCAATAGTGTATTTTCCTTGATTTAGAGTGATACCATCAGCATGCTACCATACTTCTAAACCAAGGAAATAGTGTAGAGGACCCAAATCCTTCATGTCAAATTCAGATGCTAGATCTTGTTTACATTTAGTGATGAGATGGTCTTCTCCTGTAATCAATAAGTCGTCAACATAAAGTATGAGAATCAACATTTCACCATTAATTATTTTGAAGTATAGATTTGGATCTGCATCATTCTTGGAGAAGCCCAAGCCTAAAAGATAGTGGTCTATCCTCTCATACCAAGCCCGAGGACCCTGTTTAAGACCATATAGAGCCTTCTTTAATTTGCAAACATGAGATCCATTACCATGTACTACAAATCCTTCAGGTTGCTCCAAGTACACTTCCTCTTCTATTATACCATTAAGAAAAGCAATCTTCACATCCATTTGGTGAATCTTCCATCATTTTGATGCGGCAATAGCAATCACAGCCCTGATGGAGGTATATCGAGCAACTAGGGCAAATGTTTCTTCATAATCAATTCCCTCCTTTTGAGAAAATCCTCTGGCAACAAACCTTGCTTTATATTTTTCAATACTACCATCTGCAGCATGTTTGATTTTGAAGAGTCATTTATATGAAACTACTGATTTATCTTTTGGTCTAGGTACAATGTCCCAAACATCATTCTTAAGAATAGATTGATATTCTTTTGTCATAGCATCTTTCCTAGCTTGAAGTTTGAAAGCTTCCTCAACACTAGAAGGTTCTAATTTGACGATTTCACTCATTAAGGCAACATAACTAGAGAACCTATGAGGTCTTTTGCTTTCTCAGAAGGTTCCTTTTGGTGCTACATAATTTTCAGCCTCTTGAATCATTTTCCTTGCCCATAGAGGTCTTTCCAAGTTCACAGTAGTGTCTCTAGGCCCATCAGCAGGATCCATAGGCTCATTTGGATTAACATCTTTCATAAGTTCACGTGTCTCCCTTTGGATCTCAAAAGCATGATCCTCTTCCATATTTTGGGAAGACTCTTGATCTTCAATGTCTATCTCATGAATGTCCTTAGATCTTTTGAATACAACATCCTCTTCAAAGATTAATCCCTGCTTAGCTCAATTAATTTTTGTTCAGGCTTTGGATGTTTCACTGTAGCCAACAAATATTCCCTTTTTGCCTGAGGGTTCTAGTTTAGATCTCTTTTCCTTGGGTATATGAATGTTAACAAAACAACCAAAGATTTTCAAGTGGCCTGTATCAAGTTTTATCCTTGTAAATGCTTCTTCAAGAGTTTTGTTTTCCAAAAGGGGGTGAGGACATTTGTTTTGAATATAGACAGAAATTCTAGAGGCTTCAGCCCAAAAAGTATGAAGGTTTTGGTCATGCATCATGACTTTGGCTGCTTCTACAATTGTCCTATTTTTCCTTTCTGCCACCCCATTTTGTTGAGGGTTATAAGGAACACTATACTTCATCTTAATCCCAACATTATTACAAAAAGTTTTGAAGTTATCAAAGGTGTATTCTCCTCCATTATCAGATCTTAAGGTTTTGATTCTTTTTCCTAACACATTTTCTACTAGAGCCTTGAATTCCTTAAACCTCATAAGGACTTCATTAGACTCTTTACATTTTAAAAAAATATATCCATATTTTCCTAGAATAATCATCTACAAAAATAACATAGTACAAGAATCCTCCTAAATAAGTTACTGTCATAGGTCCACATAAATCTGAATAAATAAGTTCTAACACATGTTTAGATCTACTTTCACTATTATGGAAAGTGTCTTTAGTGTTCTTTCCCAAGGCACATCCTTCGCAAGTTCCTTCATGTTCTTGTTTGAGTTTAGGTAAACTTGTCACCATTTTCTCTATTGAAGATAAAGCATGAAAATGGAGATGCCCTAATCTTCTATGCCAAATCTCACATGCATTTGAAGATTCATGAATTAAGGCTTGAGAAGGAGAAGTGCAAAGCTTGTATAAACATCCATGTCGAACTCCTATGGTGTGAGATCTCTTGATATTTGAATTCTTGAGTCATGCTAGAACTTTTCTATCCATGAAGGTAATTCAATATCCTTTGTCTCCAAGGGTTGATATGGAGACCAAGTTTCACTTGATACCTGGTACAAATAATACACTTGTTAGTTGAAGAGAGATGCCTGATTTTAAATGTGTAGTACATGTTCCGATTCCTTTCACAGGATAGTTAGAATCACTCCAATAGTAACCTCCTCATCTGAATTTTCCACCAAGCTATCTAGGTGTTCTCTAAATCCTGTGATGTGACGAGATGCCCCACTATCTATAACCCGAGTGTTAAGGCTGGTTGTCACATGACTTGACAGGGCTGAATAGAATACAAGTCTTTCTGAGTCCCTTTCTGAGCTTGTCTTACTAACTTCAGCAATGGAGGCTTGAGGTTTAGGCCTATCTGGGCATTTCATCGCATAGTGACCATATTTGTCACATCTAAAACATTGTACTTTAGACATGTCTCTCCTTCTCTTGGATGAGTGTTTTCCATTTGAGTCTATCTTTCTTCCTTTTGAAGTTTCCTCTCTTACCCTTCTTGTGAGAATATTTAGTACTTGAATATCTTCATTAGAGGAGTTTTGACCAATCCCTCTTGCAATCAGCCTTGACTCTTCTTGAATGCAATCAATTTATAAACGATCAAACTTAGGAAGTTTAGATAGGGCACTTATCCCTTGAATGAATGCTTCCCAAGATGTTGGGAGTCCATTGAGAACCAACATGGTTAACTCCTTGCTATCAATCAAGTGACCAATAATGGATAGCTGGTCTCTTAACTCTGTTATCCTCAAAAAGTAAGATGTGATGGATTCTCCCTTGTTCATTTTCACATGGTGTAGTTGTTGTTCTAGAGCAAGAGCCCTTCTCAATTCATCTTCTTCTTCATGTATCAATATTTCAATTTTGTCTCTTCAGAGACTTCACAAAATTGAGTCACTGAATGGTTTGATGTGCAAAGGTTGGGGACATCACAAACAGTTCTGAAAAGGCAACACAAGCCCAATTTATTTGATCAAATTTGACACAATAATGTACATCCAAAAGTTGACAAAAATTATACAATATGCCAAAGATGTTTTCAGGAATCTCCTTGAATAAGATCAAAACATATCAGAATGAAAAAGACAAGGCTCTAGTTACCCAGGCTGGTTGGAGAAGCAGAAATACAATAATGACAAGACCAAGAACAGGAGAACTCAAAAACGGTATTCTCCTTCCAAAGGAAAATAGCTCAGGAAGCATATGGCTTTCTAGCACAATTTTGTCAAAACTTCTAGCAGCTTATTGAACAAACCCTCCTAGCTATACTAGAGTAGTACCAAAGTAATTAAAAAAGGCTAGAGCATCAACACAACCAGATTAGATCTGACTCTCAGATTGGCACATGCAGAAGCAATGGACCAATATAGGCACATTTCACTTGTGAGATGGTTTATAATTATAAAATACTCTCAAAGCTAATTACAAAAAGGATGATGCAGTTTCTACCAAAGATAATATCAGAGACCCAATCAGGCTATCCTGGAAATTCAATATCTTCCCAACAATCTCTTCAATTAAGCCACTCTTTGACAAATAGGTTGCCTAGCCAGAAACAATTAAGCCAAAATAGGAATAAGGCTCTTCAACTAGGCCCTGGCCATAAAATTAGATTGTGGCTTAGATAAAATCTTTGACATTCCATGGAGATTATCATTTGTCGCATATACCTCAGCCTAATATATGACAATCCATTGGATATGGAACGGAAACTCTCTTGAAAGAGTGGATGAAAAGTTCAGATAGCCACTCGTTGCCTAGCCAGAAACAAATAAGCCAAAATGGGCAAAAGAACTCAACTTAAAAGGCAAGAGGCTGTTCAACTATGCCCTGACTATGAAATTGGAACGGTGGCTAAGATAATGCCTTGAATTCCATGCCGCTCTATCATTTTCTACAAATACTTCAGCCCATCATATGACAATCCACTGACTGTGGCATGGAAGCCTTCCAGTTCCAGCATTGGCTATCACCCAACAACTTAACAAAGGCATTGATCTGCTAGACTAGGGGAACATGGCTGATTGGTATTGGCAAAAGCATTTTATTCTGGGAAGACAGCTCGAATGGCAGGCCTCCATTTAGAAATCTCCAACTGAAGAATCTACAACATTCAATGAAATCAAATGAATATGGGCATGAATACAAAGCAGACTACGCAGCCAGCTTGGAAATTAATAAGTTAAATAAAAAATGGTAGGACTATGGAAAATAAAAGTCTGCCATGAGATGAAAGGTTTTGGTGTCTTGTACTACGTGGAAAAATAACAAGCAATGAAAAGGATGAACTGGTTCCAACAAAAGCCCAAATTGTCAAAAAGGTTAGAAAAATAGTGTATCTACTTATGGACTACACCCAAGCCAAAGCAATCTATAAGGCTCTAGTAAACTCTCTTGGCATCACCTTCTCAACACTTAACTCTATTGCATAAACTACATTTTGTTTGTGACAACTAGAGAGGGATGGGATAATTCAACCAAGGTCACCAGGAGTCAGGTGTACTAAGAGACTTTGGAGACTATTACTAGTATCAGTACGGCTAATTTTGAAAATGGAAGATAGGGCTACTTGGAGACGCCAGAATTTTTTTTAATATAATTTAATTATTTCAAAAAAAAATCACGATATAGAACTTTGAAAACAAGAACAATGGCAAACTTTAGCACTAAGTTTAAAGTTTAAATACACAAATCAAAATGTCAAATGTCATTGTGCCAAAGAGTCAAAGAGTTCAAAACTCACACTACATATTTCATATTAGATTATCAGTACATATTGAAATTCAAAAATATTGGTAGTTTGATGCTAGTGCACAAACAAAGAACAAAATTAGAAATCTACCATCTACTCTTCAACGTTTTGATCATCAATATCAAGGTCCTCAACTACGATGCTCTCCAAATAATCATCTCTCAAACTCAGGTTCCTCTAGCAATAGTAGAACTCGGGGTAATTCATTAAAGCCATCTGGTTCAATCGCTTCATCCATAATGGGTTTGCAAAGCAAGAAAGTGGGCAGAAAATGTTGTCATCCGTAGGCAAAGAAGTTCCTTACCATGTATGAAGGCATTCAACATACTCAAGAGCCTCGTTTGATAGTAGATAAATATGGTAATGGTTCACCACCTTTACTACAAATTTAACCCGTGGGATTTTATTGCCTTTCAAGGTTAAATCAAAAAATGCACCATGCATGGGCTCAAAAACAAAATAGAATACTTCTCTATCAAAAATCTACCAATGACCACGCAACTAGCAACATTATCTTGATGAATTAATACAACATATTGTGACCCTACCTCCTCAACAACCTAATCAAATAGAGTGGAAAGTTTATGTTGAATCGAGCCTATCTATGCATTGCATACATTTCAAGAAACTTGTACCCATCTCGGATGCCACAAGAAAAATAACGAGTACAATCTGTCCTATCAATCCACCCATAGAACATGGTTGTGCACCCTATCTCAGCCCACTCCTTGTGATGTTTAACATGGACATTGCTCACATCTTGCATTGCATCCTTCAATATTTCATTCCTCGAAGTCTCATGTGAGGGGGATTTGAACCCAATACTCATAGTTCTGATTCCATCCACAATTCCTTGCTAATACAAATACCTCACAAAATTGAATAGCGAGCTAGAATAAAACAAAAAAATAGCAATGGCCTTTTTAGCCTACTCGTGAACAATATTCTTCCACTTTGTGATCTCTAAAAAGGGAAGAGACCTAGCTGTCATAAAAGGTGGAAAGAAAGCATCATTGTTTCCACCAACTATGTTATGTCTATGTGATGTACATGGTGAGGATCAGTCTGGAACAAGTTGTTATGATTGTGATGACTCAGCCCTATCTAAAGAATTAACTTTGGCCTCAAAAGATGTCAATCCAATAGTTGTACTTACATTTTTTATTTTATTTTCTACATAAGATTCAAGATACATCAGAACATGATTGGTGAGATCTATGGAGTATTGTTTGCATGGTTTAACATTAAGCCCCGGCACCTTTGTCAAATGCCATTTGCACAGTGAATACCTCAAAACCATTCAAGACAAAACTTGCACGAATTTTTGCCACAGGTTCATGCAAAAACCTTTCTTGTGGCATGATCACCTAAAATCTGCAAAATTAAGCTGAAAACAAGAGCTATGGTTACATGATAAACATTAAAAATATAAAATCTAAGCCTACACAAAAAAAAGTTTAAAAAAATACAAGTTAAATTTTATAAATTTCCCTTAACCTAACTCTAAAGTTAAGCTTAAAATTGGGTTTTAAGGTTAGGATAACTATTAGAACCTATGCTCCGCAAATTTTTGGGGCAGGGACAGCAGGGGACAGTGCGACGTGTATCTAGTACAGGGATATTTTTGACCATTGTTAGGGGACGGTAGGGGAAAGCTACAAGGAAATTTTTTAAATATAAGGAAATTTCAAATATTCATATGATAACATTATTAAAGCATTCATCCATTATAAAACCTTGTGAGCATGAGTAATTGAATGGGATATATATATATATATATATATATATGAGCATGAGTTAATAGACATGCTTGACTCGTGTGTATATTCAAGAGAAGGATTTCTTATTAAATTTTTCCTGAAGCATTCAAGATTGCATGTTTTGTTGTCAAACTCATTAGAAAAGTGGAACAATTCAGTAAAAACATAACTAGTTATGTTTGGCCTTAGATGGGATTATTCTAATTTGTCTATGTGAATGCATTGTAGTGATTTGCAACAAGGGATATGTATTTTGCAGATTTTGTGATCGTGATTAATCATTGATCTATTACTTGGTTAAACTTATAATTTGATGGGGGTTTAGAGGCAACATCCCTAGTGGGGTTGAGGGGCAATGCCCCTCACTAGGTCTAGGGGCAGCGCTCCTAGCGCATTACTTGTCGTGATATAGGGTGAGGTCAAGAGGCAGAGTCCCCACCACTAAGCCCAAATTAACACCTTCAAAATCACACAAACCTTCATCACAAACACCGTTTTCATATTTTTTGTAAATCCAAGATGGGCACGTCATAAACCAAACAAGAATTGAAAGGGTTGTTAGTTTTTTTCTTTTTAAATCACTAAAATGTCCCTAGATATTTTTAGGAGAAGGCTAGCCATCCTCGGGACACATGGGGGATGTCTGAACATCCCTTTGTCATCTAGGGATGGCTATTCATCCCCTAACATACCCTGCAGATTTTTTGACATCTTGGGGATGTTTCCTAAATTTTGACAAAAAAGGGAACTAGGGGGGACGTTTCCTCGCCATCCCCACATACCCAAAATGTCCCATATAGGGGACTAGGTTAAAAGGGAAGGAGACATTTGCCCCAAGAGTACTAGTTAGAACTTAGTACACACTAATAATCTACAAAAAAATGCTAACCCTAAACCAAAATAATAGGGTTTAGAGTTAGTCGTAAGGCTTAGTAAAAATATAAAATTAAAAAACTCCAACCCTATGCTTAAATTAAGAACAATTTGGGGTTACAATTTAGGATTTAAAGCTACAATTGAAGGCTAGTGTTTGAGTTTAACATTAGGGTTTAGATTTTAAAATTAAGAACTTAAAAAGTAAAACTTTGATGCTTAAGTAATAGAGTTTAACATTATAAACCTAATGGTTAGATTTTAATGTTAAAAACCTAATGGTTAGCCCTTAGTGTTTAATGCTGAAATTCTAACGATTGGAGTTTAAAATTAAAAACCCTAACAAGTAGGATTCAAAATTAATTAAAAAAATGAAAAAAGCCCTTAGGGCCTTACCTGCATGAAGATGAAGTATATTTACTGAATCACTATAATAAATGTACCTTATTTTATCCATTGTGAGTGAATTCTAATCACAAGTGATACTACCTCGGCAAAATATGAATCTGCTCTCAAAAATTTGAAATCTGGACTGTAAAAATTATACATTAAATTGAAATTTTCAAGAAAACTGTGATTTGCTCATTCCTTGGGAGTCATACCCAAGCCTGCAAAAAAAAAGCAATTTGATTCAGATCGTATACACTACCAGTCTAAGTTGCAATAACTATTGATAAATCACAAGTTTTTAAAAGTATTTGCCTCTATGGTATAGAAACTAATTTAGGATCCTTTCTTGCACATAAAATTGCATGAGAACCAGCAGATGATCCTTCCTCTGAAACTTCTAATTCTCTTAAATGTGTGGAGTGTATATTCACATCAAGTTTCATTTGAGAATGATATAATTCAATTTCCTTATCATGATTCTTCATACCACAAGCAAGCAGATCTGTTGACTTCCCTCACTTTCTCTTGATGATTTCATCTCTTTAAACTTGCTCAAGTAAAACCACTGCCCTGGAACGTGAAATTATTGTTTCACCCATACTTAGGAAAACTAAATTCTATTCACAAGTTATGACACCAAATTCATAAATGTTGCAGGTGTTCTGGCAAAAAAAATACTGATAAAATTTGGCATACGTAAGCAACGAAGTAATAACTGCAAAATTAAACGAGCAAAAAAGAGCAAATAGCAATAGAAGCAATGATTGATGGGATAGAAATGGTCCAGCACATATACAATGCAAGGGTTGTCGCCAAGACCAGCACTGTCCTGAAATTCCCTAGTAACACCTTGTCATTACTACAGTTACCTTGAGACTTCTAAGTTCTAAATCAGATCTTCACGTAAGAACTTTTCTTTATACTTCAATCAGTATAAATATAGGTTTAGCTACCTATATTGGCCAAGCAGCTAGTAATTGATTACCTTAGTGAACTTCACATAAAGTAGAATCAATGAATGAAAACAATACAAATATCAGGAATAATTTTTGTTTTGTTGTATAGAAATGTCCTCTGCATTGCAAACTTAGTAAATATCTGTAGAATTGTAACCCTCAAAATTCTTGCAATGTGGCTTAACTGGCTGAAAATTGCAAAAAAACAGAAACAACCATATTGAAATAATGAAAATAAGGAAGCAAAATGCCAATAAATAAAAGAAAATACAGAAGAGAGTCCCCATTCAACAAACATATAAAATTAAAGAAGAGGAGAGGGGCAAACCTTCCACATCCATGTACGGGTTTTGTCAAGAACAAATTTTGCACGCTTCACCTTCAAAAGAAATGCCATCACCTGGACCCAATATCTTAAGAATTAGCTGATATCAAGAGAAAATGGCCGTAAAGAAATTCTTCTTTGACATACTTTATATCTTTCTTCCTCTGTCAACATCACTACCTGGTTGTATTTATTAATGGCATTTTCATCGGCAATGAGTTCAAGAGGCCATGTCACCTGTTACATAAAATCACAAATTAGCAAAAATAGCTAACTCCTTAAATAACCAAGTCACCATGCAAACTCACTATGGATCATAAAATGAAAGCAATTGCAAGCCTGTTTGCACTGACCTTGTATGTCAGTTGTAATGAATCAAGAGTATCAATGTCAAAGCCAGTGGTCCGTCCCTTGTATTGGAGGGAAGCAGTGCCAAATCCTTGTTCCATTAACATTTGAATGATATTCACCACCAAAGAATCCAAAGAAGGTAGAAGCATACCATCAGCAGAGCTTCGAATTGAATCCTGAATACAGATTACAATTAATAACCAATATAATAATAATCAAAGAAATGCACAATGTTGAGGGAATTGTCATGGCCATTATGCAAGGTTTTCTTTTTCTAATGTTTGAAAATCAAACATGTTGCTTGACCTGTAGCATAGTATTTAGTTCATAGAGATCATCCCAAGGCTCCCCTCTATCCAGCTTGTTGAAAAGCACTGTACAGAACTGCTGCAATAGATCACCTGAGAGTTGGTGTGTGAAAATATTAGATTGCATATTTTACAATATCTTTCTGCAGTGGAGATCAAAAAATGCAATATGGGCAAGGAGTACATTCATATCAAAAATAAAATCATTTACCAGATCCAAACAGATAAATAGCTCGTAAAACAGCAAATTCATCCATCAGTCTCCATTCTTCCATCAATTTTGACAAAATTTTCTGACCCACACAATCCACCTAGAATATGTGCCATGTGAACATCCAAAACCTTTAAGATTCAGCCCAACCACAAAGTAAAAAATGTTTATTTATTTAAATGCAAAGGTAAATCAACTTTTTTCATTTAACTTTCATAATAGAAAATTGCTCAGGCAACCTGCTTTTTAAGAAAAGTAATCAGGCACTCCTGCACCAGCACCATAGGTTGAGGTGTGGCTTTTAGTTTTACATGTTGAAGCCAATCCAGAACTCTTGATGCTAGCCTACTATTTTGCTGAAATGGCAATAACTCCGATACATGAAATTTTTCCTGTTTGTAAAACAATAGAGTGCAAATGGTTGAATAACCAAAGAACAAGAAAATATCACAAAGAAAATATAAGTAGCTCCAAAGTGAATCATACCTGGAGTCTGGGAAGAAGTGTTGGATATGGATATAACATCTGTAAGGCTTTTGAATCTTCTTTCATATGGTGTATTACTGGTTTACCGAAACCAAACCCATGTGCATAATTTGTACCAGTGAAAGAAATCAAACTGGGGTCGGGGATGCTTTCTCCACGACCATTAAAATTCATCTGTGTCAAGTTAATATCATCCATATCATAATTATCATGTGTGACATCCTCGCCTAATTCTGAGTCTTTATCTTTCTTTCTATAGTCTTCATTATAAATGGCCTCTCGTAGAGAATCATCATTTAATGAAGGTAGTAAAAAACATTTTGACAAATTCAACTCAATATTCCAGAATTCATTCAGCTGGTTAAGTTCCCTCGCAGACACTGAAAAGTCTGCCTTGTTGGGTCTCACTGATATATTTGATTCTGACCAGTTGATATCTATTGATTGCAAAGGATCATCCAGCCTGTTTTTATTGGGAAACTCTGAAAGCTCATTCACACCTTTGACAAAGGGTAATAGACTTAAGCCTTGTTTACAGCATTTCAAAACATCACCATTAACACCTATATTTAACTTTTGAAATTCCTCAGCAGTGATATCAAGGGGGAAGTAACACCAATTTTCCTTCTGCTTGCTCGATTTACATTGTTCATCTTCACTTCTAACTAGTGAATCATTTTTTGATGTCAAAGATCCCAAAATCTGTCCTGAAAATGTTAATGGTTCCAATCCAAAAGAGTAATCTTCTGATATACAAAAACCATATCCCAAAAGCCTCAGTAAATTCATGGAGAAGTTTTCAAATAGCGATAACTTTCCATCACTTTTGTCTGAAACACTCTGCTCAACATCAGACATCTTGTCACAGATCAAAGCATGTTGTTGAGGCCCTATATCTGCTGCAACCTTTCTGTGGAGAAGTTGAGGAAATATTGGTGACCCGGTTGAGGAGGAGAGAGATTTTTCATGATTGCCAAGAGAATTCTTCTCATATACTTCAACTTGATCTCTCTGTACATGACGCAGAAGCTGTAGCGATTTCCCAGCTGATACAATTGCCTTGGCTATAGGTTGTATAAAAATTGGACAAATAGGAACTTGTTCGTTATTACTCTGATTTCCATTCTTGAGTTCAGGTGACTGTTTGTCTCTCAATGAACCTAAAGATAAATATTTATCTGATCCTCTCTTTTCATCCTTCACTGATGCACGAGTGGTTGCATGAAGACTAGGATCATTAATTGCAGTCCCCTGTTGGCGTAGAAAATAGCCTTTTTCCCAAAATGCTGAATCCGCAACAGCAATTGCACGATTGGCATAAAAGAACAACTGCAATAAGTAGTTAGAATCAAAATACACTTTTTAAGATTGAATATAATGGTCATCAGACAAACTAGTTAAGTTATTTTCTGCCCTAACAGTTGCAAAAACAATATTAATCATTTGATCACAAAAGTATGTGAGCCAAACTACCCTATACAACAATCTGAGGCTCTGTACTAATTGCATGTAAACTTTTAATTAAAACAGATATAGATGAACTACATTGCACCCACTGTCCAAGCATAAATCCCAAGTGGAATGTAAGAAAATAAATAGAGTCAACTTCCTACCCTAACAGTGGCAAAAGTAATATTATCTATCTATGCTCTGCGGAGTTTCAGGGATGGGGACGGTGGGGGACGGCAGGACGTTTTTCCGCTATGGGGGTACTTTTGGGCCAATTTTCAGGGCAGCTGTTAAAAACTATTAATAGGGAAAAAAAAAGCCAAATAAATAAATTCAAATATTCATAACATTGATAGAGCATTCATCATAGACAATATGGAACCTTTGTGTGTATGGGAATTGAATAGGAATCATGGGTATTTTACTTATTTTGCATTATGAAAATGACATTTCTTGCCAACTTTGACTTAACTTGTATTAATGAACATTGAATATAGCATGCCAACTTTGTCTATAGCAGTCCCTGTATACTAAACAAGTTGTCCACTGTATGAAACAAAATAATCCTTGATTGTGCCTTGACTGTGAAGGTGTAGAATTTTGCAATAGGGGATATATATATTGTGCACATTTTGTGATCATGATTCATCATTGGTCTAGTACTTGTTTAGACTTATAGTTTGATGGGGATTTGGGGGGGCAATGCCCCCAGCAGGTCAAGGGGCAGCACCCCTTGCCGGATCTGAAGGCAGCACCCTTGGCACATTCTCTGTCACGGTATAGGGTGGGGCTGACGGGTGGAACCCCTGCCACAAAGCCCAAATTAACACCTTCAAACCACAGACATTCATGGCAAACACCATTTTCATATTGTTTTGTAAATCCTAATGGGCTTATCATAAACCAAACAAGCATTGAAAGATTGCAAGTTTTTCTTTTTCAATTACATAAAATTGTGCATGGGTATGTTAGGGGACGGCTAGCCATCTGCGCATAGATGGGGGATTGGATGTCCCCTAGTCATCTTGGGGACAGCTAGCCCTCCCCTACATTCCTTGTTTGTTTCCTGGCCATCCCCGAAACATTTCCAATTTTTCGATGAAACGGGGGATGGGAGGGGATGTTTTCTATATATCACAAGAATAAATGAGCAAATCATCTTATGCACCTATCTCGGGCTATCTAGTTTCTTGGATGCCAATTTTAATTAAATTGGATATAGATACACGTCATTGTATCTATTGCCTATACAAGCACAAATCCAAAGATAATTCTAAGTAAACAGATTCAAAGTAGACCCTTTAAATTAGACTTTTAGCACAAAAACTAAATACAGTACCTCGCCAAAAGGATCACTCAGAGTGCCTTCATGCAGCCAAGAATCCAAGGACTCGGTCAATGGGCGCAAACTGCATATGAACAATAGTAATAATGTGTGATAAGGTTCCTCCTGAGAAAAACAAATTAACTCAATCATTAGTATTATCAAATTTCAAGGAGTGGATAGGGAAGGAATTGAAAATAGATAAGCAGCAAATAAAAAAGTGAAAACATAACCATACAAGAAATATCTCACTAACCTCCCCATCTTCAACCAAACAAAATTCATTTAATTTTTCATAGAGATGATCAAGAATGTGTGTTGCCAGTTCCCCAGCTGCCATTTCATTTTTCAATTGACAATGAGGAATCACACCATTAACAACTTGCAACAGAAATTCTGCCCCTGCACAAACCCTGCCCAATCCAAAAGTTGGCAACCAATGTAATATGATGAGTAAACTATTTATCTTAACACACAACAAGATTGTTATTGCCACTCAATTGCCTCGCAGGTTCATCATGTCACATCCAATTACAGCTGAACCTAATTACAGTGGAATAAACACAACATCACACACTAAGGCCATCTGATGTTCAATGGAGGTAACTAAGATAACACACGAGAATGCAAGATGTCATATGTTCCACCATATCCCCTTTTGGAGGGGCCGAGAAGGCACAAGAAGGTGAAAACTGGAGGAATCCAAGAACCCTCAACATCTTAGGCAATAGGAAATGGCCAAGCAATTGTACAGAAAAGATAAAACATACTAAGAAGCAACAACTACAAATTTAATTTATTTAGAATAAAACATACATATAACAGCAGCCATATTTGAAGTGATCAGTGATTTGCAAACTTGGGCCTAATGTGATTCCTTTTACAGAGTTGTCTCATTTGGATGAGGAAGGCAAATTGATATTGATTCCAGAGGCAGTGATTGATTTCAGGGAGCATACACTTTGAAAGAGGGTTATCAAAGAGTACTTGATGAAGTGGAAAAACTTACCAGTGGAGGATGCAACATGGGAGAGAGCACATTTTACAACATCCAAACAATCTTGACATACTGAATGGATAATATTAAATTATCACTGCATAATGTGAGACATCTGGTTTGAATTTGAGACTTTAAATTCAAACCATAAGAAAGATACATACTGGTGTGACATTTCTAGAACACATGGTCATGGATTCAAGTTAAAAATGGTTCAATTATACTATTAATAACATGTTCAAGAATAAAAAGCAACTGCAAATGAGTTCTTCAGTAAAAAGAGACTCGATTTAGTGCCATAAAGCCTCCTTGGACAGTGATGATCCATTAAACACTATGATATTCATATGGATGAGATTAAATGACAAAGAATCCCCAACAATGTCTTCTATGAAAACAACTGAAACAAGCATGTGTCCCATATTTAGTCAAATGTACCTCAAAACAGTGTCTAACAAGTTTTCCTCTTCTATGAAAACAAGTTGACTGTCAGGTTTCATAATTATGGTGTGCCTCAAAATTGTGTCTCATAAATTTTCTTCTTCCACAGCTATTTGACCATCATTGCAACTTACAACACCAAAAGTCCATCCATGTTGGAGATGTAGCTTCCGAAGATATCTTTCTTCCATGCGTGAGATGGTGTCTGATATTATTTCGAGATGTTTGCTAATCAGCTGTTCGTCTTATTGCCAGAGATTTTTTACTTAATATATTCCATGTGATGGAAATATTGAGTGGGCACAGCAGAGTCATTGTAACCGCATTGAATAGACTGTTCATTTCATATTCCATACGATGGAGATATTGAATGGACATGGCAGAGTCATTGAAGGGTCATCTTCTTGGGCAACAGCAGTTGAATTTTTTGACACGGCAGACTAATGAAGGGTTGGTTGTTTTGTGCGGTGATGGGGTTCTTTCTTAAAATAGTATTCATAGAGTGTGTGTGTGGTTTCATGCGTGATTATGGTTGAAGACAAGCTTTTCTGTTGTGATTATTGAGCAGTATTCATTCTACATTTTGCTGTCTTATTGTCTCAGGCATTCAATTGTGATCTGTTGATAAAGTTTCAGTCTGTTGTGAGCATTGTAAAATTCAGACTCTTATTATTATTAAATAAAGTATTATTTTTAGCGTGGCTGGGTTTTTCCCCTCAAGTTGAAAGGTTTTCCCAGGGTAACTTTTGTGTTTTGTTTTTGAGTCATCTGTTCTTTGCATTGTGCAATTTCTGCTAAAAAAACCAACATGGTATCAAAGCAGTCAGTCTTTCAATGAAGTGTCCATTTTTTTTGTATGGCGGTTCTAATTGAAACATTTTAATTATTCTTTCTTCCTAAGATTGGTGCGACGACTTCAGATTCTTTGTAATGTTTTTATAAGGGTGGCTCCAAATTTATCGATGCATTATCACCATGAGTTATTGCTATTCTTTTTGAAGGAGTGTTGATGACTGGGCGTTACTTTCTCTACAGCAGGGAGCATTTAAAATATATCACAAAAGGAGATATTTGACGTTTGTGTATTTTTGGAGTGATGATTTTAATGGTGTTGGAATAGTTTTAAGAAATATACTCGATGTTTTTTTCCTTTGGATATATGTTGAGTAATTGCTGAGCGGTGTGAATGAATAAAGGAAGAAAAAAAACGTGGGTTTGGTGTTGAAAGGAAATGGAGACAACATGCATTGTCTAGTGAGAAGTGGGTGCAGACGGACAGATGATAGTGCAACGTTTTTTTTTTATGACGTGTTTTTGATGATTGTGCGATGCTGATCAGAAAATAAGTGTGGCAGATTGGAATAAAAAAAGGGGGGGACCAGTGTGTAGGTTTTATTTATCTGGTGTGTGATTGTTGTATAGTTGTCTGCTGTTCATTCTTTATATTCAGCTGTAGACTTGAATGAAATGGATGCTTCTTTAGCAATTTATTTTTTTAAGTCTGAGTCGGGTATATTGTAGTTGTTGTATCTTTGGAGTCAAGAATATTATTTCTGAATGAGGATATTATTCTTTTGGCGGTTTCATTGCTGCCTAATTTATGAGTCAAATTGGAGATACAACTAAAGTTTTCAGAATGATAAGTGCATGTAGAAAATTGTTATCACTGAAGGTGTTCGGGGATGAGAACTGTTTCTTTTTCTAGCATGGGTTTCTGTTGCTGAATATATACAGAATGGTCTTCTTTTCTTATAGCTGTGAGTTTTCAGTATAGTTTGAGGCCATTTTTAAGGGATGGGTTTTCAATTTTCATGTATTATGATATATGAAGCTGCTTATGTCAAAAGAATTATCAGATATATCCACAGCAGTCCCTGGGCTGTTCAGCCGATTTGATCATGTGACCAAGCTGGTCCTCAGGTGCGATGAAAGTAATCTTTAGGGAGATTGGTTTGTGTAGCAAAGTAACAAGGCTGTATGCAATTCCTTTGTTCCAGTATATCGGGTCTCTTGCTGAACAAATTTGCAGATAAGTCCTATTATCAAATCTAATATTGTGACTGCTTGGAATTTAAATTGAGATATTTTATTTATTATATGTTTGTGGATAGATCTGTGACAAGATTATTAATTGACGTTTTGCCTAAATATACTAATGAAAGCTGCTTTCTATTATTAGGTTTGATGTTTTAATATTTATCGCCCAAACTTTCTAATGTTGGTAAATGGAAATTTTATGCGTGCAGAGACACTATAGTGGTATTATTCCAGACTTATTGAGCCTGTATTATTAAGGAAACCTTGGCAGAATCAAGTGAGTCACCACATTGGGCATTTGTGCTGTGTTTACTACTGTATCAGCTACTAAAGATGGAAGTCAGGTCTATTCAACAGAGGCACTGAATATTCATCTTGCGTGAGTTCTCGACAAGAATTTACAAACAGTGGATTTGTATCTGGATGTGACTGCAATCTATGGTTTCTTTCTTTGCATTGAGCAAAGCATGTTCAGTATATTCCCTGGTTCGAGTATGCAAATACTTTGCAGCGACTCTTCCTTCATATTGGGTTAGAGATTCAGAGGGAGCTTGAGCAGCAGATGGAGAGTGCCAAGTCCTTTGTAGAGGATCAGCAAGCTCAAGAAGCAGTATAGCTTCAAAAGCTCCTTGTTTGGTCAAACATTGGAGCCAATTGTAATTTATTGTGATAATCAAAGTTGTGTGAAGCTCTCTATCATTCCAGTGCAAGAATGCTGCCCTTGCTGAAAGGGAGTCTCAGCATTAGTTGCTCTTATTATATGTTAAAATGCATATTTATCTGAGATAGAGAAATATGAGGTGAAAGCTCTTATAATGCATATTTCTCTGTGAGAGAGAGAAAATATGAGGTGAAAGCCCTTGTAGTGTATATTTCTCTATGAGAGAAATATGAGGTGAAAGCCCTTGTAGCGTATATTTCTTTGAGAGAGAAATACGAGGTGAAAGCCCTTGTAATGCATATTTCTCTGAGATGGAGAAATATGAGGTGAAAGCCCTTGAGAGATGTGCTTCTTTCCGCTCATGGGAGTAGCCATGGTGGACGTCATGTTGAAAGACTCCATGACAACATCACATTGAATGATTTCATTATGGGCACTTGTGCACATTCTTCTATCCACACATGGGACTAGCCATGGTGGACATCATGTTGAGAGACTCCATGATGACATCATGTTGAGTGATTCCGTGAGGAAAGCTTATGTATATGTTTCTTTCCACACATGGGAGTAGCCATGATGGACATCATGTTGAGTGATTCCATGACATTATCACGTTGAGAGATTTCGTGATAAAAATATTTTCCACAAATGGGTGTAGCCATTGTGGGTGTCATATTGAGAAATTCCATGACATGGATATCTGGAAAGATACCTCCCTAGCTAAGAGGGAGTGTTGGACATGTAGCTTCGGAAGATATCTTTCTTCCGTGTATGAGGTAGTGTATGATATTATTTGGAGATGTTTGCTACTCAGTTGTTCGTCTTATTGCCAATGATTTTTACTTAATATATTCCATACGATGGAAATATTGAGTGGACATGGCAAAGTCATTGTAACCACATTGAATAGACTGTTCATTTCATATTCCATACAATGGAGACATTGAATGGACACAATAGAGTCATTGAAGGGTCATCTTCTTGGGCAACAACAGTTAAATTTTTTGACACGGCAGACTAATGAAGAATTGGTTGTTTTGTGCGGTGATGGGGTTCTTTCTTAAAATAGTATTCTTGGAGTGTGTGTGTGGTTTTGTGCATGATTATGGTTGAAGACAAGTGTTGTTGTGATTATTAAGCAGTATTCATTCTATGTTTTGTTGTCTTATTGTCTCGGGCATTCGATTGTGATTTGTTGATAAGGTATCAAATAAAGTATTATTTTTTATGTGGTTGGGTTTTTCCCCTCAAGTTGGAGGGTTTTCCCAGGGTAACTTTTGTTAGAGTTTTGGTAGCTGCAAGAGCTATCATACTTACCTGCAACGGTTGTGTTTATTAGAAATTGTTGATGTTGCATTTGTTAATAAGTTTGTGATTGTAGAAGGTTTCTATGCTAGTCGATTCTTTCATCTCTGTATCCCGTCTTGTGTATTGTTCTTTGAAGGCACTATACAATGTTTGCTTCCAGGTCTCGACTCCTTTCATAATTGTTGTAATTCATTGTCCTACAGTGTTTGTGTTTATGGAACGGCTCATTCTTTTACTACTATCGGTGGCAGTTCTATTTCTCACAACTATCTTCCATTCACTTTGTACTTATTATTGTTTCTGATGGTCGTGGTTGTTGTATGGAATCTTTCTCTATGTGTTGGTTCCCGTCATTGATGACAATGATGAAAGACGTGGCATCGAAAGACTTTGTAACGGCAGTTTGTTGTTGTTGTCATAGCTTCATGTTTTCGTCGATTGAAGAGTAATTGCCGACGGTTCATACTTACTATGATGGAAGAGGAAACGAATTCATTTTTGACAGCCTTTTCGGTATTCCCGTGTGTCTTTGGCGGAATACAAAATATAGTATGGTGTCATTCTTGTAAGTGATTGTTGTTGCAATTTTTATTTCTTGAGTGCAAACTATTGTCCAATTTGCTTTTGCAAACTTTTTTGATTGAGATAATTCTTGGTTATTGTCATATGTGTATCTATCGACCATCCATGATATACTGCAATTGGAGAGCAACAGTTGAGGATTCTGATTTTCTTGATATTCCTGTGCATCACACAACACTGAAGTTGGGGGTCATTCAGTTTTACACTGGGGTGATCATTTATGTGTTCTTTCTCAAAGAAAGTTTGATATTGTCTGAGATTTTTGTAGACATCTGTATTCTGTATATGCTTCTTGTGATGTGAAATTGATACAAAAGGTTTTTTTGTATGCAGTATATGTTAAATTTAGTGATCAAATAAGAACAGTAAACAATTTAAACAAACAATGAACACAAGAACACAAGGAGTTACCCTGGGAAAACCTCCCTCTTGGAGGAAAAACCCAGCATTAATTAGATCAACTATATTATTGCCTTATCAAGATTACAATGACTGATTACAGTAGAAGTTTGCTTACTGTCCCAAATGTTGTAGATCAAAGATTTGTTAAAGATCCCCAATCAATGAAGCAAATCAGATTTATAATCGCCTATCATGATGAATTACCATAGCCAATCAATATCGCCAATCTCAGATGATGCAAACCGATCTGTGAGAATGATGCTCAGTAGATGCCATATCAGATTGTTATGCCTAGATCAGATGTGCTCCTCAGTAATTCTCAACCCAGGTCTAAACGCAAGTATGTATTTGTATAATTGTTGCGCTTGAGTCAGTTTCGCTGTGTCTATATCAGATCACATAATCTATTCTAGATCTGATTGCAAGATGTTTACATTAAATCGCAGATGTATATGCCAGTGTTTGATCGCATGGATCAGACTGCTACATCAAGTCGCTGAGTAAGATCGCCTTAGCAATATTAAAGACATATCAGATTCATATGCTCCGTAAGAATGGATCAGATCGCTGCAAGATGTACTTTGCTGCCTGAGAGAATAAGATTGCTATATGTGTGTTTTGGTAATACAAATGACTTTCCTTTTGTTAATGAATTATAGCTTCAATCGGATAACTACTATTAAGAGTAATAGATAATTATAATAATTTATTAATTATGAAATATAAATGTTTTATTATTTATTTAATATAAATATTTATAATTATGAAATATAAATTTATTTATTGATATATATTAAATATTAAATGATTATAAGTATCATGTTGACGGTGTGGCATAAACGAGTACGTACCGTATGAGGGATAGTGTCCCCGCGTGGAGGCATGCCCACGAGGGGACGTGACTCCACAGGAGTGAAGTCACGTCCACCTGTGGACATGTCTCCTCGGTGGACACTCATTGCTATTTATAAACTGCAGTGATAAGTATGATATATATAAAATGAAAAGACAGTAAAGTTGCCCAAAAGGATAAATCAATATGCGACAGCCACGTCATATTTAATATATTAATAATTGGTGCAGTCACCTTTATCTAATATATTATATTATACTTTGTACAGAAGATTTCATTGACATTTATATATATGATAGATATATCATTGTATGATAATTTGAGAAGTCATATATATAAATAAGAATATTTTGAAAGAATTGTTACGATCACATAATCTACTCAAATTTAACATGGTATCAGAGCCATGTTTCTTCGTTAAAAGTCTAACCGCTTGAAGGAAGATCTGTTTAATTTGAAGGGAGATCAAGATCATAATTCTTTATAAATTTATATTCTTTTGGAAAACCTGCATTCACAAAATGGTGAACGGAATCAGACTCGAAGACAGACTTGAAGGTGCTTCAAATTTTGAATCTTGGAAACTACGAATGATTCTTATACTAACAAAGAATGAGTTATAGACTACTATTCAAAATCCTCCTAAATCTATTGAGAATAACGAGATGAGCAAATGGGAAAAGGGAAATGCCAGAGCAATGGAACTATTGGTAGATGGAGTGAAAGATCATCTACAACCTATTATAACAAAATTAGACTCTGCATATGAAATGTTCAAAGCCCTAGAAAACATGTATGAGATCAATAACACTAGCAGGATTCTTAATCTTAAAAATCAACTCTCTAATATTAAAATGAGAAAGGGAGAGACTATCACCTCATATTTTATGAGGATAACGGAATTAAGAAACCAATTATCAACAATTGGTCACATCTATGATAGTAAAGAATTAACTATGGTGACTTTAAATGGACTTCCTAAGTCTTGGGAAAACTTCAGACAAGGAATAAGTGCTCGCTCCAAACTTCCCAAATTTGATCGACTAAAAGCTGACTGCATTCAAGAAGAGTGTAATATAATATCTAGAGGGATTAGTGAAGAACCCTCTAATGAAGATATTCAGGTTCTCACAACTCAAGTTGATAAAAGGAAGAAACCAAAATTCAAAAGGAAAAGAAAATATATGGACTACTCTAAAATGCAATGCTTCAGATGTGATGAATATGGTCACTCAGCAACAAAATGCCCAGATAGACTCAAACATCAAGCATCTTTTGCCAAAGTCTGCATAAAGAAATTTGTATTCTAATACTTGTGAAATATTAGATTAAGAGGGAGTTCTATCATTTTCACTAATGTAGAACACTTCAAAGTAAATACGAAATTACTATATTATATTTATTGTATAAATATAAATAAAATTATTTTATGAACTATTTACCTTGATCTTTTCTGAGGATGCTCTTACAGGAAAAGGAAAATTGACGTCAAATTCAAATGGAGTTTGATGCTCCATCAAAAGCATCATTAATGAGGAGTCGGATGATTGATATTCAGAGGGAGTTCGAAAGTTCATATGTGTGTGCCTATATGATTTCAATGGACCTACCTCCTGTGTACATCATAAGCAAGTGACGACTTCCAAATGATTATCACTTGTATTTGCAGAAGTTATTGGAAGGTGACAATCTTACAATAACTTAAATCATCATATACATTATTTATAATGTTGAAACAAATCATGATAAATTATTGTAACAACTAAGCATTAGATGTCATTAAGTTGACGGTCTATGAGTTGTTTGCATAAATATATCTTGTAAAGCAACAACTAAGTGTTAGATGTCATTAAATTGACGGTCTATAAGTTGCTTGTATAGATACATCTTGTAAAGCAACAACTAAGTGTTAGATGTCATTAAGTTGACGGTCTATGAGTTGTTTGCATAGATATATCTTGTAAATCAACAACTAAGTGTTAGATGTCATTGACGGTCTATGAGTTGTTTGTATAGATATATCATATATGATAGGTATTTGGTGAATATCATGTGTTGATATTCTGCAGGCCAGTACCTTATTGAGTACTTGGTGAATACCATATGTTGGTGTTCTGATAGGCCAATACTCTGAGAGATTGGTGAATGTCATGTGTTGACATTTTGATAGGCCAATACTCTAGATATCAAATGTGATATTAAATGATGGAAATGTTCTGATCTATGCTATCCTTCAAACTGCTATATTACATTGAGGTAATATCTATTCTTGTATTTATCCTCCCTAGCTAAGAGGGAGTGTTAATGAATTATAGCTTCAATCGGATAACTACTATTAAGAGTAATAGATAATTATAATTATTTATTAATTATGAAATATAAATGTTTTATTATTATTTAATATAAATATTTATATTTATGAAATATAAATTTATTTATTGATTATGTTATATATATATATATATATATATATATATATAACAAACATAGTAAATATTAAATGATTTCAAGTATCGTGTTGACAGTGTGGCATAAACGAGTATGTACCATATGAGGGATAGTGTCCCTGCGTGGAGGCATGCCCACGAGGGGACGTGACTCCACAAGAGTGAAGTCACGTCCACCTATGGACATGTCTCCTCAGTGGACACTCATTGCTATTTATAAACTGCAATAAGTATGATATATATAAAATGAAAAGACAGTAAAGTAACCCAAAAGGATAAATCAATATCGAGCGACAGCCGCGTCATATTTAATATATTAATAATTGGTGCAGTCACCTTTATCTAATATATTATATTATACTTTGTGCAGCAAATTTCATTGACATTTATATATATGATAGATATATCATTGTATGATAATTTGAGAAGTCATATACATAAATAAGAATATTTTGAAATAATTATTACGATCACATAATCTACTCAAATTTAACACCTTTAAATGGAGATCTCTCCATAACTTTCATAATTCAACCCTTTAGAGTTTGACACCAAAAATTAATTTTGAATTTGGGCCCAGCCCAATTACATCGAAATTTATATTTATAAATACATTGTAGTTTTTACAAGGCAATAATTCTGACCCAGCCCGTTGATCTAATATATTTTAATTTCCAATTAAAATTAAATATGCTAGAGTCCAATCTAGCAATTAAATAATATCATTTTAATTTTAATTTTCTCATTAAAATTAATTAATTAATTTAATCACCTATTAAATTAATTGTGCTAGAATCCGATCTAGCTATAACTTTAACACTCCCTCTTAGCTAGGCAGGATTCTCAAGACCATCATAGACTCCTTCCATGATTTCCATCATGCCTACTCACAGAGGATGGATCCACCTTGCATTGTTTGCAGAGGGTGGAAGAGGTCTAAGGCCTCAAGTCTTCTCTCAAAGAAGAATACGACACCACCTTGCATTGCCCGCAGAGGGTGGAAGATACAATTAATTGTATCAAGAAAGCTGAGACTCCCTCTCAGCCAAGGCTGTGGAATTGTCACGGCTACACCCATGAGTAGAGATGAACATATCGTCATGGCTACTTCCATGGGTGATACAAGAACAAATATCACTTCATCGTGACATTAACCATAAATATCACATCACATGATATCCACATGTGATATCTACCATTATGGTTTTCCTGCTGTAATACATGGAACTCTATCACATGAATCACAGTCCTCGGACTAATTGATCATTAGAGAGACATAGTTCACTCCATCTGAATCAATAAGATCAAGATCCTTTAGCTGCTCCCTAATTGCTCTTTGTAAACCAGAGAGGCCCACTCACAGTCAAGTTGCGTCATGCACATCTCTAGAGTAAATACCTGTGCATTATTAGTTGTATATTACTGCCTTGACTTCAGTAGAGTAAGAAGATTTGCAGCAAAGGACCGTTTCCTATTGCCCCAAGAAATCATGGCGAATCCCAGGCTGAAACATTCTCCTGAAGTGATCTCAACTTAGTCTTAAGACAGCAGCCTGAGTCTCCATTTGTCAGCCCGAGACTTCCTCATAAGATGCATCTTTCTCCCTCTGGATACAATCTCTCATCATCCTTATGCTTCTCAATTAATCTTGGAAACATTTTAGAGGGATTAGTAATAGTTCATAGAATCCAAACCTTTTAGAAGAGAAGCACTAATACATAATTTATTTCTCTAATGAAAACTACATAAAAGATTCATGAACATTATGAAATGCTTAAGCACTTCAGCGAGGATCAATAATGTTGAGACTGCCTTCATTTAATTCTCATGACCTCATGAGAGATGCAACATTACTGAAGTTTCAATACCTTTTAAGGATGTACATATAGTCCAACATCGGTCATGACTATGCACATTCTTAAATCACAATTATAACATTCATGTCAAGTTAGAAGCATCTTCTTCACAAACAAAACAATATAACCAATATGAATGTTATATAGGGATCAGCAAGAAAAGACTACAACCTAGCATAGAGACTCAGTTTAGAATGCATGCATTCATCCTATTATCACAAGAATACATACAAACTTAAATAAAAGGCAATGATGTATCAATGCTCATATGATTGAGACCCAATTTATAAAAGAACTAGGCTGTAACACACAACCTGAAACTTGTATATCCAAAACACCTCACAAGTTATAACAACATCTAAGTTTCATAAAGAATGTGCAAAAGAACACATAAGTAAGGATCAAGTCACGCATTGATATGCTCACTTTCTGCCTTACCAAGATTTTCACATAAAACTGAATCACAGATCAGCACAACCTAATAATGTCTACAACCAGCTCACAAAAGAAAGGTAATATCCAAACCGATATCATCGGAAGACTTGGCAATATAGAGGAGAGGGATCAAGCATACAAATGCATGGAAAACACAGGATCCACATCATCAGATTTGTTGGTACCAAGAGAATTCTAAGTCATCAAATGTGGAATATAGTGTATATCATCATCTCCATAATAATCATAGTCAAAAGGTAATTCACACAACATGATAACAAAATGCAATTAGCAATACACCCAACTAGTTGTAAGCAATTTATATTGGGATAAAGAAATTCACAAGTTTAGGATAAAGAAATTCTCAAGTTATCTCAGCAAGAAGAAAGTCAATACTTCATAGAGCAATAGACAACAAGAAGAGCCCATATTCATACCAACCAAGAATAACACTAATAAGAATGAGTAGAAGAACACACGACTGTCATAGGAACCTGCAAGAGTCAGATTGATATCACTACCATGATAATTACCAACCACAAAATCCAAGCTTCAAATCCGCAAATGCTTCAGAAAACCAAATCAAAACACAAAGGCTCATAGAGTCAGAACATAATGTATACTCTCTATTTCGAAAACCAAAAATTGGTAAATGTCCCAATATCCAAGGATAGCATTCTGACACTACCAGGCAGTCATCCAGATCCGACAACGCTCTAAAATCTGATCACTCAAGGTTAGTATGAACCTAGCTCTGATACCATGTTAAATTTAGTGATCAGATAAGAACAATAAACAATTTAAACAAACAATGAACACAAGGAGTTACCCTAGGAAAACCTCCCTCTTGGAGGAAAAACCCAGCATTAATTAGATCAACTATATTATTGCCTTATCAAGATTACAATGACTGATTACAGTAGAAGTTTGCATACTGTCCCAAATGTTGTAGATCAGAGATTTGTTGAAGATCCCCAATCAATGAAGCAAATCTGATCTATAATCGCCTATCACAATGAATTACCACAACCAATCAATATCGCCAATCTCAGATGATGCAAACCAATCTGTGAGAATGATGCTCAGTAGATACTAGATCAGATTGTTATGCTTAGATCAGATGTGCGCCTCAGCAATTCTCAACCCAGGTCTGAGCACAAGTATGTATTTGTATAAATGTTGTGCTTGAGTCAGTTTTGCAGTGTCTATATCAGGTCACATAATCCATTCCAGATCTGATCGCAAGATGTTTACATTAAATTGCAGATATATATGTCAGTGTTTGATCGCATGGATCAGACTGCTATATCAAGTCATTGAGTAAGATTGCCTTAGCAATATTAAAGACATATAAGATTCATATGCTCCGTAAGAATGGATCAGATCGCTGCAAGATGTACTTTGCTGCCTGAGAGAATAAGATCGCTATATGTGTGTGTTTTGGTAATACAAATGACTTTCCTTTATATGGAGATCTCTCCATAACTTTCATAAGTCGGCCCTTTAGGGTTTGGCGCCTATAATTAATTTCGAATTTGGGCCCAGTCCAATTACATCGAAATTTATATTTATAAATACATTGTAGTTTTTACAAGGCAATAATTCGGGCCCAGCCCGTTGATCTAATATATTTTAAATTCCAATTATAATTAAATATGCTAGAGTCCAATCTAGCAATTAAATAATATTATTTTTATTTTTATTTTCTCATTAAAATTAATTAATTAATTTAATCACCTATTAAATTAATTGTTCTAGAATCTGATCTAGCTATAACTTTAACACTTACTGTTCTTATCTAATCACCTTGATTCTAATTTTCTTGATATTCTTGTGCATCACACGACGCTGAAGTTGGGGGTGATTCAGTTTTACACTGGGGTGATCATTTATGTGTTCTTCTCTCTCAAAGATGGTTTGATAGTGTCTGAGATTTCTGTAGACATCTGTATTCTGTATATGCTTCTTGTCATGTGAATAGTATCAGTGATTGATACAAAAGGTTTTTCTGTATGAAGTATAAGTTTGATAGTTTATATATGATCGTAATAGGAATATTGATTGTTAAGTGTTAACAATTTCAGTTAAGGATTTACTACTGGTTAAGCTTGTGAGCTTTGTATTCAGACTTATTGATTATTCAATAAAGAATCAGTTTTGGTGTGGGTGGGTTTTTTCCCTCAAGTCACAAAGTTTTCCCATGATAAATTTCTTCAGTTTTCCTTGCTCTTGTGTTTTAAAGTTTCTGCAAAAATGCTTCAATGCTATTCTGGTTCACAAAATTTAACATGGTATCATATCCTAGTTTAAGGAAAGATCCAGAACCAAATTTATTCTCGCATCAAAGTATTCTTTTCTTCTCTTCTAGTTGGATTATTTCAGGTTTCAAAATGGTGAATGGGCTCAAAGTTGAAGATAGGCTGGATGGTGCATTGAATTTCACATCATCGAAATTCAGAGTCCTTATTGCACTAGAAGAGAATGATCTTTTAAAATATGTGAAGGAGGATGTGCCTAAGCCAATCGATAATGTTGAGAAAGCTCAAGGGAAGAAGATGTTGGTGAACAGATTTGTCTTCAAGAAAATGATTACAAATTGACCCTAAACACCCAAACAAGAAGACTTGATCTGCACTAACAGTTGGGTTGCTTCGTGATTGGACAGCGTAAGCCCCCTCTGAATTATTCGGGTACAGCTCCCCGTACAAGATTTGCAATGAATTTGCCTAACTTACGAACATAGATGCTTTTAACCAGAAAGCATAAAAAGGCACACAAACATCTACTCGTAAACATGACATAGATGCAAAGAAACAGGAAATAATAAGTAAATGATACAAAGTTCATTTACCCAATCATTACATTACAGAAGAAATGTAGAAAGAAAGGTGAATTGTTCTTTCCAAATACACAAATAACTATAGCTCAAAGTCCAAATGATAATCGTGGCAATAAGTATATGTACCAAAATTGCATTCAGAGATAACCAAGATAATGCAAAGATTAACATTGATCAGAAAGCTAGCATGCAAACTCAAAGTTTTAATATACTAAGGTTTTCCTCCTCTAAATACAATAAAACAACATAGATTTTGTTGTCTGACACATACACGAATCACTATTTGGAAAAGTGTCTCCCCTCCCGTGCATTACAATTACAAGAAGAAAGATAACCCTCCTCCTGTAGCATAACGTCTATAGAAAAAGCCAACTCCTTTGTCTCTCTGTTATTTCTAGTTATCTCCTGTAGCACACAGTCTACAGAAGCCTAAAAGCCCCCCCCTTTTTCTCTTCTCTCTGTCCTTTTATCATCAATAGATCCTCAGTAGAATATGATTCAGTTTTACTAACTGAATCTTGGAAAAAGAGGTTCTCAAACTAATTCCTTTTTATAATACTATAGCCCCAACATAATGCTTGTATAGCATGTTTCTTTAAATGCTGACAGGTGGCACTCGGAATCTTTGGAAAGTTTCTTAATTTTCCATCTGCCCAAATGTAGAAGAGTGTTGATCTTTTATTGTCAAAAGCAGGGATAATCATCATGCGGGAGATTCCGTTTTACACCAAGATCAGAGAATGAGGATGAAATCGATTGCTCACCCTCCACAAGGTTGATGTGCCTCTGGGTTCTCTATGTCGAACAATTCTCACACGGGTGCGAATTTCCCTTTATAGACATCACATTGCGAGAGGGATTAAAATTGTTGACTCTTTCATTACATTGGGACCTCCACGTACATGCTTCTTGGGCATTCTGTCAAACAGTTCACATGCACTGTCTGTGCTTCCAAGTCATAGTTTTAATGGGACCCGACAGTTAAACTGTAACCAACCTCGTGCTCTCACTCTTGTGAACATGCATGTGCTCGGCTTTTCATTCTTCTGTAACAGGTGGATTTGGGCTCCGATATCATGCGCTGTCAAAGCATGTTTATCTTTATCCCTTGCTTGGACGCATGAGCATGCATGTTAATTGACACCTTAATGCAATTTGATGTCAGTCTTCACCATTCAACAATGCCATCTGACATCTCCACAGTATGTCATGCGCTCGGGCATTCTATAAAATAGTTTACACATACACCATTCCTTGCTTTATTTCAGTTGGGCATTTGAAAGTGTTCCATACACTGTTAGCAATTTGGTGCCCGAAACTTCTACATACAACGTTTTTTGTGGAAAAGAGATCACATTCTTCTGTCTTTCAGTAGCTTGTTCACCCATCGTCCAATTTCTTGTACATAAGGACACTCATTCAATTAGTATTCCTCTTTTTCCTTTGAAGGATGATACAATAACTCCTGCAATTAGATATTACTCGAACAAGATCAAGTTCGAGACTTTTGATGTGTGATCACAACCAATAGGATGCAGAAATCACATTCACGTTTTGTCAAGCCATTTGTGTGCATTCTCTGCACTTGCCATTCTCTATGTATCAAGTTCGATAAACAACCCTATCAATTACATTACAATGACCCTGGAACCTCATGTCTACACAAATATGGTGTCGTGACTTTGTGTTGATATTTCACTTAACAATTTGATTTTCATACACGGGTCTAAGACATAGAAGATAGTCAACATCTTCTTTCATATATCCTTTATCACCGATTGCCTATCGTGAGAAAATAGGTTCAGGAGTCCTTTCAGTAGCACATTCGGAGTCATCACCATCTTGACAATACTCTTCTTTTGCATTTGGATGAACATCTCTGATTGGTATATTTGCAGAGCAATCTGTAGTTTGCATTTTTCCACTGAACATGTATCCCTGCTTATACTTGCCCAAACTAATTTGCATCCAGCTGAACTGTGCCTTTGAACCTAGATCATGAACACTTTGGGTTTGTTGAACTAATGAGCCTCTCTGAACCATTATGAACTGGAACTTAGAGTTGAAACTTGAAGCTGAACTCCAAGATTGACAACCAGTGAACTTGCTAGATGAACCATTTTGAACCACCTTGAACCATTGTTCAAAGGAGTTCAAGACCCTAAACTGAAAATGTATTACTGGGGTCTATATGGGTACTAACAGAAGAATAACATTATGGCAAGGAAGATATTGATTGATTCTGTAAAGCATCATCTTGTGCCTATCATATCCAAGTTGAATTCAGCTAAAGAAATGTTTAAGAATCTTCAAAGCTTGTATGAATTCAACAATACTAGCAAAGCTCTAGCCTTGAGACATCAACTCCTTCATATGAAAATGGCTAGAGGAGAATCATTTGTCTCCTTCATGAAGATTACAGAGCTAAAAGATCAGCTTGATGCCACTGGAGATTCAATTGAAGATAAAGACCTTGTTAGGTTGGCCATGAATGGTCTCCCTCATTCTTGGGAGTCTTTTATTCAAGGCATTAGTAGAAGAGATTAATTATCCAAATTTGATCGTCTGAGAGCTGATTGTATTCAAGAGGAATTCAGATTAGATGCAAGAGGAAATGGTTGAAAATCTCATCATGAAGAAGAACATGTTCTTGTTGCTCATACATTTAAAAGGAAAGGAAGTGAATGGAAAAAAGGAAATTTCAAGAGAAATAGAGATAGGGATTCAGATTCAGCTCCTGAACCGAAGAAAAAGGAGGATCTCTCTAGAATTCAATGTTTCAGATGTGACAAGCATGGTCACTTTGCCAGAGATTGTTTATCAAGACCAAAACATCAAGCTACTGCTACAAATGTTGATGTTGCTTCACCTCATAAAGAACCTAGTGACAATTCAGAGTGATTTTTATTCTGAAGAAATTACTTTTCCTCTGAAAATTAGATGTCATATTATAACCCTGTGTTAAGTGTTGAAATTAGGGCTTCCAGTTTAAAGTTTGATTCTAATAAAGTTTTTTTGTACATACTACTAGTTGATCATTTAACATTTCTGAGAAAAGGATATTCTAAAATTAAAGTCTGTTACAAGTATTCTGAAGTGAACAGCATGGTAGTAGTCTACCTTTTGTTGGGTACTCAAGACTTCAGTGTAAGGGAAAGCTATATCATTTCTGTGGGAAATATATATATCTATGCAAATAGAGAAAATTGAAAAAAAAAAATGAGCGGTCACTGGTTTGATTAGTAATGGGCACAATATAAAGATTTGTTTGGAATATTGATCTTATTTTGCTGGAAATATCAGATTGTTGTTTAATCTCTTGTAATTTGTTGTTTTGACCTAAACCATTTGGGTGAGTTTTGAGGGCATTGTGTGAAGCTTAGAGACTCAGTTGCCCTGATTGAGTTGCACAAACTGCTACAGCAGATTCTAGATTTAAGTTGCAGACCTGTATGTGTTCTTTGGAGGTGTTGGATAGGTCTTAAAATCCTGTAGGAGCACGAGATCTTTATTCTTTGATCCAAGGGGAAGCTGATGCCATCTCAATCTTAGTCAATAAAGAGATAAGCATTTCATAGTGTTGAATAATGTTTATGAATCTTTTATGTAGTTCTTACTTTAGAATAGTAGTTCATGTAAATTGGTCAGTATAGTTCTCTTCAGGGTGTTTTGATTTTATTAATTACTATTAATCTCTCTAAAATGCAGGATGAATCAAGGAGCAAAAGGATGATGGATTAATTATCTCAAATTGCATAAGGAATTCAAAGGAGGAAGAGATTAATCATCCAGTGTGGAAGTCATGACAACTGGAGAAATGATCATTCATGAGGACTTAGCTTGTAGTCACGGGTCTAAGTAGATGTAACATAACAAGGTCGGATCAGCCTCGGATGGAGAGTTTGCTTCAACAAGGAAATTGAGAAAAGATGAAGACATTAATCAATGGAGAATCTATCATTGTGATCAGTTACTTCTAAAAGGAAAAAATTGCATTCAGAGGGAGTTAAATTCCAAGAATTCAAGTCTCGAGTTGAGAGCATTAAGGTTCTAAGGTCAATAGAGGAGAGTTCACTTCCGGAGAATTTCTTTGCAATTTTTGAAGCGGGGATCAAGAGGGAGTTTTGTGAAGAAGTGAAAATGTCAGCTAAGTGGGTTGCAATGTTGCAAGGCCAGGTGCTAAAATCCTTGGTAAAATTCTTTAGTTGCAAAGATCAGAATTGCACAATCAATTTGTATTTGACATTGGTAGATCTGCAACCTCATAGGGTAATCTGGGATAAGGTCAAGGAGGACAGTCCTAGAATGTAGCATAGCAGAAGTTTAAGAGGTGCATATTGAAAAACCGTTACTCTAAGGCAAACATTGCAGGCAATCTTGAACGAGGAGGTCAGGAGGTTGATGCAAATGCTTGAAGATTCAAAGGGAGCTTGAGTGGCAGAGGGAGAGTGCCAAGTCCTTTGCAGAAGATCAACAAGCTCAAGAAGCAGTGTGGCTTCAAAAGCTTATTATTTGATCAAACATTGGAGCCAACTATAATTTATTGTGATAATCAAAGTTGTGAATGCTGCCCTTGCTGAGAAGGTGTCTCTGCTGAGGAGTCTTAGCATTCAATTGTTCTTATTATGAACTTAATGCATTTTTCTCTGAGGGAGAAATTTGAGGTGAAAGCCCTTGTAATGCATTTTTCTTTGAGAGGGAAAAATTTGAGGTGAAAACCCTTGTAATGCATTTTTCTCTGAGACTGAGAAATTTGAGGTGAAAGCCCTTGTTGCTATTTCCACTCATGGGAGTAGCCATAGTGGATGTCATGTTGAGAGACTCCATGACAACATCATGTTGAGCGACTCCATGATGTGAGCTTGTGTTTATTTCACACATGGGAGTAGGCATGGTGAACATCATGTTGAGTGACTCCATGATGCTATCACATTGAGAGAATCCATTATAAAGTTTTGCTTTTAACACAAACGGGTGTAGTCATTGTGTTTTTCATGTTGAGAAACTCCATGACATGAAAAATTTTTAATGGTATCTCCTCTGCTAAGAGGGAGTGTTAGAGTTTTGGTAGCTACAAGAGCTATCATTCTTGCCTACAACAGTTGTGCTTATCAGAAATTGATGATGTTGAATTTGTTACTAAGTTTGTGATTGCAAAAGGTTTCTATGTTGGTCGATTCTTGCATCTATGTATCCCGTCTTGTATATTGTTCTTTGAAGACACTATAGAGTGTTTGCTTCCAGGTCTCGGCTCTTTCCATTGTTGAAGTTCTAATAGCTGTGATAGAGATTATTCATTCATCTGATGGTGTTCTATATTCATCATTCCAACTTGACTTCTAGTTCCTTGTCTTGCGTTGGCTTTCTTATCATGATTAAGATGTTTCTCTTCAGTATTCTATTCCTTTGGTTTACGTATCCTCTCACCGTTGGAAATGGTTGATATGGCATTGTGTATGATCTGTATTTGTGCGTGTGATGACTTGGCATCACGATAGGTTTATCTAAGGCATATGTTTGCAATGTGAGATTAGTAATGACCATTTGCACCTATGTTCACTGTCGTTGGCTTTTGGTTTCTTTTCGTAAATGCCTTAATGGCATCGGTTTCAATATAACGTTTGTCTCTTCATGCATACATGAGGAGACTCTTTGAATTCTTGAAGATTATTATTCAAGATGTGCGGTAGAAGTTCTATTATCCTCGATGGCATATTCAGCAGCGTTTTTTAAGTCCTTTGGCATTACGTCTTCAATACTGATTTTAATGTATTCATTTTATCAGTGAGAAAAACGAGTTCTGAGATTGAGTTGCATTTGATCTGTATAAGATCATTACTATCTTCTAAGTATTTCTGTTGTATTCGTATCTGAGAGATTCGTACATTTTCTTTTATGATTTTGTGTATTTGAATGATTAAAAGGCTTATTGATTGATTGATTGGAGAGCTCAATCATAAGCAAGAAGTTTATTGTAGCTGTTTGAAGAACTCAATAAAGGATATTTCTTGGTGTGGCTGGGTTTTTCCCTCAAGTAGGAGGGTTTTCCCAAGATAAATAATTGTGTCATTTGTTCGTATGCTTTTCTGGTTTTATGTATATTGCATTTATATTATTCCGGTTCAAAACATTAACATTCATAACTGTCATAATTCATTGTGCTATGGTGTTTGTGTTTATGGAGTGGCTCAGTCTTTTACTACTGTCAGTGGCAGTTCTATTTCTCATGACTATCTTTGTAATGACCCTAACCGGCCATTCTCCAAATTTCACAAATACATCTTATGCAGATTTGAAACAAATAAAAACATGCAAATAACCAATAGATATATTCGAATAACCAGCAAATATAATCTTGTTAAACTTCCTAGAAAATGGTTTGTATTATACAACAGCAATACAAAAACCATGCAATTACAACATCCCAATCTGAAATACAGAAAATAACAGCAAGATCAGATGACCAAGAACCTGGTAAAACAATGGCGAACTCTGATGTGAATCCGCACCGGGATGAACTGGGTTTCCGTCCAATCCACCGAGAAAGCCTAAAGGTTTCCGTCCTTGGGTTTCAGATTCAAAAGCTGAAGCTTCCCAAATTCTCAACGAGAAATAAAATCCATAAACTGAAGCATACACAATGAGACTCCAAGCCTCCTCTTATAGCTGCAGCTATGACTCTTCAGTTTCCCCACTTTGTCTCTTCATATTCCCACTCTGTCTCTTTATATTTCCACTTTAAGTCACTTTTAAATAAATATGACCGTTGAGTTATAAAGTGATATAATAAATAAAGCGAGGAATCTTTTGGCATTAAAACGGAGGACCAAACGAGCTCGAATGACGACATGTGATGGCTTGCCGGAAAGCTCTCGATGAGACGCTCCAAGTCCACTACTGAAAAGCCAAGAATTATGAACCCTGCCGACTTCCTATAAATAGTAAGTACCCTGGAAACCTGTGGAAACTGCTCCGATTGGCCTGAAACTAAGATCACCTAGGCCAATTATCTCCCTGAATGTTGCCAAGCCTTGATTAGCCCTTCGGACCATGATAAAAAGGCTAACGACACGGCATGAAATAATGTGCCCCAAAAAGGGGACATTACAAATCACCCCTTCCCGTAGATTGCTTGCCCTCAAGCAATCAGTATCTGCATGCTGTGATCATAATGCCTGGATCCCAAACCAACCATAGGGAAGTTGCTCCACAAATTTGTTGTGTGAAACTGAAACAGACGTTATGCTCCGCCCTGTGAAGCCACTCACAGCAACAAAACAGCAGCCAATCTAATGCCAGGATCCCAAATCACTGTAGGATCTATCGTACCAATCTACCTTGTACTGCCACTATCTGTGAGAAAGTCCTCAACCCAACTGAGAACCTCACTCCAACTGGGATCACTAGTGCCTCTACGATCATATGCAGGGGAAAACCAAACCTCATTCTGATCGGCTCCTAGAATGAAGACCAACCGCGAGTATGTCCCTCCTAGATCCCATAAACAAAAGGGCCATCCATCTCCCCAGCTGGCTGAAATATCCTGACGCTCTATGCCCACACTGAGTGAAACACCAAAAGTGTCCAACTGCCACAACACTACCCCTCTGATTTGTAGCCCGAACCAAAAACTGCACTGAAGAGGCAAGCTGTCAAGACCGTCGGACAAGGCTTCCACCTGCAAGCAAGGAAGCGTACCCAACCAATCACTCATCCCACACCTATGCTATAATTGGAAAAGGTTCCCCGTAGGTGGGCTAAATGAAAAAATAATGCATCCCATGCAATAAGGCCAACATGCAATGCCCTGAGCAACTCTACTGGAAATCCTAAATCAACATAAGCATTCCATGACTGTCTCTCAATACCCAGAGTCATACAATGTATACTATCGTGTGAAAAATTCACGCCAACCAACATAACCAACATGCCAAGCTCGATAACTCCGTACTGAATAAGCTCTACCCGATCACCATCATCATGCCTAAAATATGTGATGACAGAATTACCATAGGCTCCGGATGTATCGATATGATAATGTAGAGGAGTCGCAGTTGTGTGAAAAGAGGGGTGAACCAAGAGATGCTCACCAACACGAGACATCTCACCTCTAATAACTGGACCTGGGTCCCAAACCCTACAACCAACCTCATCCTCATCTTGGGAATAGGAAGTATCACCCTCATCTACCTCAAAGAGGGGATTATCAAATGTCAGCTCGGCACCCATCTCAAACAAGGAATTATCAATCACCTGAAAGTGGTCTAACTCATCATGAAATTCTCGGTGACCCAAAGATCTTCTTGGACAATTTTCCAAATCATAGGTCTTTTGTATGCTGTCAAGCTCCTGAGTCAAATCCTGAGAGAATTCAAACCTATCCCTGTCATCCTGCTCCCTGTACTGGCTAGAGACCACAATCTGATTTCTCGCCTCCTGTAGAGCAATACGAGTATGCTCCAAAGTGCCCTGAGTAGCATTAAGCTCCCTCTTGAGCTTATCGACCTCATCCTCCTTCTCCCTCAATTGCTCAGCATATGTCTTGGCAACCTGTAACAGGTGGTCATGATCTGTAAGTAATCTCAGATACTTAGATTTCCAATCCTCATATGATGTTCTAACCCCCTATAAAACTGCAACATTGGATCCAATCCTTATGTCGTCTTGCCCTCTATCCCTCTGAGTTGTCCTGTACAAATCATCAATGATCTAGTGAGTGCTATCATGGTGAACAAGTGTTGCAATAATGGCATCGTCAGTGACTTTCAGTTGACTTTTTAAGGCACACTTCTCATCAATGTTATCCTGGGATGTACTACAAAATGGGTCATCCATTTCAGGATGATGCAAGAGTGAAGTGCTGCTAAAGAAGTCACACGATTCCTCATTACATGAATCGCTGAAGGTCTCCAACTGGTTACCACAACCTAAAATCGTGGATTTATCAAACTCAGCCACCAAGTCACCAAAGTAGAGTTCAGAACACTCTCCACTAAGTCCCGAAAGAGGTGTAGTCACGACTGTATTCTCTCTATCACTAGACTGCCATTTATCTTCCCCTTGATCAAGATTGCAAACATGTCCCTGCGACCAGCCCTCCTGGCATAAGAAACAAATCTGCCCTGTACTCACTAAGTCCTAGCCCATCAGCGGAGATCCTGCAACCTATAAGCCTAATGATACTCGTTCATTTTCAATCAATGAACTCATGAATTTTTCACCCTGAAGCTTAATTAATTCAACTAAGAGTTCATATGCCATGGATGCGTACCTTTTTCCTCCTCTCCATATTGCCAACAATTCTGATTGCAATTGTTTGCATATGTCATAGTCCTCATCTAAGATCGAGGATAAGATAGTCATTATGCATGTCATCACCCCATCTGGATGACGCTCCCTGTAATTCTTTAGGAGACATTGAAACAATTGCTGAATCATTTTATCATAACCTAGATTCAACATGTGACTAAAAATTCTAGTGCTTGCCATTAACCCCAAGATTTTTACCTGTTTAACAAAGGTAGAATCTCTGTCATACCTTAGTCCCTCTAAACTATCTGCAATAAGCTGTAACACCTGTCTCCAAATGTGCTCGGTGTAAGGAATAATAGGGACTGTAGTCCAAGTGATCTCACTGAGACATGAGGCAACTGCAAGCCTAACATCTCGAAGTGGATGATTCATGAATCTGCGTTGCACCAAGGCAACCATTGAGGGATGCATGGCCCAATTGAAAACCCTGCAATCTGATTGATTTATCCTAGATAGATATGAATTTATCTCATCAAGTTTGGCAAGCATGCTTCCTGTAATTTTATGCTCCTCCGATTGCCATCCAAGGCAACATAACTCATTGCCTATCTCCATTTCCTTCCAAATATCTCTGAGCTGCACACCGTAAAACGTGCCATTGAATTCCTTAGAGAATATTGGGCTTTCCAAAGACTCCATGATTTAGTTTTCTCCAAGTTCGTGCCAAAGACTGAATTGCTTCTGTGACTATGAATTGTTGTCACCACAATAACGTTTCTGATCTTCCAATACTTTTTGAACAATTCTGGAAACCAACTGTGAATTTCAATTTGGTAGCCCTTGCTAAATCCTTTAACACAATTCTGATACCAAATGCCTAAATTCTGAATATGAGATATCCTGTCTCAAGCTTGACTGAAAATTCACTGTCAGAAGTATTTTTAGTTTATCCGGTATATGTGTTCTTCAATGTCTCTAACCAGCGCATACATGGAAATTTCCAAGGACGCAAAATATAACCCAGGCAACAACAGATTCAACAACAAAAGGAAAGCCAATTGTAAATCCGATTCAATGTTACAATTTCTACTACATTGTGAGAACCAACCAGGGATGTGTTCCACCCGTACAATACTACTGAATAAAAGTGTATTCTGGACTTACAACAACCTGTGTACCTTAATACGCACAGGTTTGATGAAGGTGGTGAGCCTTGGAACTTGCTGCTACACCAAGGTGACTATCGAGATCATGTACCCCGTCTAGTATTACTGATGACGTTGAGGCCCTCAATGAAGCTCAAGTATTGTTGTTCTTCATTGCATTGATACCCGACTTCTCCATAAAACTTCTACTCGCTGCTGGTGCTGTTTGCCAAGTCGTGTGTCTCAAAATAGCATTACACGCTGAGGACAAAGGTCTCCAACACGCGGATGTTGAATATATCTTCTGCTAACAAGAGGTTACATTCAACTGATGTGCCGACCAGGATAACCCTGATATTAATCACTGTCGGCAAAATAAACACCGAGCTTAGTGTTAGAGCTCGCACATTAATGAATCATTGCGGGTTCATATTTCCCTACTCCAAGCAATGTTCGCCTTTAGTTTTCGCAAAGCTAGCTTCTGCTGTGAGGCACAACCCCTATGTGGAATCCGATAATTTTAATCTTCTCTATGAGTGCGAGAGGCTGCCCGCTAATCCCCTGCAGTGGTGTCGTGAGTGTCCAAGGACTCCCGCACTGTGCAGCGGTGATGTTGAGATCCTAGCTTATACGCATAGGCTCGCACTCCTTGGGCGCACCAGCCGTTTCGAATACCAGTTTAACGTGTTTAGCAAAGAACGCGAGTCTTGATCGGAGGGGTGTGCTAAGCTACGCATACAATGGTGTCTTCCAATCCTTTCCCCAACACAAGATCTCCTCACTGAATGTTGCAAGGGCCTCGGCAGGGAGAACGCATTCAGGAAGATAGACTTCCAGTCACACAAAATGGGACCCGTGCTGAAAACTAAGTTGGGTCATCTCTTGCGAACAGATGCCTGGTGAATATAGCGTGGTCGCATAGGAGCGCTGCAATCCCAGTTGCAGGTCATGCATGTGACGGACAGAGGCAATGCGAAGTAGTAAGTGCACAGCCGCTTTTACTCCCGTTACTTGATACAACCCGAGCTTCTTCTGGTGCTGTTAGAGATAGGCACAGCCGGTAGGAGTGACACCTGTTGATAATAAAGAGTGGTCGCATAGGAGTGTTGTCAGTGGTAATCCCTATTGCAGCAAGAATCGGGCTTAGAGGAATAAGTGACAGTCCCTTAAACAAGTCGGTCTTCTACTAACCATGAAACAATCAGATTTGGGACCCGATACCACTGTGATTTAAGATGCAGTGTTATTCTTTGATTGTCGTACTATATTCCAGTTGATAAGTGATATTCTATCAATGCTAACTGTCGGTTCTTCCCTCACCGAGATGTCAATATTTGGGAGTGACTCAGATGTGCGCGAACCATTAGAACAACCGAGCTGAGAATGGAACTTCTTTTATCGCTGTGTAACTAGACTAATTTGCACATTCATAAACAACTATTCTTTTTTGGTAAATAAACGCTGAAACTGAAAACTCTACTCTTATCTGTACGTTTAAGCTTCGACACTGGAGAAAACCTCACAGGCTGGCAAGATACATAGATCTGATACCACTAAAATGACCCTAACCGGCCATTCTCCGAATTTCACAAATATATCTTATGCAGATTTGAAACAAATAAAAACATGCAAATAACCAGCAGATATATTCGAATAACCAGCAAATATAATCTTGTTAAACTTCTCAGAAAATGGTTTGTATTATACAACAGCAATACAAAAACCATGCAATTACAACATCCCAATCTGAAATAAAGAAAATAATAGTAAGATCGGTTGACCAAGAACCTGGTAAAACAATGGCGAACTCTGATGTGAATCCGCACCAAGATGAACTAGGTTTCCGTCCAATCCACCGAGAAAGCCTGAAGGTTTCCGTCCTCAGGTTTCAGATTTGAAAGCTGAAGCTTCCCGAATTCTCAACGAGAAATAAAATCCATAAACTAAAGCATACACAATGAGACTCCAAGCCTCCTCTTATGGTTGCAGCTCTGACTCTTCAGTTTCCCCACTTTGTCTCTTCATATTCCCACTCTGTCTCTTTATATTTCCACTTTAAGTCACTTTTAAATAAATATGACCGTTGAGTTATAAAGTGATATAATAAATAAAGCGAGGAATCTTCCGGCATTAAAACGGAGGACCAAATGAGCTCGGATGACAACAAGTGATGGCTTGCCGGAAAGCTCTCGGCGAGATGCTCCAAGTCCACTACTGAAAAGCCAAGAATTCTAAACCCTGCCAACTTACTATAAATAGTAAGTACTTTGGAAACCTATGGAAACTGCTCCGATTGGCCTGAAACTAAAATCACCTAGGCCAATTATCTCCCTAAACACTGCCAAGCCTCGGTTAGCCCTCCGGACCATGATAAAAAGGCTAACTACACGGCACGACATAATGTGCCCCAAAAAGGGGACATTACAATCTTCCATTCATTTTGTACTTATTATTGTTTCTGATGGTCGTGGCTGTTGTATGGAATCTTTCTCTATGTGTTGGCTCCCGTCATTGATGAAAATGATGAAAGATGTGGCATCAAAAGACTCTGTAACAGCAGTTTGTTGTTACTGTCGTCGGTTCATGTTTTCGTCGATTGAAGAGTAATTGCTGACAGTTCATACTTACTATGATGGAAGAGGAAACAAATTCATTTTTTATAGCCTTTTCGGTATTCCCGTTTGTCTTTGGCGGAATACAAAATATAGTATGGTGTCCTTGAAAGTGATTGTTGTTGCAATTTCCGTTTCTTGAGGAGTGTGAACTATTGTTCAATTTAATTCTGCAGACTTTCTTGATTGAGATAATTCTCGGTTAATATCATGTGTATCTGCCATCCATCCATGATATACTGCGATTGGAGACCAAAAGTTGAGGATTCTGATTTTCTTGATATTCCTGTGCATCACACAACGCTGAAGTTGGGGGTGATTCAGTTTTACACTGGGGTGATCATTTATGTGTTCTTCTTGCTCAAAGACGGTTTGATATTGTCTGAGATTTCTGTAGACATCTGTATTCTGTATATGCTTCTTGTGATGTGAATAGTATCAGTGATTGATACAAAAGGTTTTTCTGTATGCAGTATAAGTCTGATAGTTTATATATGATCATAGAAGGAATATTGATTTTTAAGTGTTAACAATCTCAGTAAAGGATTTACTACTGGTTAAGCTTGTGAGCTTTGTATTCAGAGTCCAGACTTATTGATTATTCAACAAAGAATCAGTTTTGGTGTGGCTGGGTTTTTTCCCCTCAAGTTGGAGGGTTTTCCCAGGTTAAATTTCTTGTGTTTTCCTTGCTCTTGTGTTTTAAAATTTCTGCAAATTGCTTCAATGCTATTCTGGTTCACAAAAATTAACAACTTTTGTGTTTTGTTTTTGAGTCGTCTGTTCTTTGTATTGTGCAATTTCTGCCAAAAAACCCAACAATCCAGACCTACCTATATTTGATTAGAACTTCAAATAACATTGCCTGATTCCTCAAGTTCCTATAGGCTCAAAATAGCATGGTTTACCCATCACCTATCTGCAAGGTCAACACAACCCTAAATCCTCTTGTTATATGAAGATTGCTCAAATTATTGTATGTGGACTTCAAAAGCTATATTGGTGGGCATTATGTCTTGCAAATGTCTCTGCAGTGTCAAAACCCTAGAACTTAAAAGACTAATCAAACATGAGTTTTAGTTTATGCGATATCAGATAAACACATTTAAAATTGAGGCTTGTAACAAATTTTTAGAATGTGGATCAATGGTTTTGGGCATAGGGAAGCATCTTTCAGAATAATATGCAATGTATACTAAAGTTTTCCATATCATTTTCTAAATCCCTCTTATTGAACACCTTGACTTTTCTTCCTTCATCCCAATTTGAATTGGTCACATATTTCACCACAATATGCATTAAGGCCCAACCCTTTTGGGTTGTTTTTAACTTTTTTATTGAATAAACATTATAAATATCACAGCACATTCAAGCTTTATATTCTTTCAGTCAGCCAATGCCAATATTGATGCCATCTTACAAAGTTCTTGGCCAATGCCAATTTATCATTTCTCTAGAATTTGAACCAAGATACGATTCTTCTAGAAATTAAATTACAAATTACAGAACAGCTAATGTGCGCCTAAATATATGTGGATTAATTCACAGAACAAGTTTCCTATTTATGCAGTGAGATAAGCACAGGAATTTAATTCAAATGTGACTAATACATATAATTTGCTTTAATATTATAATTTTGAACATATTTTAGAATCGACATTGCAAAGGAACAAATGTGCATTAGAAAAGTTGCACAAACTACCAAAACCAATATTCCAGAAGATGGTGCATTTGCCAACATTTCAGAGAACTAACAAATTTTATAATATCAATCAATATGGATGCTTTTTTAATTTCCAAACTATACTTCATATTTCTCAATTCAAATTACCCTTTGACAATAACATGGACTTATATCACATAAAGAATTGTCTGCAAATAAAAGTATCTAATAAAACAGTCCACAGAGACTTAAACATCACAAGACATACCATTGATAATAAATGACACCCAGTTCGTAATCAAAAATGAGAAAACGGGATTAAATAGTGAGCTGATTTTTTGCAGACATCTCCAATGCAGCCTCTTATCATACCAATTTACAAGCACAAAATCTCGGAAGAATACAGGAACAAATGGATATTCATGTGAATGAAATACTAAGCTATATTATATGCTAGCATTTCAGCAAGAAAATACCGTGATAAACTATCCACCAGGCTCAAGAGTGTTATTGTTGTTCCAGCTGCGGTACCTGAACACTCCATCTCTTTTTCTAGAGCAAAATCTCGCAAGCACTGTCCCCAAAAACATATTCAGATCAAAGTTATTGTCATAAAATCCTAATGGAGGATACATAGAAAGGATACTAGTTGTCATACCTTAAGCCTTGCTGATACAGCATTTGCAAAAGCCTGCAGTGTAGGGGAAGGTTCTGTTTGTGAATTTGGAAGGCCATTGCATGAACATGCTTCAACCTGCTTCACAAAAGCTTCTATACGCCGTAAGCATGTTGCTGCATTCATGAACCTGTAAAGGACACAACTGAGACTTGACTGAGATAAATGAGAGACATGTATCCCCTTGTTTACACAAAATTTCTGTCCCGTGCCATCCCAGTAAAACCAAGTACTAGAAAATCCTTGCAGCATTTGTAAAACATCCTTGACCTGCAGTTAAATTTTAACACATTAATAAAGAGGCCAGGTTTTCTCCCAATGGTGCAGAATGTCAATTTCATATGAAACAAGTCACTTCAAACTATGCAGACAAGGTAGAATTTTTAAACACTTAAACCTCACCACCACAGATTCATCTGTCCTTAATGAAGGTTTTAGAGAAGCAAAAGGCAGGCCACTGGAACGAACTTTGCTTAGACTTTCTACTAGAGTAGCTTCTCTCTCCATACCTGGTATATAGGATCAATCATATTGGTAACGTGTATTAGAATGATATGCTAAGAGATTGTAACAAGCATGAGGATAATTCAACTAAGGTTTGCAAATAATCTTAGTATATATAATAGAATAAATAGAAACATTAAGGGCAAATGTCCTCAGAAGCCTTCTTCCATAATCTAATGAGATCACAATATTTGCCCCAACTCAATTTGCTTGAAATCTGCCTTGAATAAAGTCAACCTAGACCGTGTCTAGTAAAGCTTTTAGTGCTTGTTCCCGTATGTAAAAATGCTTGTTCTTTTGTGCATGAAAATCTACATGTTCAAAAACTGATTCGAGTCTGAAGATTGTGAATAGCTAAGGTTTTTATGAAAGTGTCAAAGATCAAACTTACAATAACAAGAAAGGTTGAGCAGCACCAGTGAGGTGTACAGAGAATTGAACACAAGATCTAATTTACAAATTCAGTATGTCAAGAGGCCTTTACAAATAAACATGGATCATATTACACAAACAGTACAAAATACATATGTACAAATGATGCAGAGCATCTCCCTTAGATTCTCTAGCCCACCTTCTGACCTGGAATTAAGGGAATTGCTATTTTTTATTTTCCTTTATTTTTCTGCTGTTTCCATTTTGTAACAGCAGTTTTGGCTTTGTTCTTCTTTGGGCCTTGTGTAGTGGCCAGGCAGGTAGGTGTCGGCCCTGGCCAGTGAACTATTTTTAAGGGAGGATTTTTTTGTTTTAAAGGAGGGTTCAGGGAATAGAGGGAAGCAAAATGGAATTGCAAACATGAACAGAGGCCGATGATTTTAACTCTTTTTTGTACTGTATTTTCTGTCAATGGTTCAAGAAATAAAAGTATTATATTTACTTTGTTCAAGAATCCCAACATCTGATTTGCTCTGGCCAATTATGTCCTAGGTTATATTTGTTTTGAAAGCTGCAGATCAATATCGGACCTTGTTTTGAGCTGCATCAGTTTTTGTATCAGAGCAATTCCCTCTTGTGCCTATGAGCCATTGTGCGATATAGCTCTATTTGTCTCTATTTTCCCAATTTCTTGTGCATTCGTCCACTATTCCTTTCGTATTGCACAATTTATGAGAGTGATGAAAGATTGGTCATAAAAGAGGAATCTGAACAGCTTTGTGCATTACGTACATTCCATTAAGGAGGGTCCACAGTGTGGAAAAAATAATAGGAACACAAGCATAGGTAGAATTTTATGGGTTGTCATCTAAGTGAGAGAATAGGTTGGTTCTGTTCTTAATCCTTTCTGATTTCTACAGACCATCTGTGCCCCATTTGACTTGACCAACCCATCAGATTAAGCTTCGTCTTCCACTAAAACTAATGAGTAGGTGTTTTATGTTCGTTCTGTTGAAGCTTGAGCTTGTGTAAACCACTTATACCATGTCTGTCTATCATACGAAGGGAGGCTGCTTGTTTGTAATTTTTGTTCTCTATGGTTCTACCAACTGTGGGTGCTTTGTTAGCATAATTACATTCTACATGTTAATCACTTGTTATAATCAGAAATTGCCAAGAGGTGCAACATTTTCAAATTTCAATTTTAACTTTCAGGAAATCTCCCTTTCCGATTTCTTACTGTTTCAAACATTTTGCTTTTCTAGCGAGAGTATTTTAACAATATCCATCTTTTTAAACAACAAATACATTGTATATTTGAACTTGTGCAATAAAATCATTATTCAGAATTTTATAATACAGATAAGGAAAAGTATATATGATTGGATGCAGAGAGCTTAATACTTGTCACAAAATGGAGTACATATGAATGGTCTAACAAGTTGTATTTTACTTACATCTATATAGATTATTTGACAAAAGGTTCTTACAACTTATTTCGGACTTTGTATGGAGTAAATACACTACTAGTTCCAGTAGAGTTTGAAATCCATGATATGTAATATATTTTAATCATTCAGAGCAGATAGGTTAATTTTTTACCAAAAAAGGTAAGCACATGTTGCTGTGTCCGATCGACAATATACTTTGGTCTTTGGAAATATTTTCTTTTCTTAAAATGGCGTCTTATGCAATCTATTCTGGATAGAAAATATCATGCTATCAGCAAGCAGTCATCTCTGATGCGTGTCATCGAATTTGTTGTGTACTGATCAATGCATCACTCCTATTAAATATAGGTTCTCTACACCATATAACTCAACCTGTTTTTTCTACTGAAGATATGTAAATGCAGCATATTTAGTTGTGAAGTGCAAATTAAGTGATACCATATGATTTCCTGTGTGACAAATATTACAGACAATATTTAAGTTGTTTTTGAAGAAAATTGAACAAGGGTTTCTTTACCTGGAGAGAGAGCCAAATGGAGAGGCTTGCAAATGAGAGATTCCGCTTATACATACAAAACTGCTCGTTTATTGACAACCTGAACGTCGTACTCGTTGGCTAAGTGGCGCCGAAAAATTCAATCTATTTGGACTACATCCTAAACATTTGTAACACGAATTGATAACGCTCTGTTTGCCTGCAGTACATACAAGAGCAACATTTATAACATTGACGAGGTGTGAAGTTATTAGTGAGCTTTTAATGCGTACCAATGGTGAAATTGACTGGAGTGATTCCTTCGAGCCGCGACAAGATCCGAAACGACCACAACGATTTTACGAACCATACATTAAAACTTGAAAATTGGGCAAATTTTACTCTTTGGAGGGTGAATTATTATTATGGTGCTCATGAGTCATTGGTACAGAGAGAGTACTGTCGCAATGTATACTAGCACTTCACCCAGAGGAGGTGCAGTTCATAGAAAAGTATTTGTAAATTATTATAAGCTAGATGTGTATTGGTTATTGGCTATGGATAAATATATAATAATATTATACTAAAAGTGTAAGTAAGAGTAATGGGAACATGAAAAAATAGGGTCGTAAAATAGTCAATGGGACAGCAAGGCAACTTAAGCTGACTTCGGCAGTTTGTTTCTTGTGCAAGTTGATGATGAGTCTGTTGACTTGGTGGTCAACACCTCCTTGGAGATTCGTGACATGACTTAATCGCCTTCCGTAGATCGGGTTAAATCTGGCATTTGTATCAGGCATTGACAGTTCGAGCTTTTGGTGCAACGGCAAATGATTCCAATAATTGGTATCAGAGCCTTGGGTCACAAGTTCGAGTCTCCCTTCAATGGGTGTTGAAGGCTCAGTCACTGCTAAGGGGGAGATTGTTGACTTGGTGGTCAGCACCTCCTTAGAGATTCGTGACATGGCTTAACCGCCTCTCGTGGATCGGGTTAAATCTAGCATTTGTATCGGGCATTGACAGTTCGAGCTTTTGGTGCAACGGCAAATGATTCCAACAGAGTCCACCTAACTTCTCAATATTCTCCTCACTAAATAGGTTATGCCAAGAGCTATCAGATATAGTATCCTCAAATTTATCCATGTTGTCCTTGTAGACCTCACAGTCTAAAAGATGAAGTTAAAAATTGCGTCATATATTATAACTGATGTAAAATTGTGAATATTTTGTAAATGAGGAGCGTACAAAGAGAGACATACAATAATACAACTTAGATAATTATATTGAGACCCAAACATCTCAATAATTTATAAGAGCACCATATGATTCATAGATGTTCGGCTAATAATGGTACATTCAATCTAGCCAATGTATTGATTTCAAATCAAACTTTGGGAATTATGTTGATATTTTAGCCGATAGGCTATTTGTGGGAGTTTTGCTCCCTGAAAAATAAAATTATTTATATTTTGATGGTCACTCCTAGATATTGTAAATATTTTGTATAATAGATTCTTTCTATTATTTTTATGTTTGTTTTTAGAAACATCTCGTTTGTAATAGATGTGATTATAGGATTGCACGAGCTCTCCAGAAGGTGAACAGACACTTCATCTTCCTCAGGGATTGTGTCTACAACTTGTTGATTTTGCTTGCGTCTCAGTTGTCATGTTGTGTCCTTTGTCTCTCTTTGGGCTTTTTTCGATTGTATCTATTTTTTGTTTTTTGTTTTTTGTTTTTAGGGTGTAGTTAACTCAGTGTGGTTTGTTTGTGATTGATTTTGTTTGTTGTCTTCTTTTACCTCTTGCATGTGCGGGCCCCTTCCGTGCAAGTTTTTCCCAGGGGTCTAACTCCTAGATACCCACATTGAATTAACTCCTCGTATGATCTCATTGAGGGAAGAAATGACAGAAGTGAATTGGGGCAGGATGATATTAATATGGGTGACATTATTTCGAATGACAACCACTCTAGAAAAGACTTGGATAAAATTGAAAATATTAAAAATATTAAGAAACCATCTTTCAAGGTTGTCATTGCAGATAGTAGTATAATGGTATGTCCACCAATAGCATAATTTCATGGAGAGTTCTTGGGAGGGCCCAGAATGGAACTTGGAGGACTACTGGGTGGGGGGGGGTCTGGAACCAATAGATGTGGAAATGGAGAACTCATCAAAGATGGACACTCCAAAAGAGGAAAAGATGGTAAGTGTTCTTCTTCTGGCCCGCAAATATTATCATTATATCCTAATGAGGATATGATTAAGTTCATTCGATCTGAACAAGTTAGATTAAAAAATGTTGCCATTTTCTTTGTGTGTATGGATGCAAACCTTCTCCCATCATGCAAATTTTTCGATGATTGGCTTAGTAATGTTTGGGGTAAGAAGTTGTGTCTATGTAAGCTTTTGTAGAATGATGCAAAAAGGTTTTTTTGTTGTTTTCTTGAAGAATCACAATATGTAGGAGAGAGTGCTTAAGAAGGGTTTCTGGAATGTGGGTCAATCTCTATTCTGTGTTTTCCCTTGGTCACCTAAGGGCAACCCAAATAAAGTTGTGGCTAGGTCTTCCCCAAATTGGGTTGAAGTCAAAAGTGTCCAACCAGAATTTTGTCCATTCTTGCCTCAAATCTTAAAGCCTCTAGGTGATGTCTTACAAGTTGAATAATCTAGGGTACCTCTACCCCATCTTAATGCGAGAATTCACACTGCCCTCAACCCTGAGGTCTCTATTCCTGAGAGAATTTCTATTGATATTGAAGGTGAAAATTATTGTTGGGATTTATTTGTATTGGGAAACTTAAATGCTTGTTTTCATTGTAAAATGAACAAACATACAAAAAAGGAGTGTCATGTTTTTAAAGATTCATATAAAGGAATTTTTTATGTTGTCTCAAAGAATAAACCCAAAGAACAACCAAAAACTCCTAATGATATTTCAACCAGACAAGATTTGGTTGGTTCCTCTGATAAATCTAGTTGTGTGTAGAACAGTGGTGCTAATGGAAAAATCGATGAAGTAGTTAATTCTAAAATGGAAATGTCTGACCATGGTTTGAATTCAAAATTTCAAGTTTCTCTGACTAATCCTTTATTTGAAGAGGAACTCGAGGTTGTTCCAACTTTTGGCTCTGATAAACCTTCCCAAAGAGATGGTCCTTATTTAGCCCCTCCCCTGCTGGATAGAAATGCACCTATAAGGAAGAATTCTCAACAGATTGCTCTGGAAACTATCAAGGACAAAACTGAGACACTAAACTAGAACTCCCTAGAGCATGTTAACCCTATGATTGCATCCTTGACTTCTTACCGTGTTTCTCTTAAGGATGTTGATAAGTAGATAGTTGTTGTAAAACCTGTTGATGATGGTATGGTGGAGCAACCTTTCACTGCGGTTATTAGTAAGAATAGTAAAAAAAGAGAGGAAAACTATGAATAGACAATCTCTATCAAACTCCTCATCCCAGGGTAAAAATAATAACAAGAACAACTCAGATATGTCAAATTGTTTCACTAGATTATATAAAAATAAAAAACAAGTTACTCATGACAAGCAATAATATGATTAATATTGCAAGTTGGAATGTTAGAGGATTAGAAATGGCTAGCAGGAAATATGTTGTCAAGGACTAGTGCAATAAATTAAGGGAAAAGGGCATTGTTTGTCTACAAGAAATCAAGGTTGATGGCTTCCATGCCAATAACATAATGAAGTTCCTTTGGAACCAATCCACAAGTTTTGTGTCTGGCCATACTAAGGGAAGAGGTGATGTGGCCATCCTTGTGGGGACTAAATGGGTGGATTATATTGTTGCTAATGGTTCCTCTCCTTGCAATAGAGTTTGTTGGGTGACACTCAGATATCAAGACAAAATTTATGGTGTATGCAATATATATGCTTCTAATGACTATAGAGAAAGAGCTATACTTTGGGACTAGCTTGTCACCTCCGTACCTAATGCACAATGGATCATCACGGGAGACATTAACATGGTTGAATTCATAAATGACAGAATGGGTGGTGCCAAGAACTTGTGGAAGGGTAATGAACATTTTTTCTTGTCTAAATTTAAAAGAAGGCTTCATGTCATTGATCCGGTAGAGTAGAAGAAAGATTCTTATCTAAGCATACGGTTTACCTAGTGTAACAACCAAAGTGGGAAATGCAAAATTTATTGCAGATTCAATAAATTTTATGTTGATTCAACTACCTTCTCTTTTGATACGATTGATGGGAATTTACCAGTCAAAGTTTCTCCTACATCCATTTTTTACCAATCTCCAATTCTTGCATGCATCAGACTTGATCTTTCTCCCTCGTCCATCAGTAGACCTAAGGTGAATAGGCTCTTCAAACTTACCACATATTTTCTTAAAGACCAAGATTCCTTGGATGTTATTAAGATGACTACCTACTTATCTTAATTTTGCAATATGAATGCCAACCCTAGAGCTCAATGGGACTCCCTTACACAGACATGGAGGAAAAGGTTTCAAGTTATTGGTGAGAAAAAGGCTAAAGATAGAAATAAGGCTGAATCAGACCTTCAACATAAACTAAATATTTTGGAAAACAAAGCCTAGATTCTTGATACTAATGACTCCATTGAAGATGACTTACTTACCACCAAAATGGAATTGAGGAAAATCCAGCAATACAGATTTCAGGGTCAAAGAATCAAGTCGAGGATGACATGGATGAAGGAAGGAAATAAAGGTACAAGCTATTTTTTCAAACTTTTTAAGGAAAAACATAAGAGAGAAATCATTGATGATATTCAGACTGATAATGGATTGGCCAAAGATATACCATCTATTAAAAAGGCCTTATTTGATTTTATACGAAATTGTTTACCTCATAGCATAATGAATCTAATCATGAAGCACTCAATAAGTGTCTGAAACTGATTCCTAAAAGAGTTTCAAAGGAGGATGCTAGAACTTTAGACTTAGATATTTCCTTTGAGGAAATTAGAGACACTATCATGTGTTTGGCTAATGACAAAGTACCAGGTATCGATGGTCTACTAGAAAAATTCTATAAAAAGAATATAGATTGGATATGTGAAAAGCTTTGCCTACTGTATAATTATGCATATCAAAATGGATCTTTGGGCCATAATAATAATAAGGGAGTGATTAAACTAATTCCAAAAAATATGGACAAGATGCAAGTCATAAATTGGAGACCAATAATATTGTTAAACATCTCCTACAAAATCATTGCAAAAACTTTGGCTAGGAGGATTGTGGATATTCTTGGCAAGGTGGTTTCGATGACATAAATAGGCTTTATCAAAGGCAGATATATTTTAGAGAGTCTCATTACCAGTTGTAAGGCACAAAATTGGGCCAAAGAAGATAATCAAAATGTTGCAATATTTCTTTTAGACTTTGGAAAGGCATATGACAAAATAGAATGGTCTTATGTAATTGGAATGTTAAGGTTCTTTGCCTTCCCTCCTAAGTTTTGTAATTGGATTGAAATCTTGTTTAAACACTCCTCCACAGTCATAGATGTTAATGGAGAAATCTTAGATCCTATTTAGCTACAAAGGTCCATAAGGCAGGGGTGTCCCATTGCTCCTACATTATTTGTTCTGGCTACATATGCCTTATACTATATTCTCATATCTAGGGAGCTTGGCTCTCCTTTAAAAGGAATTCGATTGACAAACTAGGAGAATTTGATCAATGCTCAGTTCGCAGATGACACTACCCTTTTCTTAGAGCTTGAGGAGAGTAACTTTGATAATGCTCTTGATAGACTGTGATTCTTTTGTTTGGCCTCCGGAGCTAAAGTTTCTCCCCAAAAATCATCCATCCTGGGCTGGTCCAAGTATGCACCAAATTGGGTTAAGAGGCATGGGTGTGGTTGGGTTGGCCCACATTCTATTGTCCATTATCTTGGCATTCCTTTTGCTATGTCCCCAACCCCTAAAGACATGTGGGAATGGATATTTTTCATAGTTGAGAAGAAACATCTCAAATGGTCGACTTAGAACCTTTCCTTGGCAAGTAGGGTACATGTTGCTCAAAAAGTGCTTGTATCTCATGCTATATATTACTCCTCGACTTGGTTTTTTTTTTACTATCAATTTGAGAAACTTGAAAGAATTATGAGATATTTTTTATGGTCAAATGGCCTTGGGTAGAAAAGGAGGCATTGTGTGTAATGGTACTGGTGTTGTAGGCCCAAGAAATTGGGGGCCTAGGTCTTAAGGATCTTAAGGCTCATGGTGTTGCACATGCTACTAAATGGATTTTGAAAGATCTCAATGGGGATGAACCTTGGAAGATCCTAGTAAGGAATAACATTGTTAAATCAAAAGTTAACAAGGGAAATACTAGAAGGATCTTTCTCTTTATGATCTACTTTTGGGAGATTTTGAGCTAAAAATATTTGGTTATGTTGTCTTTGCATCTATCTGGAAGGCCTGGATGCAAATCAGAAGGTTAATATATTATAGGGAAGTTATTGGTGGACCTCCATCATACTCTATTTTGGATAGATCTCTATGGTGAGGTGTTAAACTTAATGATAAGCCCCTAGAACTTACTCAAAGATGTTCTACCAAAAGTTGGGATGCTAAGGGTATATCTTTGGTTGAGGATGTGTTGATTGATCATCATCTTGGAATATGGGATGAGTTGAGAAATAAGTTTGGACTCCCCCCCCCCCCCCACGCAAAAGAATACTTTTACTCTAATTTCAAAAGTTGTGGGCAATTTTTTTCCTAGGAAAACTTTACCTGTTAATGCTTTTGTTAAATAGCTGAAATGGCAGGATGGTTCTTCTTTCTGACTATTCGACTAAAAGTATCTATAGCATGCTAAAAGATGACTCTAAGATTATTACTTGGATTAATCAATGTTGGGATATGGATTGGTTGAACTCTAAATGGGAGTTTGTCTTTGATTTTAACTGGCATCAATTTATGGAGCCTAAGAAGTCCTATTTCAAATGGTTGCTACTATTATAAAATGCGGTTGTTGGATTTGTCCTTGCATCTATTGGTGTTCTTCCTCTCTCTTGTTCTGTTTGTAATGTCCTTGAAACTATCAAACATATTTTCTTTGAGTGACAGTTTGCCTCTCTTGTGTGGTCTAGTTTTCTTGGGTCTCCCTTAGTGTGGAATGCTAGACCTTATTTGTCTTGGATAGAGATCCTTGATGGCTATGTGGATGTTTTGGATGCTAAGTTGAATTTTTTTTGGGTTGGTCTTTCTACAAAATTATTATGGTTTCTTTGGAAGCAAAGGAATGATGATGTATTTCAAGCCAAAAGAAGATCACTTACTAGGTTTAGTCATAAACTCACTCATAAACAATAATGTTGTAGGTGTTTGCAGTCTTGGAGATTCCTAAAAGCAGATTTATGATCCTTGTTTAGGAAGGGGCCCTGGTTATATACAAAACTGATATCAAATCTGCCCACTTTTTCAATACTTATAAAGACAACCTAGATCAGAAGGAACTTGAAGCTTTGTACAAGGTCACCAAAGAAAAGGGTATTACTAAGGACCAGATTGAGCAGGTCAATAGTTCTTACCAAAGGCATGAAGATAAAGGGTGGGAGGTTGCAACAGAGATCACCCCTAATATAGATCCTTTGTTGGGGAGGTTTGAAATAGATGTCGCATAATACAGTAACAATGTGATTAGGTCATGGCCCTCATGATGACCTGTCTTCTACAATAGTTTCTTAATCTCTTTTTGATGTTGATTCAAAACTCTCGTACTTGATTAGTATTTTTGTATTGTTATAATAGTTTGTCGGTATTATATCTATGATTGTGTTGATGGTATAAACTTAAACTCAGCGATGCTCTTGATTTGGTTCAGCTTAACAGTAGGCTGATATAGTATTTATTGTTTAATCTTTTTATATTATCTTTAATACAAAAACCATCTCGTTTGTAATCTCTATAAGAACAATTTGTTCTTAATAAATATATTATCCAATATTTTACCAAATGTTTGTCTAATATGATATTGGAGCTAAGATTTTTTTGATTTTTTTATAATTTCTTAACTAAATTATTTATCCAAAAAAAATTGAAGATTACACAAAATGGATGGAACGATTCTATAGCTCCAAATTGGCAACATTTTTATAATGAATTTCAACTCTTCCACTTGTTGAACTATGCACAACCTCCAAGGGTTCAGGTTTGTATGTCCATTTGTTGAAATGTTTGTTGATGTTTTTATGACAACTTTGTTTAGAAAGGTGTTAGCAATTTTCATAGGATTTTGTTATTAATAATCCAAATTTCCATAATAATTATATAGAAAGAAGGGTTTAATCAATGTAGATGTTTTGATTTTGATTTTAGTGAAAGTAAAATGGCCTAGCTAATGGGCACCTATTTTGTAAATCTTCATACACAGCCCGTACATTGACTTACAATAATAGGTTAAATAAGAGACATTTGCTAAAAATTTATTTCTATCATGTCCTTTTTAAGTGCCCTTTCATGTTAAGGTATAGAGAGTATGTTGAATTGCACATGTTTAACGAGAATGTATCTGACTTTTCATTGTCTAGGATGAATTTTCAAATGCAGAAGATATGTGAATGTTCAGAGCTTAAATATCTCATAATCACATAGATTAAACAACATTTTTAAAAATCGTAAAGCAAATAGAACAATAGTGAATTCTTGGGTACAAGTTTGAAAATGTTTGTTAACTGCAAAAATTGCAACCTTTATAGAAAGAAACGAATCTTCCAGGGTTCCATCGATTTGGTGGAGGAGCACTTTTGTTATCCCTTTTAAATTGTATAATTTTTTTTTCATAAAAAAATACCAAAGGAATAATTATTTATATCGATGTCTACATTGACCAAGGATTGTAGAAATATAATCATCTCACAGAGGGGGATGTTTAATCTAACTACATTCTACTGGTACTTGAAAAGTCTAATCATTTCATTTTGCATATATCTTTAGTTTTTTTATTAGTTGTGTTTCTATTAAGTCTAAATTTCAAAATCTTTATGCTCTTTCATGTCCACATCTTTGTTGGAATTTATAATCAGTATTAATTTTTTAACATGTGCAGTACATCTAACAAAATCTTTTAAATCTTGTAATCTTCTTTCTTTTTGAAGCCATCTAATGAAAATTTATTTAAGGGGTTTCATTTTCTGATATGTTGATTTGAAATTTTTGAATAATTTGATTTTAGGAGGAAAATTATTGTTGGTAGCTGAGTTTGAAAAGATGAGAAAAACAAAAATAAATGAGAAGAGAGCAGTTAGGTAGAAGATAAGTTCAGAAAGAAAATTTAGAGAAAATTGATAGCTACTCAATAGCAATTAATTTTAGAATCTTTGTTTTCCACATTGTTTTTGTACATTATTTTTTACATTGTTTTTGACAATTCAGATTTGATAAAATTTAACAACAATTTAATTTTTAAAGAAGGTTTATTATTGATAGGTTTTCTTTTGTTATTATTGGTCACGAATTAAAGGCTGAAGTTCTTAGGCTAAGAGTTGATTATTCAAGAATCTCTATTCTACCAATCATCTAGATTTTTAGCTTTTCAGAATTTACCAAATCTTTTTTTATTTTCAATATTGTCGAACACTACTAAACATTTGTAAACCATCATACTTTGGCATGTAGTTGATTTTTCTAACTTCAATTGATGATTGCTTGTATTACACATTGGCTTTCCAAATCAAAAGTTAAGTTATCCGAAATTAAATCTATGAAATGATGTTTCCTGCTCACTTTCTTAGCATTGGATTCTTGCATTCATAAAGGGCACAAAAACACTTTTTCTAATGTTGTTTGATTTTATCTTATGTTGATAGTTTCACTTTTTGTCTACAATACCATCCAAGCAAGAGGGATTGAAGGTAGATTTGTACAATATTCAAGCAATCATTTCAACAAAAAAAAAAAGTTACGTAGTTAATGAAATTGGTTTGTTGCAGGTGGAGCAATTGGAGGAAAATTGGATGAAGATTGTGTTTGTTGCAGACACCATTACTATAAAGGATGTTTCTTAACATATCACACACCTGGTTTTCCTCATGTTACCCATGAGAATGGGCTTAATTGACTTTGCAAATTGGATTTCAATAACCAGTTTCAATAGAGCTTTCCAATGGAGCTTGAATATTGATATTAGGAAACTAATCATAAATAGATGATGTGAATTGAAATGAGGTTTACATGGGTATTTTTATTATTAAATAAAATCAATTTTCTACGAGGAGATTTATATTACATTTAGCAAAGTTAGATTGTTATTATGCAATAAAGTAATTTTGAATCATGTTTGGAAATATCAAAATATATTTGAAGGATGCATTTAGCTTAAACGTATCTATTATTGGATATTTTAGAGTAGAGAATAAATATAGGCTTCTAAGCTTTAAAAGGTAAATTATGAAATTGTTAGATATAAATCAGTTGGTCTTTTAAAAACTAAAATTTGTACTCCAATTTCTCCTCAAATTTAAGTTGTTGTTAATGTATGATGTCACAAAGCCTAAGGAAAGAAATAGTAGTTGAAATTTAATGTTACAAGATACATTATAACATTCATTGCATAGTTTTTAGATGTAATTATTTATATTATTGTTATACCCAAGTCTTACATTGATTTTCAAGTGTAACTTAAATATTATGTAGATAAATTTCTAAACATATTATTTCATTTAATTTTCTTATCATTTTCTAACTCTTCTGTAAAATGTGAAAGTTTCATTGAATATTCTACATAATTACATTTTATAAGTGTAATCACCTAAAAATGGACAAGACTAAATCAAGTGAGTAATTAAGGCAAAATCAAATCAAGCTAAAATCAAAGCAAAATTGCAATCAAGCCATAATCCAAATTTAATTGAAAATCAAAAGCCAATAAATCAATTTAAATCAAATAAATCATGGTAAATCAATTAATTATGCAATTAATATAGGGGAACACCCCACAATGCAACGGTAAGTTGCGAGCCTCTCATTTGGGAGGTCTTGGGTGCAAGTCTTCTTGAACCCCTTGTTGATCTTGGCTTTGACCTATTACCCATCAAAAAAAATAAAATTATGCAATTAATATAATTAATTGTATAGTTCAATTTAAATCAAATCAACCTATTTAAGGGGTACACATGGCTAAACAAATTAAATAAATTCAATTATTAAATCCCTATTTTCCCTCAACCACCAAATGGGAGGAAAATGCATTGACCCATGGGAAATGAGGATTGGACTCACATGGATCAAGCTCAAAATGAATCTCAATCACACATAAGGTGAGAGCATCTTGGCCATCCATTTTGTCTCTTTGTCCCAAGCTTTGAGGACAATCCATTTAAATTTTCTCCAAAGGTGGAACCATGGACTTAACCTCAACTCAACCATGATCAACTCAACTCTACCCCCTACCCTTGCCAAAATCTATAAAAGCAAGGCATAAATCAAGAACTAATCATTCACAAATCTGAGAATAGCAACAAACCTCTTGCATTTTTGAGCTAGAAAGGAAAATATAGTGTTAATTAAGGCTTACTTCTTTTGGAATTGAATTCTTAGTTTGCTTATCACTTCATTCTCATTTTAGAGCTGTCACTAATGGAGGCTTACTGAGAGCTTCACATTAGCAAATCTAAATAGAGGTCCATAGAGTGTTCTTTGTCTTCATTTTCTTAATTAGCTTACTTTTTGTGGTAATTTAGTTATTTTAGTCATTTATTGACAATACTACCCCTATGAAGGTGCTTTCCACAACACACAAAATGGCGTCCATTGTGGGGCATTAGGCCTCACTCTTTTAAAATTTTGGGAAATTGCTAGATTCTAGGATTTTTCCTTGTTTTTTTCTTTGTTTTGCAAGTTTAACAACGCTTTTGAGACTTTCTACAACAAGGTACAAACATTTTAACAATGCATCCAACACCTAAAACAATACATCCATGACAAAGTTTTGCACCTTTACATAGTCAAATGACGCTTTCAATCTTTCTAATATCTTGTCTACTTCTCTTTTAGTGTGTATACCCTGACCCTGAAGCGCGTTCAACTCATCTTGTTGTGCTTTCAATGTTTCCTTTACATGCATTTGCTTATTAAAACAACACTTTTAAATTCTATTTTAGCGCTTTCAATTATTTTGCAGCACTTTCAATATTTTTAACAGCACTTTCAATTAGTTATGTTGCGCTTTTGACTTAATTTAAATTTTACAGAATCTAACTGTTGGGAAATGAATTTCTTGTGGTTTTAGGATGATAGGTCATAAAAAGATTAAAAATCCAGAGAGAAGATATAACAGAGAAGATAAAGCCTTGGCTAAACAGATCAAAAGTGAGAACATAGCAAACATTAAACTCGTTTTAGAGAATTCACAGCAAGAAGGTGAGGTATACAAACAATATTTACAATTTGTACAAGCTTACAAATTAAAATTTGTATCCTTAAATTGGATTTACATGCCTTAGTCATTTTTTGTCAAATTTGAAAAATAAGGCTTATATTTCAATTTCTTCTTATTTTCTTCATTTTGCTTGTTTGTGTTGACTAACTTTTTGAAGAGGAGGCAAAGGAGTGGGAACAATCACCACTAGGTGAGTCAAAATCATGGAAAAATTCATTAAAAATGCCCCTAGCCTTTGCTAGCTTCAAATCAGGTAAGCCTAAACTTGGTCAATTTTTACTTAAATTGCGGCCTTGTGATTTTTTGTCAAAATCTAGTAATTAAACCAGCATAAAGGATAAATCAAGCATTTAATCAATAACCCCTTGTTTGTGGAGGAGAGTAAAAATACTTAATTCCCATTAGTTAGTGGGTTTGGATAGTCAAACATCGTTAATTATGCTTGGGAGGCAAGAATAGATAGGGATATGCTCTTCACCTTTTGGTGAATCAAACTCCTAAAACCTATTTCTTAAATCCATTTATTGCTTTACAAGTGAACATGTTAGATCTTTAGTGGGCTCACCTCCTGAGATTTGCCTTAACGAGGCCGGTGAGAGGGACAACCCAAAGTGGGATACAATTGCCTTTGCCGCAATAATCTGACCCACTATAAAAATAAATGCATTCATCCTTAATGGGGTGGATGACAAAAGGATATTAAGCTTCGAACTTCCTCGAGTAGTCCTTCAGGATTGTGCAAAACTCTAATATACCGGTGGTGGGAAGCCTCCTAATTTTGGGGGGGTGAAACTTAACATCCATTTTGAACGGAATCTTGATTAAATACCTTGTTAACTTAGAAATCCTACCTTGTAAAGCCATGCTTACGAACCAATTTGACAACTAGGAAGATTGCTTGAAGTTTCTTATCGTGAAAAACCCGTGATAACGTCCTAACATATTTAAACACTTTTTGTGTAGAGGGTTTTAAAAGAACAAGTGTATTTGTGGTTGCTTTGTTTGAAGATGCATAGAACAAGTGGGAAATATCCATTTTGCAAAATCATCTTACACTTTTAATATCTTCATAAGAGGAACAATGACCAAATTTGGGGAAAATAGTTTCAAATCAAACCTTTGTTGATGGTGGTTTCTACACGATCTCACAAACTTAATCTTTAAAAGAAGATGACACTTGCATATCAAGAGAGGTCCCCCAATTTGATTTTCAAACTCCTTTTCGTGAAACTTTAGAACAAGAGGATAGTCTACCAAACTTATTTGAAGAAAGAGTCAATCCAATGGTTAGGAATGTCAATTTTTATGACTATCTTCATAGGGGAGATGATGAAAATCAAGGAACAACAAATCAAGGAAACATTAAACAAGAAAACCAAGGGCCTAGAGAGACAACCAAAGACAAAGACAATAGGGTGGCCCAAGACCCCGAGTTCCTTGAGGTTATGGATCAACTTATAGAGAGAAATAAGGAAAGATATTTTCTTAACTTAGCCCAAGAAGGGTTAAAACTTCCTCATGACTATGACGTTGCCGCACTTAATAATGATGAGGAAGAGGATAATCCTATAGGTTCTATGAATAAACAATTGAAAATGTTTCAAGCACAAATTGACACAATGAAGAAAGCGGTCAAACCTAAGCCATTTTCCATCGAAGCATTATGCCCATTTCCTTTTGATAAGAGCTTGGTTATGACACCTTTCCCGCTTAATGTGGTCTTCCCTAAATACGATAAATAGATAGGTAAATCAGACCCACAAGACCATCTTAGATAATTTTGTGCTCTAAGTATTGAATTCATGCACGACACCACATATTTAATGAGGCTATTTCTGAGGAGTTTAGGAGGCCAAGCCATGGATTGGTTCTCCAAACTTCCACAAGGGATCAAAATATTTGAGGAATTAGCTTCAAAATTTGTGACTCATTATTCCTATAACATAGAGCATGAAATCACCATGCTTAATCTATGCGATACTAAACAACGAGATGGTGAGTCTTTTCTAGGGTTTCTCCAAAGGTGGAGAACAATCTTCGCACAATATCCATGAAGCATACCCAAGAAAGAAAAAATGGAAATATTTATGAATAATCTAAATATGGAGATGAACTATAGGCTCCAACTTCAATGTCCCCCTACATTTGAAAAGATCATAAAAAATGAGATCAAAATTGAAGAAGTGTTGGTTAAAAGAGGTGAAATCAAATTATTCAAAGATAATAAAACCTATACCAACTCCAACAATACCAATAACTCTAATTATAATAATAATAAAGGATCCAACAATCACAATGATAAACCAAGACTATGGTTGAATAACAATAATTAAAATCTTGTGAATGATGGAGTTGGAAGTACACAACTTGAAGGCTACCCCCTTTAATTTATCAAGCGGGTCAAACCCAACGTATAATGTCAACCAAGAAACCAAGGTTCCTTATAATAATAACAACAACACTAACACTAACAACAACAACAATAACAATACCAACAATCCATTCAATAATTCAAATATTAATAAACCTAAACCATTCTTTTCCACATATGAGAAAAGGAAATTCACATTTCTAGGTGAACCTTTGGAAAATGCATTAAGAACTTTAGTGGCCAAAAAAATTATTATTCTACCCAAATCAAGGCCATACAAACCATAAGTCAAGCCGACTTGGTGGAATAATTCTCATCGAGAATATCATTGCAACAAACGACATAAAATGAATGAATGTATGAAATTAAAACACCTTGTCCAAGATCTAATCAATGATGGAACCATAAAAGTGGAAGGGCCTCAAAATAATGAGGATCGTACAACTTTCAAGAACCTTTCCTAAACCATGAAAAGGGTAATCATCGAATACCAATCACATCAATAAAAGGGGTAATGAAAAGGTGAATTTTGCCCATACTTATGAGAGCACCATAAATACTTTAAGTGGTGATGAAAACACAATAAATGTGATTGTGGTGAAATAAAAAACCAAGGGAGGCAACATCTAATGTTGTAACTAGGGGACAAGAATCAAACATCACTCTATCAGGAGGTGCCCCAAGAATTATCTTACCTAATCAAACATCTCCATCTTCAAAGCAATACAATTTGGTGGACCAATTTCAAAGAACCCCTGCTCAAATTTGTATCCTAGAATTGCTCAAACTTTCACCAACTCATAAGGAGATTTTGGAAAAAGCCCTTGTAGAAACCAATGTACCTTTGAATTTGGATCCAGATAAGTTCCAAAACATGGTAGGGCATCTTGTTGCACCCCATTGTTTATCTTTCTCAGAACAAGATGATATGTCCTTGAATCACCCACAAAACTTGCCTTTGCATATAGAGGTTTTGATCCACAAGCATAGAGTAAAGAGAGTCCTCATTGATGGGGTATTTGGCCTAAATATTTGCACCTTAAACTTGGTTAAAGCCTTAGGATTTTCTGAGGAAGCTATTGACCCAAAGAAGAAAATAATCATTAAATCTTACGATGATGAAGAAAGAGCTTCTAAAGATGTAATAGTACTCCCCATTAGAGGTGGACCAATGCAAAAAGAGACCATTTTCCAAGTCTTAGACCTAAAATTGACCTACAATATCCTATTAGGAAGGTCGTGGATCCACGAAATGCAGGCAGTCCCTTCGACATATCATCAATGCCCAAAGTTTCCATACATGGGACAAGAAGTCATGGTAAGTGGGCATTCAAATCCTTTCCAATATTGCAATAACATGAAACCTATAAATGACTCCTTAGTCCCACATAATGCAGAAGGATATATGTCCCAAAGAATAGAACAAGGACAAAGCTCAAAGGATCTTCCATCCTTGAAAGGCAAAGAAAAGGAAGAAAAATAAGATGTTGTTGAAAATCATCAAGTTCCCACTAACTTAACTACATCAACTAAAGGAAAGGAGAAAGTTAGTGAGGGAAGTACCCATGATGAAAAAAAAGAAGACTAAGAAAGATCTATTCAAATTTACACCAAGGATGCCCATTATCAAAAGATGGATCACATGATGAAGAATTTCAAGAAGCAATGCCAAATCAAACAAAAAGGTGTAGGTGAATACTCCTTATCTATGATGGATCTACCCTTATCTCCAAAATACCATGGAAGACCATCTGGCCTACATGTACTCCATAAATACAATGACTACTTTGTAAGGGCAAGTACTTCTTCATCCACAGATGAAGAAGATAATGAAATATTAAACTGGCTATATAAGGATGAGGAATCAAGTGCCCATGAAAAATACATTCAAAACATAAGAATTCCCACTCATTAATATGGAAAAGGATTTAAAATAATGTAGAAGATGGGATATAAAGGACAAGGGCCTTTAGGTACAAGAAACAAAGGACTAATTAAACCCATTGAAATGTCATGGAGAGATAGTAAGGAGAAAACTGGATTGGGGTACCTTGAACAAGGGTACACTCAAAAGAAACATCTCTTGATTTATGATCAAATCTTACAATTAGGATCACAAAGTGATGAAGATTCAAAAAATTGGGAATAGAATTCATTGTCAAGTGAATCATTCCAAGACAAAGAGGTTGATGTCATCCATACTTATACTCCTAGCAAAGGAAAAGAACAAACTTCAGGATCAAATCAGAATCAAGCTTCAAGTTCTAGCCAAGAGATCTTAGATAATGTGCCAAGTCAAGAAGTTGAAGAAAATCAATGGGTAGGAGAGCTTTATGTTCCATCATGGAGACCTACTATAGGGGAATCTAACACTAGATTTAATCCAAGAGATTTTTACCCATTAGAAACACGAGAGGATTCGAGTGAGGAAGATTTTGACCCTAGTTCTCTAAAACACCTAGAGGCACATGTTATAGATTTGAGAGATACAATGTTCAAACCTTCCAATGAGGTCCTATCCTTAAACCCTATCAAACTAAACCAAAACATAGATCCCTTGTCTCTTATCTATCCAAAGCTCATTGAATAGGATTCTATTAAACCTACTATCCTTCCCACATTTTTGAATGATAAATTGGTGTCCCAATACCTTAATGTGGTTGAACCTTCTTCTACCATTGAATATCAAGAAGAAGTGATGAAGGGAAGTATCCAACCTTTCAGTTCAGTTAAAAATGAAAAAATAAAATAAAAATGGAAAGAATCTAATATTGAAAACCACATTGTGGTGTCATTAGATAAAAAAGAGAAAGAAATAAAGAGCATTTCTAAAGGTGAAAACCCAACAGAGGTACCTAAGGAAGAAGGGTTGGATACTTTGCCTGAAAACTGTGAGGAAAGATCACCTATCCTAATTGAACCAATAGAGAAATTCAACATCAGGTTAGAATCAGAACCAAGGATTATACGCCTAGTATCATCTTTATCTAGTGAAGAAAGAAAGGATTTCATAAAATTCTTCAAAGAGAAACAAATCAATTTTGCATGGTCATATGATGATATGCCAGGACTAGATCCTAATATGATAATGCATCATTTAAACATTAAAGAAGGAGTGAAACCAGTCAAGTAGAAATTAAGAAAAATGCACCCACACATAGCACTTCTTGTGAAAGTGGAGTTAGAGAAATTGCTAAAAGTGGGGTTCATAAGAGCCATTGATTATGTTGAGTGGATATCAAATATTGTGCATGTTTCCAAAGTAGACAAATCTATCAAGATTTTCACGGACTTCAGAGATCTTATCTTGCATGTCCAAAAGATGATTTTCCTCTACCAAGCATAGACACCATTGTAGATCTAATAGCGGGGCACTCAATGTTCTCACTTATGGATGGGTTTAGTGGCTATAATCAAATTAAGATAGCACTTGAGGATCAAGACAAAATGGCATTTACATGTGCATGGGGGACATTCTGCTAGAACGTTATGCCCTTTGGTCTTAAGACTATTGGAGTGACATATCAAAGAGCCATGACGACCATATTTCACGACATGATGCACAAGTTTCTAGAGGACTATGTAGATGACATACTTACTAAATTCCACTCAAGGGAGGAACATCTACCCATCCTAGAAGGGATATTTACAAGATTGAAGAAATTCAAAGTAAGGCTAAATCCAAAGAAATGTGCATTCGGTGTACAATCAGGAAAGCTATTAGGATACACTATTTCAACCAAAGGAATAGAGGTAGACCTGGCCAAAGTAAAGGAAATCATGGAAATGGGGGAACCTCAAAACATAAGTCAAATGAGATCAGTTCAAGGTAGGATTCAATCTATCAGAAGGTTTATATCCCAATTAGCAAAAAAATGCCACACTTTTACTCAACTCCTTCACTAAGACACAATATTCAAGTGGCATGAGAAATGCGAAGAAGCATTCACATTATTGAAAAAGTACCTAATGAATCCACCTAATTTGAAGCCACAAATAAGAGGATAAATTTATACATCTCAGCGACAAAACATGCATTAGGGGCACTCTTGGCTCAAGAGGATGAAGCTGGAAAGGAAAAGGCCATATATTACATAAGAAGAACATTGGTGAAATATGAGTTGAAATACACATTTATTGAAAGAGCATGTTTGGCCATAGTTTTCGCTTCCCAAAAACTATGCCATTATATGTTATCTCACAAAATCTAACTCATAGCAAAAATTGATCCTTTGAAATACCTTCTCAGCAAAATAGCCCTGAATGGAAGATTGGCCAAATGGGTCATGGTTCTAAGCGAGTTTGATATTGAATATGTGGATCAAAAAGCTACAAAGGCCAAGCTATAGCTGATCAACTAGCAGAGTCACCTTTGCAGTATGAACATCCTATTCAAGTAGAATTTCCAGATTTTGATCAGATAATTAATATTGAAGCAATGACATGGAAATTATACTTTGATGGCTCTTATACACAACATGGATCGAGAGAAGAAATACCATTGATTAATCCTCAAGGGTCCATAATTATCAAATCATACAAGCTGTTATTTCCATGCACAAATAATATAGCTGAGTATGAAGCATTAATCATCAGCATAAAATTGGCATTAGAATGGAAAGTGACAGAGCTACGAACATATGGAGATTCCCAACTAGTTATTAATCAAATCAATGATGAGTATCAAATTAAAGATGATAAGTTGATACCATACAAGAAAATGATTGAGAATCTCAAGAAATACTTCACTCTAATAACATTTGAGCAAGTGATGAGGGATAAGAATAAAGCAGCGGATGCAATGGCTACATTGGCATCACTTCTCCAAATGCCAGATCAAAGCGGCAAATATAAATTCCCGGTAGAAGAAGTTGGACAACCCGCATTTGACCCTTCCCATCCTCACACCATTTTCTTACTAATGGGACATGACTCACCCTGGTATGGAGCCATTTACACATACTTAAAAGACCAAATCTTACCCATGGACCAAACCAGAAATCAAAATAAAAGTTTTATACGATAAGCCTCTCGCTATACCCAAATATCCGACACATTGTATCACAAGAGTCTAGATGGAATGCTTTTAAGGTGTTTAGAGAAAGAGGAATCAACCATAACCTTACAATAAATCCACAAAGGAATTTGTGGGTCGCATTCAAATGGGTTAACCCTAGCTAAAAACTTCTCAGGATGAGATATTTTTGGCCTTATATGGAAAAAGACGCTTGTCACTTTGCAAAAACTTGTCATAGATGTCAGTACCGTGGGAACTTAATCCATGTGCCAGCACAAGAACTACACCTTGGCCCTTTTATTAATGGGGATTTTATTTGATAGGGATGATTTATCCACCATCATCAAATGGTCATAAATTCATCATTACAACAATTGAATATTTTACCAAATGGGTAGAAGCTGTACCATTATCCACTACCACAGGAAAGCAAATATCCATGTTAATATTAAACTACATAAATTTTAGATATGGGGTTCCTCATGGCATCATAATGGATAATGCAAAACATTTCAAGAACAAAGACTTGAAAGAACTATGTACAAAATTTCATGTGGTACATCAGTCATCTTCAATATATTACCCACAAGGTAATGGACAAGCAGAAGCTACAAACAAAAACATCCTAAAAATATTTAAGAGAACAATGGATAATTTAGGTAGAGATTGTCACATTCAAATAAACCCTACTCTATGGACTTATAGGACAAACATCAGAACACCAACATGAGCTACACCATTCTCACTAGTTTATGGAGTAGAAGCAATTTTACCTTTGGAGGTAGAAATCCCATCTTTAAGAGTTGCATTGCATGGATTACTAAGTGAAGAAGACTATAGGGTTGCTAGGTTGCTAGAATTGGAGCTACTAGATGAAAGACAACAATAGGATTTTGACCATTTAAAAGTGTATCATAATCGAATGTCAAGGAACTATAACAAGCACATCAAACCAAGGACATTCCAAATAGGTGATCTAGTGTTGTGAGAAAACCCTAAAAATCAAGTGAAAAGAGAAAAGAAAGGAAAATGGGAAAAAAATAGTTAGGACCTTTTGTGATCTCCTCTTCTTTTGGAACTAGCACCTACAAACTAGCTAATTGTGAAGGAGAAGAGTTGTAAGAACCCATCAATAGTATACAGCTGAAAATATTCTACACATGAAGCAGGTGAAAAGGGTATATAGAAAAAGAGTATCAGAAAATCAGATGAGAGAGCATCTTATTTATTTTACATAGTTAAAAAAGATCCAGAAAAATCCAAAAACATTGAAAAATAGAAAAGAGAAAACAAATCAGAAAAGCATAAAAGATAAAAAATAGTGGAAAATTGAGCATGAAGAAATCCAAAAACATTCAGAAATGATCCTCAAAAAGATGTTGTCTTGGTGAAAACCTAGCAAATAGGCACCTTGATGATATGAAATCATAAAATTTGAAAAAAGATAAAATACAAAAAAATGGAAAAAGAGAGAAAAAGTGCCTTGGTGAAAACCTACCAAATAGGCACCTTGGTAGCAAAAAAAAGGAGAAAAAGCTTGAAAAGCATAAAAATAGCAAATCCATTCAATCAGTGAAAACCTGGTAAACATGCACCATTGAAAGTCCAAGTCAGTCTCATGCCTAGTCATCATCCTTGTAGATTTTGCATTCACTAGCATTTGTATATATTGCATAATATGACCCCACAGTTGCATTTGCAAGTACCTAAAGCTTTCATCACCAATCTACAAAATGTCCCAAGTCCAACAAACACAATCACATCAAACTAGGGGCAAAATATATTCTAAGTGAGGAATGATTTATCAAAGAAAACATCAATCTGACACCAAATCAATTCATCAAAACACAAGTGAAACACTTACATGATCAAATCCTAATCCTAACATCAATCAAACAAACACAAAATTTTGATCCAAGCTCACACAAAGACCTTACCTTTATCAGGATTAAAATTATGAAATGGATGGAACTATACTTGAAATATGGATTTTTAAAAAAGTGCAAAAATTTCATTAAGTGATTAGTTGATTGATGAAATCATGTCTTTCTAGCAAATCGATGAAAGTTTTAAAACTAGACAAGCTATGATGAAAGCATGTTATTTTATTGATTTATGAATGAGTGTCTTAAGATCAAGGTTTTAAAGTATGTCTCATTTGTCTAAGGACATGATCATCAAAGAATCATCGAGGACGTGTACATATGGAAAAACCAAGATCTTTGTTTGTTTACACAACATGATACCTTGGATATTTTGATGTTAAATATCATAATACCAAAATCCACTTGCAAAATAGAATCCGATGAAAGTGGTATTCATACTCTCATGATTGAATTTCAATCAATGGTAGTTGTACCTAGAATGAGAAATCAACATGGAAGGAAAAGAGGTATTCATATCATCATGGTTGAACTAGTGATGGTTGTACTAATTTCAGGTTTCAAAAACTACTCAATGATGAGTATAAGCTCCTAATTTCTGAATAGTGATAGCTAACTACATCCATACTAAATTAAATGCATTTAAGTTTCTTTCTTTTCTTAGCTCAAAAACTGATTAAGAGGAAAATAAAGGGGGCGGAGTTAATAAAAAATAAAAAATCAAACGTTCATCAAAAACCTTATGTGATAGAGTGTGTTGGAAATTAAAAAATTAAAATCAAAGGTACATCACATTAGATCAATTGCATTTAAATCATGTTACATTTAGATTCATCTCATTCTTTAAAATCTTGCATCCATTTAGGGCATTAACCTTAGTTAATTTAAATTCATTGCATTAGGTTGCATTCATTTTAAATCAAATCATTAAATTATCATTATAGTTCATATCATTAAGCTCATTTTAAATTACATTGCATTAGTTTGCATTCATGTTAGTTCATTCCATTTAGTCACATTCATTATCATTATAGCTCATATCACTAAGTTCAGTTAAGATTGCCTTGCATTAGTTTGCATTCATTTTAAATCTCATCATCCAGTTGCATTAATTACATCATTTCAAGGTTCACATTAGCACATTATTAATTGCATTACATTAAACTCATTCTACAATATTGCATTTAGTTTCATCTCATTGGTACCTTTCATTTGTCATATAGGCACATCCATTAAGGTTCATTACATTTAAACATTGAATTATATAAAAAAATAAGTGTATTAGGTCATTGCATTTACATCTAGATCATTACTAACCCATATATCATTTATCATTGCATTCATCGTTAATCATTAAATCATCTAAATCCATACATTACATCATATAAGTGCATCCATTACATTTACATCTCATTTTCATCCATCGCATTACATTGCATTATCCATACATTACATCATATAAGAATGCATCCATAAACATCATCACATAGCAGTAATCATAAAACCATTAAATAACATCATCATACATTGTTAAACATTAAACAATGTATTACATACATCCATCTATTCTATGTCATAAATAAGACATTCTCATAAATAGACATGTGCATTCATATCATAAACTGCATTTGAAAAGCATAAAAACAAAGCATGTAGGGATAGAATCATATAGATCTACATATCATATAAAACACCTAAAAAAGAAGTCCAACACATAATGACATCATATAAAGTAAATCTATCAACGAATATCAGAGTCCATGGTATCATCAAAAGTCCATCAAAATATGTGAATCAAAGTCCATCAAGCATAACAAGTGTCGATCATAAATAAACATCATCTGATAAAAGAATATGATTCCAATGTCTTGATATCAAAAAAATCATAATATACATCAAAAGAATGGATCAATCATATATCATCAACTTCCAGAACCACTAGCACCATCAAGACCAAGACTTGTATCAGGACCTCGACTCGAGCTCGCTTGTATCTCGTGCTAACTCATAGCAGCCATGAATGTCTGCATCATACTGCCCAACTGATTGACTTGCTGCCTAGTCTCTGAAACATCAGATTGTAAAGCTCGAACATTAGAATCTGATGTTGGAGCCTTTGTTGAAGGAGCCTATGTAGGAGGATCCTATGTAGGAGGAGCCATAGAAGAAGATGGTACAGAGGAAGATGGAAGTTGACCATAAGGAATAGGACCCTATGGAGGAGGAGGTGTTGGAGGTGCCTGTGCATGATCCACTAGAATCTGAGTGACCTATGCCTTAATATCGACAACAACCTGTGCTATAACCGACCTAAAGATTTGAACCCTATGCTAACCCTAGCTAGCCAGTTTATCAACACCCACCTAATGGAGTACTTTGTAAGGACCACCCCTCACCCTAACCCATTTGCCTCTCATCCAGACTCCTCCTCTGATAGGAGCAGGGGTAGCAATAATAGGAATAACAACCCTACCTCCTCATCTCACCCTACTAGCATGTTGTCTCCAAAGACCCCATCTCCCACCACCACCACCACCATCTCCGCCATCATCATCCAACTCCTCCTCAATCCCGGGCACTGGCTCTACTGGATTTGTGAATCTGGGAAATGGGTTTTGTATGAATCACTATGCATAATCATCGGTCATGCCAATGTCAACAATATGATCTCTCATATCCCACACAAGGTGGGGCAGCTGTAGTAACTCATCTTGTGTCATCCTATAATCAATCTGAGGACCCCAAATGGATCTCTCTACCTATACATGAGAATAAAGGGCTAAGCCCTAAGGCATCCCCTGTATCCAGCCAAACTAGTGTAGAACTCTATGGAAGCAGAACCTCTCAATAACCGAGGGCATCTACCCTATCATCCAATGAGGCATGCACATATAGGAAAGCTCTACTGCATCCTCTGGCCATGGCTCACATCCAATGTATGGTCTCCAAACCACCTAATCAATATCATCAATGATATGTTGCCAGTAATCCACCTTTCCCAGGTGGGCCTACACAACCACCCCTCATACATCCATGCAAAAGGCCATCCTACATCCCTATGTTGAACTGATATGGGACGAGTAACGAGAATATGCTCCCAGGTCCATAACTGAAGTAGGACTACTCTAGCAAAGAGAGAGTAGCCCTACGACGATATAAAACATCATGAAGCTCATGATATAACTGAGTTAACACACAAGAACCCCAATCGAACCTACGAGGATGAGAAATTAGGTCCTCCAAGATCTAGCCCCAACCAACTGCAAACCCTTGTTTCCACTGATCAGGAACCAAGAAACCATCGATGAGTACCCCTAATACTGTTGGAAGCACAGGGAACAAGGTAAACTAAGCCCACTAGATACTCTCATCTCTAGTGGTCAGATCTGCAAAGAGGCATCTACATACTGTACCATCATAAACCTAATCATAATAGACAATCTCCCCATGAGTAGGGATCCTCAGCAACCTGTATACATCCTTGAGAGTGACCATCATCTCTTCCATCAGTAAATGAAAAGTATTATGGTCAGAGTGCCAACGCTCTGCCATAGTAGTGAGAAGACCTCATTTCATGCGAAATCGAGGGAGAGAGAGAGTAAGAAAGATAATCTGAATTGACCTATAACTCGGCGCTCTAGTCCACTCAAATCATCAATCATATCAAATGGTAAGGGAAACAAGCCTCAGACAGCTAGCTTTTGAAGTCGAGCTAGCAGAAGCAAGTGTAAACACATCAGAAATCAAAATCATCACATATTGGATCATCTTAAGTCAATCAAACAATCAAATCTAATCAAACCACAAAAAAAATTTCTTGATTCTATTCAGAGAGGACGAAAATTTATCATCATCCATCATCTAAGTCAAGATTGACAATCCAACATTCAATATCAAATAACTTGAACTGACATCACACAACTTGCTAGAAGTAGAACTCAAAAACCTAAGCCAATTAATTGATTGACGACATCAGACGGATTGGAAAACTGACTGAAAGGCTCACAAATTTGGCCAAACAGGGTGTACACGCTATTTTATTGCTTAAAAGTGCTGAAAATAAAATGTGTGGCTTAAAACATCAAACACACAGTGAAAATTATTGTACGCACTACAACAAAGTGTACACATTGTAGGATATAGTATGCGCTATAGGAAACCCCTGTACGCGCTACTAAAATTCTTAAACGCACAATCAAATGTGAAAGCGCTGAAGGAAATGGTGAAAGTGAAATGATGCCCTAGCTTTACCATTTATAAGGGCTACTAAAAAGCTTAAAAGCGCTACGGAAAATCGTAGATGCACAAAAGGATTTGTATATGCGCTATTAAAATGATTAAATGGACTGCTAAATTTAAAAGTAAAAAAATAGGGTTTTTAATCAAAAAATCCAAAATTTTCAAAATTAAATGCTGAATTCAGACAAGAGAAGTTGTCGAGGTACATACCAGAGGTCTGTAGCTAGGTGGACGCTGTTATCAGCGGCCTCACTCAAACCTATGCTCTCGAATCGGGATCACCATTGTGAAATATCTCAAAGGGTCAGAGAGAAAAAGTCAAAAGAGAGGGTAAAAATGAATAGTGAAAATGACCTTTTACCCCTTTATATAGCCCATTTTGATCTAAAAGGGGCATTTTTTACCAGAAAATGACCAGGGACCAAATTTTTACACCTATTCAACCAAATTAGGGGCATTCATTATCACAACATCACAAATACATTATCAGAAATGAAATCAAAATTTACTCATAATTAAATATTTTTCAACGCAAATTGATCAAACATACAATATCCTTCACCTAAACTCAAATTTCATTTCATTTCTGAGGGGGCATACACTTGGACAATCAAGAACGACATCATAATCATCAAATTAGGAGCATAACATCAAATCAAAGCTTAATCTTTCATCAAATTTTTTTTCACTTATCAATCAAGTAGGGTATCAAACATCAAATCAGATTGAATCAGACATCATATCGACGACCTATCATCTGAACGACCATCAAGGACTTACAATCAATCAGAACTTCATCAAATCTATCATCAAGGTCTACATATTTTATCAAATATCAAATTGAGCATCAATCTAATCAGGACTTCGCATCAAAATAATCAGGGCATTCTTTGAACCGATACGCTTCACACATCGATTCAAAGAGGGGCATTTGTAATCACTTAAAAATAGACAAGACTAAATCAAGTGAGTAATTAAGGCAAAATCAAAGTAATAAAATCAAACCAAGCTAAAATCAAAGCAAAATTTTAATCAAGCCATAATCCAAATTTAATTGAAAATCAAAAGCCAATAAATCAATTTAAATCAAAAAAATCATGGTAAATCAATTAATTATGAAATTAATATAATTAATTGTATAGTTCAATTTAAATCAAATTAGCCCATTTAAGGGGTACACATAGCTAAACAAATTAAATAAATTCAATTATTAAATCCCTATTTTCCCTCAACCACCAAATGGGAGGAAAATGCATTGACCAATGAGAAATGAGGATTGGACTCACATGGATCAAACTCAAAATGAATCTCAATCACACATAAGGTGAGAGCATCTTGCCCATCTATTTTGTCTCTTTGTCCCAAGCTTTGAGGACAATCCATTTAAATTTTCTCCAAAGGTGGAACCATGGACTTAACCTCAACTCAACTCTACCCCTACCCTTGCCAAAATCTATAAAAGCAAGATATAAATCAAGAACAAATCATCCACAAATCTGAGAATAACATCAAACCTCTTGTATTTTTGAGCTAGAAAGGCAAATATAGTGTTAATTAAGGCTTAATTTCTTTTGGAATTGAATTCTTAGTTTGCTTATCACTTCATTCTCATTTTAGAGCTGTCACTAATGGAGGCTTGCTGAGAGCTTCACATTAGCAAATCTAAATAGAGATCCATAGAGTGTTCTTTGTCTTTATTTGCTTAATTAGCTTACTTTTTGTGGTAATTTAGTTATTTTATTCATTTATTGACAATACTAACCCTATGAAGGTGCTTTCCACAACACACAATAAGAAAAATAATTTATTATAAAAAAATAATTTGAATATCATTTCCTCACAAATTTATTAAATATAAGTAAAGGAAATTTTATCTTATATTCTATAAAACAACAATTATAATATGGATAAGATTTTATTATTACTTTCTCACTTTTTATAGAATATATTGAAGGAAACTTTTTGGTGTATTACACTAATTAGGTTAGTTTCTTTAGTTTAGATTAATAAATAAATGTTAGTTCGTAGTTGTTAGTTGGGAAGTTATATTCCTATAGTTAGTTTTATAAGGGAAATAATGACTTTAAATAGTCTCTCTATTGAATTGTAATATCATCGAATGCAAATAAAAAACCAATCAATATCAAGTTTTATATCAAGCATTTCATCTCTGATAGCACATTTGGTATAAGAGCACCTACTAGATTATGTGGGATGAAGTAGATTGAAAGCCTAAATTTCATGATCAAACACAAGTAATCAGATTAAGGAGGTGTAGGGATTTCTTGAGGTCTGAAATGGACATTCATGACTAAGGATCTTTTCTAGAAGGGTCATATTGGAGTTTGTTGTGAGATGAATGTTTAAAATCATTACGGTTGTGAATCAAAATAACAATAGGCATCTTCACACTGAATTTGATATGGAAATGACACACAAGAGACACTTGCATTGACTTTAGTAGAAGGGAGTGAAATCCCAAGCAGTTCTAGAAGGGAGTTTTTGGTGACGCATAAATTTGCCTATGAAGAAGAGAACATCCCATTGAAGACTTTTTTAATCTAAAAACTATGTTCCAACTTCTTGTTCGAACATACATGAGATGTTTGCATGAATATTTTCAATGCTTCTTACATAGATTGGTTTGGAAGGTATTGTTTTGGGTAGTTACATAATAATAACGGTTTTCTTGTCAAAGTTGGCAATATATTTTTGAACACTAATCAGTAGCAAGGCGAATCATAAGTTTAAAATCTTTATCATCTACATATGTGATCAGGAAAAAGAAGTATCATATATATAAGATACATTTTTGTTTTGGAATTATTATATTATATTCATGGGAGTAATATGGAAATAAGGTGTGTTATTTTTCTTAGAGGTATCAGATTGACTAGTGGGTCTATCATTGGTTGAAATCTATATTTTCTTGGTTATATATCTATCAAATATTGCTTATATTTTGAGGTATCATTGTATTTAAACATCATGAATCTCTATAATGTTTTTTGGAGTAGTCTCTATTGGCTATCTGTCATATTATATTAGGGCCTTCAAAGAAAAACATGCTTGTGTTAATGCACCATAAAATGGATAGAGCATAAAATAAGATTACAAGAGGCTAGAGGCAATGAAGGCTAGAGGGTTTCTGTAATCCTAGGATAGCTTCTCACTTAGGGATGATTCATTACATGAGAAGCAATCTATTTGTGTCTCTGAAAATTTGGGGCTTGGAAGATTCATCCCAAAAGAAAAGAGGGGGCTTGATATACTTATGTCCATGTAGAGAAGAGGGGGCTTTGCATCATGATTTTCCCTTCAAGGAGTGAGAGGGGAGGTGGAGGAGGAGGATTTGAATATGATTTGTTGAGAACTTGAGGAAGAGTTAGACACATTTAGAGGAGATGTGGACTTTCAGAGGAAAGATGTCTCATGTGTAGGCATGTCAGTGGTGATTGTTTCCACAACACTTGAAGAGGTGTTATACACATTCGAAGGAGATGTGGAATTTCAAAGGAATGGTGTATCATGTGCAACACTAGAGGAGGTGTTAGACACACTCAAAGGAGATGTAGAATTTCAGAGCAAATGTGTCTCATAGTACAAGGGAGGTGGGAACACTCATGTTGTGTAGAAAGATTCAGGTTCTAAGGTCAGGAGATCCATTGACGTGAGTAGTTTGACATCTCTTGGATAAACAAGGAAGTTAGGAGATCCACTATTACAATCAGTTCTGTGTTTCTTGAGCAAGTGAGGAGGATTGGAAAATTCTCTTCATCAAAGTCTCTAGAGGGATGAATTTAAAACACTTGTAACTTCCACTCTTGTTTGAATTAATGTAATAATGAGGGGAATGCTGGTGTGAAATAAAACCTATTGTGAAACACTTCAAATTATTTGGTTTTCCAACATGGGCACACATATCCTCACATAAATGCAAGGCACCTCAACTAATTCCTTGTACATTCATTGGATATGAAGAAGGTGTTAAGGTGTATAGAATTATGGATCCTAAGACTCATGAGATATTCATAGAGAGGAATGTTCACTTTGTGGAAAGTTCACCTAGCTTATCCTCTACTCCTCTCCATACTTCAGACATTGTGGATAGTGATAGTAGTGGTAGTGATTCAAATGGTTCATCTACCTCAACCCTGACACATAAGATTACACATTTTCTTGGTATTACATCAGAAAACAATCAATATCAAGTTTTATATCAAACATTTCATCTCTGATCTCACAAAACTTCCCTTCTTTTTGAAACAAAAAAAACATTTTATCATGGAAATTACCACTTATTTCATTTCAAATCTTAGGCATTGAGGGTAGACAATTCAATTTACTTCTAACTCACATTTTTGGAGTGTAGAATGCCATGAAAGTTGGGGGTGCTGGAACCAACCATATATGATTACTAAATTGGTGCCTTCATTAACAGATATAAATGCAACTATTTTAGCATGAAATAAGAGACACCAAATAATTTATTGATTATTCTTTAGTTCTAGTTGGTTAGTTCAAATTTTGGCATCTCTTCATCCAATTTGCAAAATCTCAATCCTCCATTATGGAGCATGTTAGATGAAACACTTAAGTGTCTACAAATTGAACTATAAATTTGATCAGACAATACAACTTGAAAGGATTGAAGTAGCAAATACAATTTTTGTCAATCAAAATGAATTTATCAAAACATAAAGCTTTGGAGACTTTAAGCAAATATAGTGGCCAATGTTACCATGACCTTTGTCAGTGCATTTCTGGATATGAGAAAATATTTCAACAAAATATCCTATCAAATATTATACAATATTTTGGATTATCCTGCACCAAGTGGATTTATGGCACATTATATTTCAAGTTGCAATGGTAGAGGTATTTTATTAATAAATTTAGAATACTTCCAAATTATCTATTTCTATTTTTTATATGGTTCATTTTCATGCTATTGTGTTCCCAAAAAAATAACTTGTAGTTTGTGCATTATGATTTTAAACATTAGTTACTAAAAAGATTTATTCCTTAGAAGATAGTAACCTTTAACTCATGCATTTAGAAATTTTTTGCCTCCAATATTGAAAATCCAAGTGTACTTCATGCATCATCATTCAATTTTAGATTTATGTGCCATTATATGTAACTACGAGTGTTCTTACTAGCCAAGTATCTTTTATGTTAATTTATTTTTATCACTTTGTTGCATATGGATAATGTAGCTAATAAGGATTCACTTAATTCACTATAGTAGATCATTGTACACATGTTAAATAAAATAAAATTTTAGAACACAATCTTATTATCTTTCCTTTAGTTAAGCCAATTGATGTTTCAAAGCTTACACCATGCAAGGCTAAGTACTTTGTCATTTATCATTGCATACATGGACATTCTCTAGATTGATACTAATATGCAAACATAACATTCAAAATATTATAGATGTTTATGGAATATATACATTGAGTGTAATTATGGTCGTAAAAATCTATTTGATGAAGTTTCTTCCAACATTTGTCAAGAGATTGGTATTGTTTATCATAACTTTCCCTATATTTACACATGAACCAAAAGATAATTACCTAATGCTACATCTACTTTCTTTACTTGAGAGCATAATCATACCCGACATCCCTTTAATATCCTCTTGTGCATGGGAGCATAGTCTATAATAATATGAATGGTCCAATAAAGGGCATTAGTTTTAACAATAACATGTCTTCAACATTTTTTGAGACACCATATGTGGATGATTGCATTGGTTAGATATCCTCGTTGATCTTTTGTACCACTTGCCACACTTTATACTAGTAACTTTCCTTTATTTGTTTTCTCTTTATGTTTTTCCATGTTTGTTGTGATCATCATTTCTTATTTCTTCATATACCTTGTGTTTCCTAATCACTTTGTTTTTTTAATCACATTACACTCTACCTCATATTTTTATTTCTCTCTTATCCTTCTTGGGTTCATCATTTTATGTGCATTACTTAGCACATATACTTTTCATTTCCATTATTTTCCCATGCGTGTTTTATTTCTTTTCTCCACCTCTTCACATAAAGGAATTGAATACACATCATCATATAGGTCAATTTATATGTCTAACAATTTTGAATTCAAATTTTATCATTAATGCTATTTTAGTCTACTAAGGCATGTGATATACTAGAACCGATTCACCCATCAACTTGGTAAGCTACTTAGACATTGTCTGGAAATGATACTTCAACTTTGATATATCTAGAAGGTGAAGACAAACAATTTTTTGAGTGATGTTTCTATTATATCATTCTTGCATTTCCTAGATAAATATAACACTTAAGAGAAATTTAATATATTAGTTGTACCATTGAAAGATTTGAAGAGAAAACAAAAGGGTAATAAAAGAAATTAAAATTGTTATGAATTTTAACAAAGGTGTCTCAATGACAACTAATATGAAAATGCATTATCCTAAGTAAACTTAAGTAAAGTGTAATTAGTGAATAATTAATTACACCAACACCCCCCCTTAAGTGAAATTTAGGAGAATGCACTTAAGATCACAATGCTAGATGAAAATGCATGATGAGTGCCAGCTACTAGGCCATGTTAGGTACCCATGTACAAAATGCAAGAGCAATATAATGTAATCTCTCATAAAGTGGAGAAAGAGGGAAAACCTCATGGGAAAAACCCTCCCCCAAAAAGAGAGATGAAGAAATAAGATGCAAGGATGGATGGAGTAATCAAGACCCCCCCATTATGACATACGTCATGTAAATACAATAGAGAAGTATGAGAAGGACAAAACCCCATATGAGGAAAAAGTCCCCCACATAAGAGAGAAGTGGTAGAAGAAGAGAGACATGGTAGCCCCCCCTCAATGTTGAATGCCCATCAGTGATAACTACTCCAAGATGAATGTAGAAGCTAGTCCATGAATGTTGAACAAAGTTCCTCCCCTTAGGAAGAAACAAAGCCATAGGTGTATATGAGATGTCTCCCCAATATGTAGGAAGAAACCTCAAGATGAATGATATCTCCAAAAACTACTCAATTGTCCATGTTTTGATACTGAAGGCTGCCCCTTCCAAAACTGTTGTAAAGAATAAGTCATGATCAAACAAGGATGGATGTAGAACATGTCCCAAAGAACCAAGTGTCTTCCCCAATGATAAAGAGACCTCCTGCAACTATTGTACATAAGGATCCATAATCACATCAACCTCAAAAGACTGATTATGTAGAGAATGGACATGAGGGATAGAGTGTTCCCTCACAACAACTGAAGAAGGATCTTCCCCATCAAAGAGAATATGTATATCATCAATGATGTCTCCCATATCAGAAATGTAGGATTCCACAAGCAAACCTATAATATCTATCAAGTAGTCATCCCTTGATGTTGTAACTGGAAGATAATGTGTACCCTATTGTGCTGAATCATATGGACCTATCATTGTAGCAATGTATGCATGTGCAATGTGCTAATGTTGTGACCTTGTCCTATGACTATCTAAAGGATCCCCCACAAGTGAACCTTCTGAACAAAGAGTCTATCTAACCCAATAAGGTCCAGTGGAAGATGATGATGATGGAGTATGCTCAACCTTAAGTATACCAAGCAAAGGTGTAATCATGTGTGTAGGAGTTGAGGTAGATGAGCCATGTGAATCACTACCATTGTTGTCACTATTAGTTTCCACAATGTCTGAAGTATGGAGAGGAGTAGAGGATAAGCTAGGTGAACTTTCCTCAAAGTGAACATTCCTCTCTATGAAAATCTCATGAGTATTAGGATCCATAAGTCTATATGCCTTACCACCTTCTTCATATCCAATGAATGTACAAGGCCTTGGTGGAGGTGCCTTACATTTACGTGAAGATATGTTTGCCCATGCTGGACAACCAAATACTTTGAAGTGTTCCACAGGCAGTTTTCTTCTACACCATGCCTCAAAAGATGTCATTCCATCTAAGGCATTATGAGGAGATCTATTAAGGATGTGATTGACACAACTTATAGCTTCTACCACAAGTGATGGATCAAGAGACTTGGCTTTAATCATGCAACTTTCCATTTCCTTAAGAGTTCAAATCTTCATTTCTGCAACTCTTGTCTGTTGAGGACTAAACGCAATTGGATTCTGAACATCAATACCCTCAAGTTCACAAAATTCTTTAAGTCTTGAGTTCACATATCCTCTTTCATTGTCTACATGAAGAACCTTGATGACTTTACTTGATTTCTTCTCAACATGAATCTTGAAGGTTAGAAACTTATCAAACACTTCATTCTTGTGACCAGGAAAGTAGACCCATGTGTAGTGGGAAAAGTCATCAATGAAAGAGAGGACATAACGACCCTTGTTGACCGATGTCATTGGAAAGAGGCCTACTAGAACACTATGAACCAATTCAAGAACAATTTATGATCTCCAAGACTTTCATTTTTCAAACTTCTCTTCAAGATGCGTATCCATTAAACAAGTTGAACATTCATCCTTGGAAAATTTGATTGTAGGTAGACCTTTGACCATTTATTTTGAGCTAAGCTACTGAAGATAGCAAAAATCAAGATGTCCAAACCTCTCATGCCATAATTTACATTGTGATGGAGTATGTGTCAACAAGGGATGTGAAGGAGACTTAGGCACAAAGTGGGAGAAATAATAAAGCCTTGTGTCATGATTAGCTTTACCCACTACAACCAATGAATCATCCTTAAGATTTCACACCATGACTAAGTCAGGAAGGAACTCAACTTTATTTCCACCTCCATAGTTAGTGATTTGGTAGATTGAAAGGAGATTGGTGCTAAGGTTAGGAACATAGAGAACATCTTTGAACTCTCCATTTTCCATCTCAACTGGTCCTTTCCCTTCAACTTCCACTTTTGTATCATTCCCTACAAATATGTGAGGTACCTTAGATGGCTCCAATGAAGAAAATTTCCCCTTTGAAGCACCCATATGATGTGTATCACCCAAGTCAAGAATCTAATCCTCTGAAGAACTTGAACTTGCCATAAATACTTTCCCTTTTCCCTTTGAAGTGGATGGAGATGAATCCTTGGAAGCATTTGGCACATTGATTTTGTTCTTCTTGAGTAAGTTTTCCAACTCATCAATTCTCTTAGTCTTGCAATGATGGTCATCACGATTTGGTTTCTTGCAATATGCCCAAAATAGTTTCTCCTTCTTGGTGTTGTTTCCCTTCTTCTTGGAAGAAGAATTGCTTTATTGTGAGGAGGAAGATTGTTGTCTCTAATTGTGATTTTGGCTTCCACTTCTTCTTCTTCTTGTTGAAACTTTTGCCACCTTGATTTCTAAGGTTCTCGTTATTAGCCTCCAATGTCATAGACTTTGAAGACTTGAGAATTCCCATATCCATCAACTTTGACTGTTCCAACATCAACATTTCTACAAATGCATCAAATGAAGGCTTAGTGAAGGCACTTCCCATGGTCAACTTGTGAGTATTGTAACTCAAGACAAAAGATGCATATTCTGAAGGTAGTCTCTTCAAAGATGTGATGAATCAACCTATCATCCTTCATGGGATTACCACAATCCTTAAGTAGCATTCTCAACTCATTAGCTTTATTGACATAGTATTGAATTGTGTCAAACTTCCTAGGATCCAAGAGAAGTAGATATTCCTCATTTGTGAATCCCCTTTCCTCATCCACCTTACCATACAAATCTTCAAGTTTTTCCCAAGCACCTTTGGAATCCTTAAAGCTAGAAATGTGGAAGAAGACATCTTCATGAACACAACTACTTATAATTCCTAAATCCATATTGTCTTTGATTTCCCAATCATTTTGTGCATTAAAATCCACATTAGGACCAATAGGCTCTTTAATTTTACCATTTAAATAAATGTTTAAACCCTTTTCCATTAGTTTACTCTGTACATTATCTTTCCATGTAGCATAGTTGTGTGAAGTTAACAATGGACATCTAGGTGAACCCATGATATACAACTGAAAGACAAAGAGAGAGAGAGAGAGAGAGAGAGAGAGAGAGAGAGACCCCAAATCTACTCAATCAAAAAATCCCCCCCCCAAAAAATAAAAATAAAATGATGCTTTTGGCACTTTATATGTAGTGTGTGTACAATTTCCACTTGCCAAAATTGGCCAAAGTGGACTTCTGATTTTTTTGTTTACAACCACCTCAATGAGGCAAAATCAGACTCAAATCAATATAGCTCAAAATCAAAGAAAATCCTAAGCATTACAATGATCATACAAGGCCTAAATAAGGCTACAATCTGATAGCAAATCTAGAAATTACTCAAAAAATTATACACTTTAAAAAAATGGCACCTAAAAATGTGTTTGTATGAGCTTGAACGGAGCCTCTAAAGTTGCAAAAATAGGGATCAGATAGGCATAGTCACCAAAATCTGTAATTTCTATCAAATTCGTGCACCAAAACTAGAAAATAACACCACCACTAGAAAATTTAGGAAATTCTAGCCAAAATAAAAAATAATTGCACTCAATTTGGAGCCTTGATGACCAAGTTATGGCCTCCCAAAGTTGGACTACAAAGCTGAAAATGCAAATGGTGAGGGCTGCAAAATTTTCAAACTTGATGATGTCGGCAAACAACGATCTTAAATTTGATGGTCAAATGACTGTCAATGCAGTTAAAAAATTCCTAGGAATGACGGTCAAATGACTGTCAATTTTAATGCCATAAAATGTTGAGGCAAGCACAAGTTTACATTTGATGGTTAAACGACTGTTAAATGCATATAAAAAATACCCACCTTGACGCCCAAATGGGCATCAAATTTAACATAGTAAACAACTATGAAAATGCAATTTTTAAAATAAAAGTACCATTTTTACACATGTCAAGCTTGTATTTGTTGGCTCACATGTCAATTTTCTACGCAGTGCTTATTGGGCCATGTGTCTAGTGAGTTGGCATGGTGGTTTCCCATGTGGATGGCAACACGGGGGCGGAGATCGATGGCGCAGTGGCGGTGATGTGGGATTTTAATCCCACATTTACCGTGATGGGGGGCTTCGTGGTGTTTAAATACCCCAGCACCTGCATTAAAAGTCAAAGGGCTTGGCACGGGAGCTTGAAGCTCGTGTTCCAACTCGTGTCGGGGTTGGCTCCTACCTGGGCACAGATTTGGCAGATCGTATGTGGATGGCGGAGTCAGGTTGGACCGAATTGACAACTTGAGTTTGGAGCTCATTTCCTTCAGCTTAAGTTCAAGCTTGGATCATCTATCTGATTAGACTATGTGTTTGTGTATAGTTGTGAGTAGCTCGACTTTCTTTGCTTTTAGCTTGTCTTCAAATTGAGCTCAGTTGGTGAGTTGGATACTACTTCATAGTGGATGTGGGACTTTAGTCCCACATTCACAGTGCGATGGAATCTTAGGAATTTAAAATGTAAATCCCACAAAGATGAAACAAAGAAGCTCTTGCGGGGTATGTGCAGTCAGATGGAGAGGGCAGCTTGGGATGTGACTACCCGATGCACTTGTTTGAGCATCGTAGTACATATCTGACATCCTTGATAGGCTTGTAGATATGATATGATCAACAAATAGAACTCTAATACTTTGCCAGAAAAATGCAATAATACCATATCCAAAAAATAATTCAAAAATTAAAAAAATTTCAAAAATCCTTACCGTACTACAGATTGGACTGTCCAAGTCTGATCCACAAAAAAAATTGCCTCAATTTTTTTTTACCCAAGGTAGGAAAATTTATAGTCAAAATTTATGGAAACGGCCACCCAGATGCAATAGAGAGGTCAGATCTTTCTCTAGACGCTCCCACAAGTTATTGATCCTTCGAAACTGAATCATGACCGTCCAAAAGTTGAAGCAAAGAGTCCTCCAATGGCTATGCAATGAAACCTTTTATGGCTCTGATACCATGTAAGAATTTGCCTAAGGAAAAGAATAAAATTCCAAGATCTAGAAGCTTAAGAGAGACAAGATGATCAAATGAATAGATTCAATAATGATCAATAATCAAATGATAATGAATAAATACAAAGCAGGAGTGCCTGAATATATAGGCAATGCGATAAGACTACATGATAAGGAGATGATAAGCTATCAACCACACTAGGTGGAATCACATGTCCACCGAAGGTGGATCACCCTCCTTTGTACATCAAAGTATGTGCAACATATACAACAAAGAGAGGATGATAATGTGATAAGAGCACCAAAGGTGGATCTCACACACAAAGAGGTATGAGATGACAACTATCACCATGTAAAGTGGAATTTCTCCTAACCATGTTCTAAAATGAAACACAAACTCTTAGGTGTCTTAATGACAACTAATATGTAAATTTATTATCCTAAGTAAACTTAAGTAAAGTGTAATTAGTGAACAATTAATTACACCAACATAAAATTTTATCTTATATTCTATAAAACAACAATTATAATATGGATAAGATTTTGTTATTACTTTCACACTTTTTATAGAATATATTGAAGGAAATTTCCCTTCTCTTTGAAACAAAAAATTAAATTTAATAATAATAATTACCACTTTTTAACTATATATATAAGAAAACTTTTCTTAGAAAACAAATTTACATTCTAATGAGAATTTATCACTTTATAAATATTTCAATTAAGAGAAACCTTCTTCTTATTTATTACTTTTATTATTTTAAAGGAAAGAAGCAACTCTATTATGAGTACTTGTCAATAATAATTTAAAGCAAAGAAAGGCAACTCTATTATTAGTACTTAAGCTCTAGTTAGTTATTAATGGTCCCTGATACTCTTCACAGCTATTATCTTTTCCTAAATTCTTATTAATTTGTTGTGGTCATCGTCGTGTTGTATTATTAAAAAACATTAGATTTTTTTACAAGTTAAATATAATTGTTTACTTATTTAATTAAAATTGAATAATCAAAATAGATATTTTTAAATATATTATTTCTAAATATAAATTATTTCAAATATTTTGGTAAATGAAATAATTGTTGGACTACAACTGATTTGGAATTTGATTGAAGAATCTGTGATTAAAGATCACTAAGGAGTTGCTGATTAGATATGTAATATGATCAAATCAGTATTATGTTGTCATTGATGTCAACTAGCTTGACAACACTTATCTTGTAAGTTACTATACCGAGACATTTGAAGAAAGGTGAAAGAGATGAAGAACAAATAAATCTACATGAGGAAAGATGTACATGACAGATGAGGATAAGGAACACATTGAGTAACTTGTTGATGAGTCTATGACTTGATGATATTGAATTTATTATGTTGCATTCATCTATGATGAAGTATAGAGTTGAAAGACACAAAGCAGTGTTGTTGGTAAATGAAGCAATTCTAGTATACACCGACGGAGTGTAGTGTATACCGATCGCAGTATTAACTGAGTAGTGTTCACCGACGTATTTCTTTGTTAACCGAGTGGAACAGAATGAACTAAATGATTAGTTTAGCCGATAAGATTGATGAGCTATAAAGTACCTCGATTTTAGTGATAACAGATAATGTTTGTTATAAAGATTGATGACTAACAAAATTAAAGGAAGATCTAACGGAGCAGATTGAAACATGTTATTGACACATCACCCGAGAAAGTTTGAAGCGACAAAATCTATGAATGTGGTTAAGCGGCAAAATCTGATGGAGGAGAAGAAAATGATTTACTCGTCTATATAAGAGATTTGAATTTCATTATGGAATGATGCTGGAAGAAGTAGAAATTGCAGGAATATCGTGTGAACAAGGTTTCCATGCATTCTGATCATACTGGTTAAGTAAGAACCGAGTTGTAGAATAATTACCGAACTACAAAGAGCAATTACCGACGGATAATAAGTTGATATAGTATTGAATCTGAAGTGAAATATTGATCAGAAGGATTTGTATGGACTGAATATTGATTTGTAATCTGCAATTGAAGTTGTATTAAAGTAGATCATTTACTGTTACATATTTAACCATTGTATACAGTCAAAACCTCTTAACCGAGTGGACTCTGAAAGTCTTATGATGTATCATTCATAGAATGAACATTGTTATCCTGTCAACCCCATAGTGAATGCTAGTTGGAGGATAACTTCTAGTCTAAAATCCTCTAACAAGGTCACACCTGACAGTGTGTTTGTAAACCTTTAATAGGGTTGGGTCTTAACCGACCTCACTTTAGAAGAGTGAACAATTTTGGGTTGCCGGTCCCAGGTGGTTTTTCCCTTTACAGGGTTTCCATGTTAAATCTCTTGTGTTATGTGTTGATTGTGATATTTGTTTGTTATCATACTTTACATGTTACATGTTAGATTTGATTGGTAACTGTTATAGTATTAGACTAGTAATCGGTAAAAGCACAGACAGTGAAAGTAATTATTGTTTACCGAGGAGCATAAATTAAAGAAGTTGTTTTTAATTATACATTTTGTTTTGGGACACTGGATAACTGATTCACCCCCCTCTTAGTTATTCTAACAATAATATGTTTTAAAATTTTATAATGATTGAATTATTCTATAATTATATTTTATATAATAATATAACAAAAAAAATTACTAATAATATGTTTATTTAGTATATTTTATATTTTATCCAATCAAGGTTATATAAATACAATATATAATTATTATCAAAACATACTTATTTACAATATATTACTATTAAGATAATAGTTATTACTAAAGTTGTCCTTGAACGATCACTATAGTCCATAACGACAATTACTCTTTTCAATTGTATGTGAAAAGAAATATATGAATGATCATTTATAATTTTTAGATTTCACATATTTGAAAATCTAATTTCCTAGTGGCCCACCCATTGCATTTCCAAAAATAATGTGACTCATAGTATATTTAAATCTGAAAAACTACGAGATAAACACTTTAAAAAGAAAGGAACTATTTTAAAGGAAAAGATAGTGGGTTAAACTCATTAATCACAAATATTGTGGATATGATGAATAAAAAGATGCCCCATGTTATTCAAATGGAACTATTTCAGTCACCTAACATTCTTAATTTATATGTCAGCACAAAAGCACATGGAATTGAACCTGTTACGTAGCAAACTATCGTCTGTTGTACGACAAATAAGATGTTCTAACACGATAATCTGCAAGTGTCATACACGATTGTGCAGAATAAAAATTGAAAATCGAAGCTTGAATTTGAAATGTCAAAAAAATGAAAATTTGATAATGGAAACCCACTATCGGGCCCCATAAATGTGCATGTGAAATTGTACCTGCCTGCACAGACACAACACTTCAGTAAAAGATTATTGGTTAACAAATCAGAAAATCTGCAATAAAGACAAGTATCGTTAACTAGATGATTTACTGCCTTCTAGTAGATGCAAGTATGATATTATCAAAAAATAACTAAGATCAGTGATGATGCAACACCTAAACGAAGGATTTGAATGATGAAAACTTATGAAAAATGAATGCAGATTAAGCTATATTTTTGAAATTTTCTATGCAATATGGATGAAAAACATGTAAAAATGATGTAAAACAAGATGAAAATATGAATTGCAATCTAATCTAGCAATGATATGAATGCTATGAAAATGAATGAAATAATGATAAACAAGAATCTCAAAATTGCACAATCTCACAATTCACCAGATTGCACGAGCAAGATTCTCCAAATTCATGTTCATTTGTAAAGGACTAAGCCTCGTTTATATAGAAACCCAGGGTTTTTGAGAACTCATGGAAAACAAAAAATCTCTCCCTGATCAACTCAGATTGATTGTTGAGTTATCAGAAAATTAGAAAGAGTTAACTCACAAAATCATGCAAAATCGGCTTTTAAACTCAAATCAGGAGTTCATATCACTTTTTAACTCACAATCACATGTTGAGTCCAAAAATTTAACAAATTGAATTGAATAGTTGATTCAGAGTTTAACTGCTTTTCTGATTGTGCATGGATAATTATGAATTTATTTAATATTTCATGTGTTTTATTCTCAACTTAACTGATTTTTGAATAAAAATAACTGATTTATGGGTTAGTCAATTATTTAATCAAACTTTATCCCAAAACTATATCATTAAATCTAAAAATTTGATTTAATTATTTAAATAAACATTTAATCAATTATTTTTAGAAATTTGATTTATTGTCAAATAAAAACAATATTAATTAGGAATACATTCAATTAAATCTAATTAAATAATTAAGTGGCAGAATTAAATTCAATTAATTAAATATTTAACATATTCAATTAATTAACTTTAGGATAAATAAAATAATATCATTTATCACCAAATAATATTTAATTTAGAAATAATTAGGTAGATTAAGAATATTCCCTGATGCAAAATTAAGATAAGATTGATTAGGGTTTCAATGATTTGATGTGAAGATGTGCCTTAAGTTAGGACTTTAGAGTCGATTTTGATTGATTTGTCAATGTAGGAGGTCAATGGTACTGAAGCCCATTTTTGGGGTATTACAATGTAGCAACAACTACATGTTGAGTTTAACTCATGGTATTTCAAAGTTATCATGTCATAGAAGTCTCCTTTTAACACTTGATAAAAGTTTGATATAGAAGTGGTTGGCCATGGGATTAAAATCTTGATGTTTCATCTCAAATCTTAGGCATAGAGGGTAGACCATTCAATTTAATTCTAACTCGCATTTTTGGAGTGTGGAATTCCATGAAAGTTGGGGGTGCTAGGAACAAACATATATGATCACTAAATCAGTACCTTCATTAAGAGATATAATTGCAACTATTCTAGCATGAAATAAGAGACAAAAAATAATTTGTTGATATGTTCTTTAGTTCTAGTTAGTTAGTTCTTATTTTGGCATCTCTTCATCCAATTTTTAGAATCTCAGTCCTCTGTCATGGGACATGTTAGAGGAAACATTTGAAGTGTCTACAAATTGAACAATAAACTTGATTAGAAAATACAACTTGAAAGGATTGAAGTAGCAATGACAATTATTGCCAATCTAAATGAATTTATCAAAACATAAAGCATTGGAGACTTTAAGCAAATATAGTGGCCAATATTTTTGATTGAGGTAATGACATGTTTTGAAGGGTACCCGAAACCCTTTATAAGCTAGAAGAAAGATAAAGAAAAAAGAACAACAAAACTACATCAACTACCCATAAAGAAGTGACCATTCAAAAAAAGGGCAAGCCCCAAGATATACAATAAGTTTCAAACTTTTATCACAAAAAAGCGAAAAAAATGCCACCACAATAATCGATCACCAAGAAACACACCCAACAGAGCAAATCAGTCCAGATTGTTAAGGAACTCCTCAGAGTCCACCATCAAACCCTGTATCTTCTGGATTGATTCCTTTAGGCTCAAGAGATCCATAGGTAGGGATGCCATCTTCTTCTTAGTGCAAGATCTAGTTCTGGTACCAGGACCTGCAGTCTGCTCTTCCTGTTTAGTGTCATCAGAAATGACAATAGCCTTGGAATCCATTTGATTACCTTCCAACAAGGCATACAAAGCAATCAGATTACTGACAGTGGCTTTGATTCCCTCATTACTAAGAGTTAGTAACTTCCTGAGCATAGTATCATTATTGTTGGCTTTGTTAGTAACAGTGGCCAATGTTACCATGATCTTTGTTAGTGCATAGATGGCTATGAGAAAACATTTCAACAAAATATCCTGTCAAATCTTATACAATATTTTGGCTTATCCTGCACCAAGTTATGGCACATTCTATTTTAATTTGTAATGGTAGAGATATTTTATTAATAAATTTAGAATACTTCCAAATTATGTGTTTCTATTTTTTATATGGTTCATTTGCTTGCTAATGTGTTCCCCAAAAAATAAGTTGTAGTTTGTGCATTATGATTTCAAACATTAGTTGCTAAAAATATTTATTCCCTAGAAGATAGTAACCTTTAACTCATGTATTTAAATTTTTTTTACCTCCAATATTGAAAATCTAAATGTACTTCATGCACATCATCTTCAATTTTAGATTTATGTGTCATTATTTGTAACTGTGAGTGCTCTTACTAGCCAAGTATATTTTATGTTAATCTATTTTATCACTTTGTTGCATATGGATAATGTAGATAATAAAGATTCACCTAATTCACTATAGTAGATGTTCGTACACATGTTAAATTACATCAACTTTTAGAACACAATCTTATTATCTTTCCTTTGGTTAAGCCAATTGATATTTCAAAGCTTACACCATGCAAGGCTAAGTACTTTCTCGTTTATCATTGCATACATGGACATTCTCTAGATAGATACTGATATGCAAACATAAAATTTAAAATCTTTTAAATATTTAGGGAATATATAAATTGAGTGTAATTATGGTCTTAAAACTCTATTTGATGATGTTTCATCCAACGTTTGTCAAGAGATTGGTATTGTTTATCATAACTTGCCTTATGTTTACATGTTAACCAAAAGAGAAATTACCTAGTGCTACATTCACTTTAAATATTTGAGAGCATAATCATACCCGACATCCCTTTAATCTCCTCTTGTGCATGGGAGCATAGTTTATAATGACATGAATGGTTTCATAAGGGGCATTAGTTTTAACAACAACATGTCTTCAACATTTGTCCAAACACCAAATGTGGATGATTGCATTGGTTAGATATCCTCATTGATCTTTCGTACCACTTGCCACACTTTATACTAGTCACTTTCCTTTATTTGTTTTCTCTTTATGTTTTTCCATGTTTGTTGTGATCCTCCTTCCTTATTTCTTCATATACCTTGTGTTTCCTAAACACTTTGTCTTTTTAATCATATTACCCTCTACCTCATATTTTCATTTCTCTCTTATCCTTCTTGGGTTCATCATTTTATGTGAATTACTTAGCACCTATACTTTTCATTTCCTTTATTTTTCCACGCGTATTTTATTTCTTTTCTCCACCTCTTCACATAAAGGAATTGAATACGCATCATCATGTAGGTCGATTACATGTCTGGCGATTTTCAATTCAAATGTTATCATTAATGCTATTTTAGTCCACTAAGGCATGTGACATACTAGAACCAATTCACCCATCAAATTGGCAAGCTACTTAGACATTGCCTGGAAACACCACCTCAACTTTGATATATCTAGAAGGTGAAGGTGAACAATTTTTTGAGTGATGTTTCTGTGTGCTATAATTGTGTCACACTTCTATGGATCATTACATGCAAGGAAACTCAAGAATGAGCCCTCACAAATCGATCCATAGCTCCCTAGGCATGGAGTGCAAGGGTTTTTAAGAATGCTCTCAGCTAGAGCTATTTAGCCTATAACCTTGCTAGTAAACCATGCAATGGGAGATTCAATGAAGACAAGGGCAAGAATGCCAATATCCTCAAGAATCAAGAATGAAAATGCAATGCAATGCTATGCTAGAAATGGAAATGCAAGCTAAGCTATGAAAGGAAATATGCAAGTGTTACAACCCAAGCTAATTAATCTATGTGTGCTAATCTAGAGCATAGAAATGAAGCTAATCTAAGAAAGCATAAATACGAAGCTAAGCTAAGAATGCAAGAATGAGATGTAGAATGCAAGAATGAGATGTAGATGCTAAGAATGCTCCAAATCTTCAAAAGCTCCAAAGTGACCTAGAAAACTTGCAGCATAAAGTTAGCATAAAAAGTTGGGGATCTAGAATGAAGAAGAGAGCTCTTCTTTTATAGGAAATGAGGAGAAATGGACCATGGAGATTAAGAGGCAAAAGATTTAATCAACGGTGGAGCTTGAAAGAGGAGCAATCCATGTGCACACATATCCTCCAATGGGAAAATAAGAGTTGACTTTTGTGTCCATATGAGACAAAAAGTGCTTTTTCCCTTTTTTATAAAATAAGAATAATGCTTTATTTGTGCAACTTAGGATAAGAGGAAAAGTGGGGGCTTTTTATTTATTAAAAGGGGAGGAAATATTCCTTTTAAATAAATAAAGACTTAGGATAAGATGGTTAGCCCATAGAAAATAATCGAATAAATGATAGAACTAGGATTTGATCAAGAATAAACAATTGATGATTTAGCAAATGGGGGCTAATAGTCTAGGTGACCATTTTTAGGTGTATACATTTGCCCCTCTTTGACTAATGTGTGATCGATCTGGGAACACATGTAGTCAAAGAATGAAGTTGAAATGTGAGATCGATTTGGGATCACAAAGCAACTCAGATCAGCCAAGAAAGCAAGAGATAGCCAAGAAGGCAAGCAAATAGCTATCTGACTCCAAAGAATGAAGTACAGAGAGATAGCAAATCCTACATGGTCAGCCTGGTAGTGACAGTACTGAACACTTAGGAAAGAGATAACCAATAAGATATGATGTGTTTGCCCCCTCGGGATCAAAAGTGAAATCCGGGTAGAGGGAATGCAGAAGCAAGAGAGACATGATCAAATCACTAGAAATCATAATCGAAGTTGAAGAGAATAGAACGACCATCAAGTAGTGAAGGTATACCCCACACATGGGACACAGGGCATGAACCAAGCGGTCCCTCAACCCGAAAACACCATGGAGAGGGGGAAGAATTTGAACTTGAGATTGAAAGTGAATGAAAGACTAGAAGTTGAGAGAGATGGGGATGAAGAGGTGAAGAATGCCCCAGTGAAGATTGAAGGATCAGGCCTCAACAGGTTACCCAACTGCACTAAAGAAGAAGAAAGGTGATTTGGGTGATCAAGGTTAACTCGGATTTTGGTTTCGATCCCGAAATGAATAGAAAATGATGGGATATGAAAGACAAGAAGTGAAAGACATGATTGAGAAGAAGTGAAAGGTGAACGCAGTTGATTAACAAGTCCACGTAAGATGAAAAGGAGAGCTCTCTCCATATGCAAGATGCAAAACTAAACTAACATGAACCTAAGAATGCAAGCTACATGAAAAGTGGTTTACTTGCAAGGTCACAAAGCCAATAGACATCTAATATTCATCATTGAGCGTTATTGGTAGCGTCGCAAGATCATACAATGCACACTAGCATAACTATGTGGATATGAATATGATCTATATCAGATAGAAATGTGGAAATCCCACCTAGGCATCAAAGACATGTAGGTCAAGATGACTAGTGCAGTGAGATTACCTAAGTTTGATATGGCAAGATTATGCTAGCATCAAGACACAAGAAAGTCAAGATGACTAGAAACATGCACTCGCGAAACAGTCAAGGATAATACCTTGTCAATCCATAGTGTCAAGTAAGACCAGCATAAATGCTCATGATAGGTAGGACCAACAAAATATACCCACAAGAAAATAAAGAAATAAAACATGTTCTCATACCCTCAATCTTCTAGCTATGCATCATCGAAAACTTCTCAGGGAGAGACCACTTAGCAAAGAAATCATCATAGACAGCATGCAAAGAAATAAAGTCAAACAAATATCAGCAAGTCAAGTGCGTGTGTGTAGGTCATAGAGTCAAACTTTGAGTATCGCATCTGCCAGTGAGAAATATTGCATCATCTAGACTGTAGGTAGGATATCTGATAAGTGTTGAGAAACACTCGACGCTAGGGTAGTGTTGAAAAACACCATTTGTGAGGTGTCTAAGAAACCCAGATGCACAAAGAGACCCAAGATAAGCTTAAAACAATGTATGCCCCTTAGACTAAGACAAGAGTCAATTCCAGGCTAGGAGAGACAAAGCAAGAAGTGGAGCGAAGGAGCGCCATGCAAGACTGATAGACCTAGGTGCAGAGGGTCTCAAGCAGCGCCTATTTCTAGGTTTTCACCACTTGATAGATTTATTGCAATTTTTTTTTTTTCAGAACTTTTTTTAATTTTTTTGTATTTTTGCTACCAAGGAGCCTGTTTCCAGGTTTTCACCAAGGCACTTTTTCAATTTTTTGAATTTTTGATTTTTTTGGATTTTTTCAGTACTTTTTATGCTTTTTAGGATTTTTTCAGCATCATATATGAATTTTTTTGGTATTTTTTCAGGATCAATAAATATATACAAAGAATGCCCCAGACATAAATGGGCATCAAGAATCTGCTTCCTCTGATGTATAGAACTGATAGGCCCTAGGCCCAAATGCTACAACTGTGACGATAGGAGGTCTCAACCAGTTTGACCAATAATAACTAGCCCTAAGCAATGTCTGAGCTAGCGGAGGATCGTTAGAATGTGATCCACATATGCCATCATGGATTTCAGCTAGCACTTTTTCTGACTCCTCTATTTCTAGATACTTAAGGAGAGTTCTATCTAGACCCTTCCTATACAAGTCACCAGAGACAAAGGCAAAGTGTAAGGGATGGCGGAAGGAATGGCGTGGTGGATTTGCAAAAGGAATATGAGGTGGAAGATATGAAAAGATGGTAGGATTGTAAGATTTGTGAGCAGGATAGCGTAATTCATTCACCAGGAACTTGAAGCGAAATTTATGCTTTTTCATTTGTAAGATGGATGTTGAAGTAACCAAGGCATTAGCAACTTTGTTCTTAGCTCTAGGAATGGGCTGAAGTATAACATATATGAGATCATGCTTGAAGTAGTGCATCATTTTTTTGTAGAGAATCAGCTTGTCATCTTTTATTTGAGAATCATTATTTTTGAGCAGATTTTTATTTTTACTTTTCTTAGGTGCGGATACTGCCACAATGTGGTTTTCGCCATCTGACCATTGCTCTTTTCTTTTGACTTGATGACTGTGATACTTGATTGTTGATTCAATCTTTTTTGTTGCTAGTTCGCTGGTGGAAGAAGTAACAGGTGTTGATGTGAGATGAAATGAAGTGACTGGTTCAATAGTATTTATGCGAGGGGTGTCATCTCTGGTAACAAGAGAGGTTGAGCCTATAGGGTAAGCTCCAAAAGTAGCTAGATCTAGACTTGTCATAGAAGAACCAGCGTGGTCCACTAAGGCAATATGAGGAACAAACTCATTAGACCCCACACAAGACCCATCAACCACATCGGGATGGTTACTACAAGAATGAACCATATCAACATCCATATCATCAGTAGATATACATTTTTCTCCCCAAAGAAGTGAAGTAGAGGGAAGATCATCTCCCATTTGAACCATAGTGTGTAGTGGTGACTCATCTGTATCTGTGTCTGAATTACTGAGTATGGGAGTATTTGTAGAATCCTCTCTATAGATCCACTCTTGAATAGCTTGTTCTTCTCTGTCTGCTTCTAAAGGAATGGATGAAGGAACAAAAGTATCAAAGATCACCATAGCAGAAGTGGAAGGCTTCATGTGATCAGAAGGTCTCCCATATGACCTAGGAGAAACAAGTATAGAAGAAAAGGAATCCAGCGTATATTCACCCATACCAAGGCTCATCATCTTAAGTGTTTTCTCAGCAGCAACTAGAGACATACTAGGATCAATAGAAGGTTCATTGTGAGGAACAAATTTTTCAGTAGTAGCAAGAGCATTGATAGCAATAGTATGGTCTCCAGGAATCACAACCTCAGTGCCATTGTACAAAAATTTGACGCATTGATGATAAGTGGAAGGAACAGCCTGCATGTTATGGATCCAAGGACAACCCAAAAGAATGTTATATGCGAGTGGGATGTCCAATACTTGGAAGCTAATATCTTTCGTGATAGGGCCCACTCGGACAGGCAACGTGACAAGACCTTTGGAAGATCTTTCCACTTCATCATAAGCTTTTATAGTAATCTTCTTTTTAGAATCCACAGCAAATTCTGACAAACCCAATTGTTGTATGACATTGAAAGAAACAATATTTAACCCTGCACCATTGTCTATCAGGACTCGGCGGACTCGGGTATTGTAGACTAGAACTTCAATGTGTAAAGCTAGATTATGTGGGTGAGCAATAGATATGTCATCTTTTACAGAAAAGGAGAGAGATAGCGAAGATGAAATGTGGTTGACCATAGCCTGAAATTGATCTGGATCAATGTCATTGGGAACACGTGTTGTACGTAGAGCCTCATCAAGAATCTCTCTATGTGAAGAGGATAACCGAAGCAACTCAAGGATAGATATCTGTGCTGGTGTCTTTTGCAAATGTTGGACAAGATCATAGCTAGGGGTGGCTGAAGGAGCCACTTGTTTGGAAGGCAAAGCTTGCTTGGGATCTTGCGCAGTTTTAAGGACAATCTTGGCTTGCCCCCTAGTAACAGCATTCAGTGTCTCACTTCGGGAAGATGAACTACCACGTGTTTGCAAGACTAACTTTGGCTTACCATGATTGGTGTTATTATCATCTTGAGACCTCATCATTAGAACACTCTCAACGGGCTCTACCATGTTAATCACAAGCGTATTAGAAGGATACGTGTAATTGATCTTTGCATCATGATTCTTCTTATGTGTTTGAGAGGTTTCCCCCTTATCATGCTTAGGTAGAGGATCTTTGAAAGCTGTGTGATTAGAATTTTTAGTTAAGCCATCAGTGGAGATTGTGCCGTTCTCAATAAGATCCTGAATATCATCCTTAAGCCTAAAACAATTGTCTGTTGGATGTCCCTTGTTTCTGTGATAATGACAGTAATGATCCTCTCTCCACCAATCAGGCTTATTTATCGGATCCCAGTTACCAGGTTTATCAGGAAGTGTAAGATATCCATTGTCAACCAAAGTCTTAAGGATCACATCGTAAGGTTCTGCCAACTTGGTATAGACTCGCTTTCGAAATGACTTCTTAGGCTTATCTGCATATTGAGGTTTAGGAGAATTGTGAGTGTTGCTAGCTTCTTGTTGTTTTGCTGCATAGATAGCGTTGGAGAGATTGAAAGTGGGCTCTTTAACTTTAGGAGTATCAACAACCCCATCATTAACAACATACTTGTTCTTATTCCAAGGTTTGTTCTTGTCTTTACCATTGCCTTTAGCATCTTTATTAATAACAATATCCCCTTTTCTTATAGCTACATCCTCAATCCGATATGCACTTTCAACCATGTCATGGAAGGAGGAGAACAGTTGCTTCCTTAGATCATAAAATAGCTCAGGCACAAGTGTGTTGACGAAAATGTCAATCTTTTCTCTTTCGGGTAGCTGACGAGGATATCGAGAATACAATGACCTCCAACGTTGTAAGTAAGTTGCAAATGGCTCACCTTGATGTTGTCTTAGATTACCGAGATCTATCACAGTGACAGGTTGTTGGATGTTGTAAGAGTACTGCTAGGTAAATCGCTGAGCTAACTCATCAAAAGTCTTAAGCGGTGGTGTCAATTTCGCAAACCATTCTAAAGCTTGGCCTCTTAAGCTTCGAGGGAATAAGCGTAGGAGATATGTGTCTTCATGAAGAAAGTCCATACTAAGAGCATAAAAATGATGCACATGGTCATGAGGGTCACCATTTCCATCATACTTGTCATATTTAGGAACCTCAATATCCTTAGGAAACGGGACCATGTATAGATCTTTATCAAAAGGAAGAGCACAAATTGATTCTACAAAAGAGACCTTTGGAGGCTCTCTTTCTAATGCCATTTGGGTAAGGCGTTGATTTGTCCGACGTAATTCTTCTTGAAGGACTTCCAATTCAGTTGGTACTCTTTGTTGGACAATTTGTCTGACATCATAGCCGGGAGGAAGCTTGTATCCTCTAGAAGTCATATATTGAAAATATTGATCGCCATTACGCTCTAAAAGCTTATGCATCATTCGTTGGAAATCCACATCTTGTTCACATCTCATAAGATCCTCACTAGAAATCTCATCATTAGCCTCTGCCTCATGTTGAGAGGGAGGAGGTCTAGGTGGTGAAGAAGGCATAGCAAAAGTTGGCCTTGGAGGAGATCTTGGTGGCTTGTTGTTGTCATTGTTACCATTGTTAAAAAGAGGTCTATGCTCATGATTACTAGTCTCAGGTTGCTCATGAAATGTCCCTCTATAAGCCATGCGCCTAGTAGCATCCATCCTTTGTTGATTGTGTTCTTTGTCTAAGCGCGCTTGATTATCCTTATGCTCAAAGTGTTCTTGCAAGAGTTGAAACTTTTCTTGTTCAGTCAAAGTGAGTGAGACACTATCTATGTTTTTGGGGGTCTTGAATGCAGAAAAGAAGAAACTGCCTTTGTACCACAGTGTAGCCTTGGAACTATTAGATTGGTCAGAACTAGAATTGTCATTGCTAATGGGTGCTTTTGAATGTCTAGTTGGAGAAGGTAACTGTGTATAATTGAACGGAGGGTGATTCTCCTGCTCAAATTGAGACCGAGTTGTAACTGGCATGAAAAGAGATGTTGGTTGACTAATAGAATGAGACAAAGTTTCTCAGATTTGAGATAAGAAAAGCTAATAAAGATCACTTGTCAAAGTAGAACACTAGAGAGATGACTCGTCAAAAGTGCTCAAGTACTTACAGCAATCAATTGACTAAAGCCGAGCAGCGAGCAAGAAGCTCAATAAGCAAGTAGCTAGAGAGGTAACCGTGATGTGACAAGTGATCAAGAGTAGCATTTGTTAAGCTCAAATACAATAGTTTTAGCTCATTTGTTTCAGTCTGGAACAAATCTAAGCATGTAGGCAACAAGCCAGCTTCAGGTAAGAACAGAAAAAGACACTCTACGACAGGTTAAAGTGCAAGTTTAGCAACTCTAGATTGCAACAACAACAAGATAGCAAAAGGATTCTGGGTGATACTTTCCAGGAAGACAGGGCGATACTTCTCAGTTTGGGCGATACTTCGCCTTAAGCCAGGCGATAGACTACAGTATGGTTGGGCGATAGACTCCAGGCTAGCCGGGCAATAGTCCAGCAGGAGCGAACTATCGCGCGATATATCTCAGCAAAGCGTGCGATAAAATAGTAGGGCGCGAAATATCGCGCGATATTTCGTAGTAAGGCGTGCGATACTGTTGCAGAATTGGGCGATTCTTTGACCAGTGAACATAAAAATCTCAGTTTTAAAGCGTTTTGATCAATTTCAAAGATTGGATGGTGCAATTTCTCAGTTTGACAAGTAGTAGCAGCAGATAAAAGATAGGTTTGCAAACAGTGTAGGATCAAACATGTCATAGAACACTTGAAACAAGGGCAAAAGCAACCTTGCCAAGACAAGCACTTGTGATATCAAAATAGAAAACCTTATGAATGCTACCGTTTGTTTGAATGTTAAGAACGTTTACACTGGCATAGCACAATCGAAGACAGTTCAAGCAATTACTACCTAGAAGGACAAGGCTCATTACTTAGCAACGTGGCCCACAACTTGATGCTCCCTTGCCTCACACCAAGTGGTTGCCCACAAGAGATATTGGCATTGTCATGGAAGTGTCAAAAACACAACCAAAGGAACACATATGGTGAGTGTCTTGGGGTGATCCGGGTAAGTCCACTTGGATCAATCCTTGCACCAAGAAGCTAAGCGGCTAAAATAGGGTGGCCTCTATCTAATGGTTCATAGTAAGGATTTCCGTTCATAGCACCCCTCTTGCTCCTCATAAAGGACTAGGACCTCGAGGCCTCAAGAGTACCTTAAGCATTCTTACATAATATTATTGTTATATTATTGTTATACAAAAGTCTTACATTATTATTGTTATAAACTTACTATACTAAGTTTATATTCTACATAATATTCTAGTATACTACAATAATATAGAATAAATATTGTTTCTATTATTGGATATTTTAGAGTAGAGAATAAATATAGGCTTCTAAGCTTTTAAAGGTAAACTATGAAATTGTTAGATATAAATCAGTTGGTCTTTTTAAAACTAAAATTTGTACTGCAATTTGTCCTTAGATTTAAGTTGGTGCCAATGTATGATGTCACAAAGTCTGAGGAAAGAAATAGTAGTTGAAATTTAATGTTACAAGATACATTATAACATTCATTGCATAGTATTTAGATGTAGTTATTTATATTATTGTTATACAAAAGTCTTACATTGATTGTCAAGTGTAGCTTAAATATTATGTAGATAAATTTCTAAACATCTTATTTCATTTAATTTTCTTATCATTTTCTAACTATTTTGTAAAATGTGAAAGTTTCATAATTACAGTTTCTACAAAAAATAATTGGTTATAAAAAAATGATTTAAGTATCATTTCCTAACAAATTTATTAAATATAAGTAAAGGAACTTTTATCTTATATTCTATAAAATGACAATTATAATATGGATAAGATTTTATTATTACTTTCTCACTTTTTATAGAATATATTGAAGGAAACTTCCCTTCTCTTTGAAACAAAAAATTACATTTTATCATGGAAATTACCACTTAAATCTATTAGATTTGCACAATCCATGAATTTTCTATATCAGTTTCTGGATTCAATTGTGTATAGTTTTTAACCATCAACGTTTCGGTTCATACTACATGATCCATCATCGGGATGTTAGAGAGCAAGAAGAACAAAAGATGATGGATCATGTAGTATGATCCGAAACGTTGATGGTTAAAAACTATACACAATCGAATCCAGAAACTCATATAGCAAATTACCACTTGATAATTATATATATAATTATCTTTTCTTAGAAAACAAACTTACATTCTAATGAAAAAATTATCACTTTCTAAATATTTCAATTAAGAGAAAATTTCTTCTTATTTATTACTTTTATAATTTTAAAGGAAAGAAGCAACTCTATTATGAATACTTGTCAATAATACTTTAAAGGAAAGAAAGGCAACTCTATTATGAGTACTTAAGCACTAATTAGTTATTAATGGTGTCTGGTACTCTTCATAGCTACTATTTTTTTCTAATTTCTCATTACGTCTGTTGTGGTCATCGTCATGTTATATTATTTAAAAATACTAGATTTTTTTACAATTAAATATATTTGTTTTTTGTTTTTTAAAATTAAATAATTAAAATAAATATTTTTAATTATATCATTTCTAAATATGAATTATTTATTATGTTTTGGTAAATGAAATAATGTTTTAAAATTTTTTTATAATGATTAAATTATTATATAATTATATTTTATATAATAATATATCAAAAAAATAATTACTAATAATATGTTTGTTTACTACATTTTATATTTTATCCAATTAAGGTTATATAAATACAATATATAATTATTATTAAAGCATACTTATTTACAATTATCCTACTAATATAAGTATGCTTTATATAAATACAATATATAAAGCATACTTATATAAATACAATATATTAACTAGTAATATATTCGAATATTATTATTAAAGATTTCACATTTTCAAAAATATAATTTCCTAGCAGTGCACCCATTACATGCACAAAAGCATGCAACTGCTAGTATATTTAAATCTAAAAAAACTACGAGATAAACACTTTAAAAAGAAAAGAGCTATTTTAAAGGAAAAGAGAGTGGGTTAAACTCATTAATCACAAATGTTGTGGATATGATTAATAAAAGGACACCTCATGTTATTTATACAAAACTATTACAATCACTTGACGTTCTTAATTTATACGTGGGCACAAAAATGCAGGGATTTGGACCTGTTACATAGCGGCAACCACATGTTGAGTTTCATTGTTAGTGTTTCAAGGTTGTCATGTCATAGAAGTCTCATTTTAACACTTGATTAAAGTTTGATGTAGAAGGGGTTGGCCATGGGATTAAAATCCTAATGTTTCATCTCAAATCTTGGGCATGGAGGGTAAATCATTCAATTTACTTCTAACTCGCATTTTTGGAGTGTGGAATACCATAAAAGTTGGGGGTGCTAGTAACAACCATATATGATCACTAAATCAATGCCTTCATTAACATATATAAATGCAACTATTTTAACATGAAATAAGAGACAAAAAATAATTTGTTGATTTAATTTTGTTTAGTTCTACTTGGTTAGTTTTGATTTTGCCATATCTTCATCCAATTTGCAGAATCTCAGTCTTATGTCATGGACCATGTTAGAGGCAACACTTGAAGTATCTACAAATTGAACTATAAATTTGATCGGGCAATACAATTTGAAAGGATTGAAGTAGCAAAGACAATTGAACATTGTCAGTCAAAATGAATTTATCAAAACATAAAGCTTTGGAGACTTTAAGAAAATACACTGGCCAATGTTACCAAGACCCTTGTTAGCGCATTGATGACTAGGATAAACATTTCAACAAAATATCCTATCAAATATTATACAATCTTTTGGCTTATCACGCACCAAGTGGATCTATGACACATTCTATTTCAAGTTGCGATGGTAGAGGTATTTTATTAATAAATTTAGAATACTTCCAAATTATTTGTTTCTATTTTTTATTTGGTCCATTTGCTTGCTAATGTATTCCCAAAAAAATAAGTTGTAGTTTGTGCATTATGATTTTAAACATTAGTTACTAAATATATTTATTCCCTAAAAGATAGTTTCTTTAACTCGTGTATTTAGAAATGTTTTGCCTCCAATATAGAAAATCCAATTGTACTTCATGCATCATCATTTATTTTTAGATTTATGTGTCATTACATGTAACTGTGAGTGCTCTTACTAGCCAAGTATCTTTTATGTTAATATATTTTTTATCACTTTAATGCATATGGATAATGTAGATAATAAGGATTCACCTAATTCACTATAGTAGATGATCATACACATGTTAAATTAAATTAACTTTTAGAACACAATCTTATTGTCTTTCCTTTTGTTAAGTCTGTTGATATTTCAAAGCTTACACCATGCAAGGCTAAGTACTTTCTTGTTTATCATTGCATACATGTGTTGACTTGGTGGTCAACACCTCCTTGGGGACTCATGGCATGGCTTAACCACCTCTTGTGGGTTGGGGTTAAATTTGGTATTTGTATCAGGTGTTGACAGTTCGATCTTTTGGCACAATGAAAAATGATTTTAACAATTGGTATCAGAGCCTTGGGTCATGGGTTCAAGTCCCCCTTCAATGGGTTTTGAAGGCTCAGTCAATGTTGAGGGGGAGATTGTTGACTTGGTGGTCAACACCTCCTTGGGGACTCGTGACATGGCTTAACCACCTCCTTGGGTTGGGTTAAATCTAGCGTTTATATCGGGCATTGATAGTTTGAGATTTTGGTGCAATGAAAAATGATTCCAACAACATGGACATTCTCTAGATAGATACTGATATGCAAACATAAAATTCAAAATCTTATAGATGTTTAGGAAATATATACATTGAGTGTAATTATGGTCATAAAACTCCATTTGATGAAGTTTCTTCCAATGTTTGTCAAGATTTTGGTATTGTTTATCATAACTTGCCCTACGTTTACACGTTAATAGAAAAGAGAAATTACCTAATGCTACATCTACTTTGATTATTTGAGAGCATAATCATACCTGAAATCCCTTTAAAATTCTCTTGTGCATGGGAGCATAGTCTATTATGACATGAATGGTCCCATAAGGGGCATTAGTTTTAACAACATGTCTTCAACATCTATTGAGACACCAAATGTGGATAATTGCATTGGTTAGATATCCTCATTGATCTTTCATACCACTTGCCACTCTTTATACTATTAACTTTCCTCTGTTTGTTTTCTCTTTATGTTTTGTCATTTTTGTTGTGATCCTCCTTCCTTATTTCTTCATATACCTTGTGTTTCCTAAACACTTTGTTTTTTTAATCATATTACCATCTACCTCATATTTTTATTTCTCTCTTTCCCTTCTTGGGTTCATTATTTTATGTGCATTGCTTAACACCTATACTTTCCATGTCCTTTATTTTCCCATGTGTGTTTTCTTTCTTTTCTCCACCTCTTCACATAAAGGAATTGAATACGCATCACCATATAGGTCAATTTACATGTTTGGCAATTTTGAGTTCAAATTTTCTCATTAATGCTATTTTAGTCCACTAAGGCGTGTGCCATACTAGAACCCATTCACCCATCAACTTAGCAAGCTACTTAGATATTGTCTGGAAGGCAAACTATTTTTTGAGTGATGTTTCTATTAGATCATTCCTACATTTCCTAGATAAATATAACACTTAAGAGAAATTTAATATCTTGGTTGTACCATTGAAAGATTTGAAAACAAAACAAAAGGACAATAAAATATTGTAAGGAATTACAATTGTTATAAATATTAACAAGGGTTTTATTTAGATTCATAATCTTTTTGAATAATAAAAAATGCCACAATATATGTGGAAGTTATCTATTATTTATAAAATTAAGTTTAACTTGAGTTGTTTAAATATTTATCTAAGTCAAGTATATGTACCTAATTCATAACATTATATTGGCTCATGTGTTGATTGTGTACTTATAGTTATGACCTCTATCCTACTTATTAAAAGTGTGAAATAGATGTGCGTTACTAATTCAATACAAATAATGATACATTATGTGTTGGTTTCATTTCCTCTATTTTTCTTTATAAGAGTTGGATTTGTAGTTGCCTGATAGAAATGTGTACGAAATGCGGAAGTATAAACAATGTCTATCAACTATTTGATGTAATATCTCAAAGAATCAACATCTCTCGGATCTCACTAACAATAGGATATTCTCGAAATGGTTTTAAACACTTTCAACCAAATGAAATTGGCTTGAGCAAAGCCAACTCAAGTCTCAGATATGAAACATGGCATTTTCCAACATTAACGTAGGGATGGATATTCATCAATGCATAAAGGATACAAGAATTTTGTTAGACCTAAACATAAGTAAAAGTGTCGACGAGGTTGTATATATGTTGTTTTGGCTACACCATATGCAAACAATATCAAACTGCTCGGTTTCCCTTCTTAGAATAAAGCTAAAATGCCTCAAGGGAAAGAAAACACACACCAAATCTATGGCAGATCGAGCAATGAGAAATACAGGAAGGCATCAGGCATTTGGATTGATGAAATTGATTACAGTTGAGGAAATAAAAGGTTAAGTTAGAAAAAAAGGATGAGAGGTCGATTGGAATCGTTGAAGAGGAGCAAAAAAGTCACCAATAAGACTGGTGTAAACACATTGTAGCTTAGAAGAGGCAAAACTGAATGTTAAGAGAGTTGGGTTGAATGCCAAGTCAAGTGGCATTGTTTGTAAAGGGCATCGAGATAAAGGAGCAACAACGACCCAGTGCAGAGGAAGGAAGGCATAGTACATCATCGAGGATAGGGGGATGTGCAAGGGAATATCAACAACTTCAAAGGTACTTTCATACCCCATAAAACTTGGCAAGTTTGTGTCTATCATGTGAATAGTCCATGGATGCTTACTATCCTCCTAAGAAATGATCTCCTCTATGAAAAAAATTGATGCTATCCTTGTCCGATGGCAAGTGTATTATACAACAGCACACATAGCCCATGCCATGTTCAAGCCCTCTTGCCACTCTTTTGGATGATTTCATGCTTGGAAACCACTTTTGTGTCTTGTAATAATCACTTACTATCTTCCACATTCCTTCCAAAGTTTCAAAATGTGGGTGATTTGAACAAACCCGTGGCAACGAGAATTTAAACTGTCGAATGAAATTCTTTTGTCAAAAGGAAGTGGTTGAAGCAGATTTATGTCTATATTCCATAGACCTATCATATCGTTATGAGAAACAACATCATCATCCGGAATAGAATAATGTGCAACTTTGGATACATTTCAAGAAAATAAAATCGTAAATGATTCAACATAGACAAGTACTTGGGATTCTTAAACTTAATATTAGGTGCATCCTTGGTTGCATTTTCAAGCTTGTTGTCAATGTAAAACCTCTACAGATTTGCAAATCTCAAGCTGGTGTAGAACAAGGACATAGGATGAATTTAAGAATTGGATAGTCTTCCACAATCTTCACCTCCACATGTGACCCATTGAGTGAGCGCATTTGCATCTGAACCATAGTTGCATTGTTGTGAGTTTCATCTTGTCTGTGATGAAATGTAAGACATTCTTGGAGGGATCCTTGGCATTCTTGACAACTGTGTTATCTATGACAGATGCAGTGATGACATTGTCAGAGGAGATGACATAATGGTATAGATTGAAAGCTTCCTAGTAAGGAGGAGGAGGAGTGCTAGCACCAACGTACTTAAGTGGATTAGAGATGTGCTCCTCCGTGAGGTGCAAGGAAAGGCAATGAAGGCTCTTGGGGATGGACTTGGAAGCAATGAGGCTAGAAAATGTGCCCTACTTCTATATTTATGTACAATTAAGAACCAATCAGTTCATCAATTTGCATTTGATTAATGTCTTTAAGATCTTCTACAAGGACAATTGCAACATCAAATTTCTTTGAAAAACTTCTATTAAGAAATTTCTCAATTACTTTCTTATTTGGGAGGTTATCTCCACATTCTCTCAATTGATTGATAATGTTCACGACCTGAGTCACAAAACTATCCACATTCTCACTGTCTTTCATTTTCAAGTTCTGCAATTTGACATCCTTCCCCTTGATAAAAAGTTTCAAGAGTGTATCAATTTTTCTTTTAAGACTCTACACTCGACACCTTAATAAATATGGTTTCATTTAAGCCCTATTGAATATGACCAAGAGCTTCATTATCATTCTTTCTATTACCCTTCAATAGATTTTGCTCAACATTCATTTGATCTATTTATGCAGCTTAGCCAACAAGCTTTGGATATCCATCAGTGACAAATCATCAAAGACCATGAATACATAGCAAAGTTCTCATTCTGATAGATCATGAATTATAATATTTCTTACTCAAAATAGGAACTTGTGACTTATCAAAATTGTTGTTTGATGTCGTCTTAGTTCAAATTCCTTATAGTTGTAATCTTTAGATGAACAAGAAGGCCATTTTGTAGCTCTTTACGCCACAATCTTGGAATGCCTTCATAATCAATATGACTCTTCATGAATCTCTTCATTATGATGCCAACATGAATATTGCAAGGGAATGACAACATAACAAATTATTGAAAGAAACTACATTAAAAGAGTGATAATTGTAGGGGAATTACAACATAATAAATTATTGAAAGAAAAGAAAACAGAGCAATGAAAATCATATGTTGCAACATACAAAACAAATTACCTATATACAAATTATATGAAATGCAAATATGGATCTCTACAAAGTTCTCTCGAGGTTTGTGATTTGTATACCTATACATAAATGAGTTGCATAAAGATATAGGCAATGCCGCAATGGTAGTTGGTTAAAAAAGATGATTTAGAAACTGTACAATAAGGAAAAATAGGGAGGGCAATGCAACATTAAATATACTAAGTGAATTACTTATTTCATTGATTGCACATTAGGAAGGAAGAGTACCCCCAATAGGCTCAAGAGTTGACTCAAGCAACTAATTGACAATATGAATATGTCCTTCACTAAAGATGTAATGAAATTAAATGAAATTATTTAAGTGATTAAGAAGATCTAATAGAAAAATCACCAAAACGATGGTCAAAACAGACTGATGCAAACTAATATGGAGTTGAAACTGATGAAAATCAAAATTAGGAAATAGAGCACCTGCTCTAGAAATTTTAGCCAAATATGGTAGAGATAGGGTGAAAGTTGACTTGTATCTAGGGAAAGGATGATTTTTCTGACGTGTTCCTGGTACTTTTTGACAAATTTTCACAAAACTTGTAACTGCTCTTGTACTACCCATAAAAGTTCTGACGACTCCGTAACCTATTCTTACACACACAAAAATGGGGAAAAGGCTTGGGAAAAGGGGTTTACCTTGGTTAAACCCCTATTTAGGAATCAACCTTGAAATATGATCGAAATTGCATTAAGTAAATAATGTAAAAATGCAAATTGTTGATTTACCTTGCATAAAACCCTCATGAACAGATGTAAAAATTGCTCAAATCCATGAAGATGCTTGAGAGGACATGGAATCCAAAGAGTTGACCATGGAATGAAATGTAGAAATAAGGATTCCCTCACGAATGCATAGATATATGATTGTCACTCTTAGATCAATAATGTAGATATGCTTGATAACCACAGGTAAAGAATGAGAGAATGATGAATGAATCTTCTTGCTTGATTGATCATTCCTCTACTTGGTCATCATGGGAGAGAATATTGCATCAATTGGAGAATATTTCATTTGACTTGTTTTATCTTGAAGAAATGGAGACTTGGAAATCTTGAATTGGATGCTTGCCTTCAAACCTTGAATTCAAATCCTTAATTACACAACTTGATTGATTGATTGCTTGATGGATAGATTGCACTTGATTACTTCATACCAAATGAGGGGAAATGAGGTCCTTTTATACTTTCCTCCCTTCATTTTGTATTTAAATTTGATCCAAGTTGACCATAATTGAACACCTTGGGAGAAGACCCTAACATTAGGCTCTGAGCAAAATTTGGGCCCAAAACACTAGGGACAAGTCAGTTTAGTTGACCTATCCTAGGAAAAATAAGCTCAAATTTTACTAGGACATTGGGGACATTGAATAGGTGTGGTAAAAGAAGAATTGGGTCACAAGGATCAAGTCTAACAAGTATTCCAACCTCAAAATCACAAAGATATGGTCTAATAGGTCCTAAAGACATCCAATTATGGGTGCTAACTTTTTAGGACTATACAAAAACTTATAGTACATGGCAAGTTAAGATGAGTAAAAATCATATTTTTACAAAGGCAGTCTTCACTAGTGGTGAAGAGATGAATCTTAAACAAGTGATGGGAGAAATTATTATTTATTCCAACAATTCAATCTTTATGAGCTCCTTCTTAGATCGATTATCTTCAATCATTTCAATAAGTTTGATGGTCCATTATTCTTTTTATGTCATGTATGACCATTAAGTCCTTGATAATGACTAGTAGTTAGATGATGCATACACACATCCATCCATCAAACAATGAATGTGAAATTGGGTATAATAGGATCTGTAAAAACCTATAATAACATAGAAAATCACAACCACAAAGAGATTGTTACAACAAATAATATTCCCAATATCAAGAAAGGAAGCAATGAAATTATAAAGCATAAATGATCAATAACATGCAATTATTCAAAACAAATGAATATGCAGACCATGTAGTCCTTCCTTGGTGTTCTCCTTCTCATGCAATGTGGGCTCTCTGAATTGAGCTCAAGATTGTGCCAACCTAAGAATTCAAAGCAATTGCGGTTACCAAAATCAAAGGTTTGGCTCTCTATTTATAATATTTTAGGGGGTTCAATCAAGAATCCATGATTGAAGGGTTGATTGACTTTGATTGAGGAGTTGAACTTAGAGTAAGTGGGATTTCAACTCTACTTCACTGCCTTGATTGGGGGATTGATTGATCTGTTAGAAAATAGATTGGAGAGATGACTTGACTTGATTAAAGAGATAATATAATAGACTAGTGAGTTAGATGATTGCGTGGATGATTCAACTGATTGCATGGATTAGACGATTGAATTGATTAAAAAATTTAATTGATTGTTGAGGGAGGAGTTAGCAATGTCAATTAAATAGTTAGGAGAGGGAATTGTGGAGTGAACTAAAAGTCAGTTTGAGTTAGCTTTGGAGGAATAAATCATGATTAAATAAATAAAAGAATTATTTACTTGCACATGTGACAATTGATAAATAAATAATTAATATTTAGTTATGAGAGAAGAATAATTAATTTAATTAAATAAATATAGTTAATTTAATTAAATAAATATAATTTATTTAATTGTGATAGGTATTTTGATTTAATTATTACATAAATTCAATAATTAGAAAGAGGGAGTATTAATTAAATATGGTTATTTAATTGATTTAATGACATAAGGAATAATTAAATAATATTTGATTACTTTATAGATGAATAATTGATGAAATATTGATTGGATGATTAATAATTAATATAATTAATTAAAATCACTTAATTATAGAATTAAGAAGAAATGATGATTTTGACTTTAGAATATGGTAGAATGACATAATTTATTGAATAATAAAGATTATTAAATACATTAAAGAGGAATGTTAGTAATGTCACTACATTAGAGCAATAGTCCATTTTTAAGTGTCTACATTTTGCCCCTCTTTGATATAATGATTTTAAGGAGTTTCAAAGAATAATAAAAATAATGCCCTCGTATACCCCAACGAGAGCAATGTGATGGCGAGGTAAATGATGTCCCCTTGAGAGATTATTTATGCAAGGAAGGCATGAATGATCTCCTAAAAATAAGATGATGATATATGTGATGTTTATGAGATGTAAAAAATGTTCTGATATGCTTCTATGTTATGTGATGGATGTATGCATTTTCTATATAATGTGATGCCTATGATGTGATGTTTATGAGATGCAAAAAATTTATGATATGCTTTTATGTTATGTGATGGATGTATGTATTTTTTATATGATATGATGTCATGTCGATATGCTATGCACTTTTTTATGATGTGACTAGATGTTATGATATCTACTTATAATGTATGATTTATGCTATATGTACTAACATGTTTATGCAGGATCCCATCTTTTTTGTTTGTATCACAATACTCTATCACAAGGTTTTGTTAGGAATGCCAAAGGGAATTGTTTGTAATAAAATCTTTTTAGAAGATTATAGTTAGGGGATGAAAGAATTGAGAATGGATCCTTGATTGAAACCCTTAGATTGTCGTAAATAAAGAGCTTAACATTTTTAATAACCATGCTTGATTTCCAACTGATTTAAGTTATTTATTTATCATCATTGAGCCACTTTATTATAGAAAAACCGGGTACCATCCTACCAAGATATGAATGATCTAGGTATGATTATCCTCTTGCATTAAAAATAGACACGATGAACAAACAAGGAATGTGGGTTGATCCATCTAGGTTGAGCATTCAGAGTTGAGGTATGTGCAACATACCACAACTGAAGTATCCATTGCAATGTTGCAATTGGATATTTGTATATGGATGTGAAGGCTCTTATCACAAACACCCAGATTGCTCTTTTAAGACTTCATGGAAAAAATTCCACAAACAACAGATAAAGAAAAATAAGTCATGAACTATCACAACATCTCTAAATCACATGTGGACATCCCAGAGATGCATAAGAGCATGACTTGTGAAAATCAAGACATAATAAGACTAACTTAACAATTTGTAACTATACTAATTATGTGTATGTATTTTTGTATTAGTTTGGACATTGAATTTTGATGTTTTGTTGATGTTATCTGATTCCAAGAAAAAATTTCCTCATCTAAGACTACTATGTTTGATTTTGACTATTCATTCTCTTGTCTAAGACAACATGATGTTTTCCAAAATGCTTTGTTGTGGGATTGATTTGATAGATGAGACAGTTTGGAAAGTGTAGCTGAAGACCAGCTGACTAGTTTGACTATTTTGACTCGGTTCCACTGAAGCTTAGATGTGTTGTACAACATCGTTCAATGCTTGTTTTGAAATGCAAAAGAATTGTTTTTATGTACAAAAGAGATTTATTGTAGGATTTTTGTTGGTATTTTTATTTGTTTGGTTGTCTTGGACAATTTTTTGGATCTTTTGCAAATATTTTTGATCCACCATAGGGTTCATATGTTTAGAGTTGAGGTATGTGTGGTGTATCACACAAGTGAAGGCCCTTATCACAGACACCCAAAAGATGGTCGCCCTAGATGAATGTTTTATGTTGTTGAAGGTCTTTTGCAAGTGTTTTTGGAGTTTAGAGAATGATTTTGTGTTGTTTTTGTTGTTTTGAAGGACTCTTTTCATTTTTTAGGATTTTTTTCAAAAAAAATTGCAATATTGTTTTTGGTATTTTTCAGGACTTCATGAATCATGACATCAACGTACCCCCAATTAGGATGGAATGGGCATCTTATTAAGGAATGGCCATGATGGACTGACTTAGTGAGAAAATGTGCCAAGAGTGCTTTAGACAAAGGTAACTGAAAAATCTCAAGCCATGATAGTGATGTACATTGATTTTTATTGTGGAGAATGTGGTGGAATGATATATGATATCAAAATGGAGAAATGATAGATGGTAGAGCATGATCCCTACATATGGTGCCAGATTGATCAATTTTTACCATGGTACTTTCCCAAAGTTCCATGATTTTTTTTCACCATACAACATATTTATTTGTCTTTTTTTCTATTTTTGTTATACCAAAGTTTCCTAATTGCCAAGTTTTTGCCAAGGTAACCTTTTTTTCTCTTTTTCTTTTTCTTTAAGGTATTTTTTGACTTTTTGAAGATGGGACTACTCTGAAAGTTATGTATAGAACTTGCATAGATGCAAGCTATTGATGGGCTTTGATAGAGGTATCCCTTTGATGTGGATATCTGATATGCTCCAAACCCATAGACTATTGTGATGATGTAAGGACCTAACCAATTTGGTTCAAACTTTTCTACTTTTTCTCTTTCGGCTTAATTTTTTCTAATTTTCTATTAGAACCAAGTCACCCATTTCAAAAGATTATGGTATGACCTTCTTACTGAAACTTCTCCTGAGACGTTGTTGATATGCTTGTAAGTTTGTTAGTGCATTTTAGTGCATTTTATCTCTTTTCATCTAACAGTTCTAGCTCTTGTAGCAGTGATACTTGGTATTCCTCATCTGAAATGATTTGTTGCAGGTATACTTGCAGTGATGGGAGCTTGACCTCTATTAGAAAGATAGATTTAGTACCATATACTAGTGAATATGAGTGGCTCTTATGGGTGTATGAAAACTAGTGTGGTATGCCCATAAGGCAAGGTTAAGTTGGAGGTTCCAATCCTGACCAACTTAATTAACCGTCTTTTTTAGGATTTTTAGGATTTTTTTATTATTAGCCTCAGCTTGGTTGTTACTTAGGGGGAAGTATCATGAAGAATAATTATGATGGATGTGGAATTTTGCACAAACCTCTTTCATTTGTTTGTTCTTGAAGGGGGAACCATTATCAGTGATAATGGTTTGTGGAACTCCATACCGACTTATGATATAGTTCAAGAGGAACTTGGAAATCTATTTACTAGTAGTATAGGTCATTGTAATTTCTTTGACCCACTCTGTGAAATAGTCATTGGCCATGATTATGTACTTATGACTATTAGAGGATGATGGATGGATCTTTCCAACGAGGTCAAACCCCCATAGTGAGAAAGGCCATGGTGAATTGGTTGTAATTCCTGATATAATACATGAATGAGGTTCCCATGAATCTGAGACTTTCTGCATTTTGGAAAAATAAGCAAGAGCCTTTTTTTTTTATGGTAAGCCAATAAAACCCAATTCTTAGAAGATTCTTGGCTAAGGTCATGCCACTAAATTGGGCACAACAAATTACTTTGTGTACTTCTAATATCATTGATTGTGTTTCTTCTGAGTTGAGACATCTTAAAAGTGTTCCATCCAGACTTTGTTTATAGAGTGTATTGGCAATGATAGTGTAATAGGAAGCTTGCCTTATCAAGGACTTATTTAGTTTACAGGATAGTTCTGGGGAATGGTTTGGATAGTGAGATAGTCATAAATGTCTTGGTACTAAGGCGAATTGGGACCAATAATTTCACACACAACCTTAGACTTTGGGACTTCAAAAGTAGGTACCATAAGTTGTTCGGCCATGAATTCACATTGTGTCACCTTAAGCAGTATATCTAGAATTAATCCTAAAATAACCATAGAATTTGTTTACCTATTTCTTATCTCCAGGATTTTCTCAAATGTTATCTACTCAAAGTGTACCTTGAGGTCTTCCCTCATAGCCTTGTACGAAATCAATTTATCATCTTTGGTGTCCTAGCTATCATTGACCTAATGGATAATCAGTTGAGAATCCCCATAGACCTGTAGTTGTTGGATATTCCACTAGATAACTATTTTAGCTAAATGAGCAGTGCCTCATATTCAACTATGTTGTTGGTGCAATCAAATCTTAGTCTATAAGACCTAGGAATAGAATCTCCATGTAGAGAAATGAAGACTATGCCAATACCTAATTCTTTTTGTGTATGGGAGCCATAAAAATATAACTTGGATCTTCTATATAAAATATCCCTTCATTGGGGAATTCTATTAGAATAAGATGAATAGAAGGTATAGGTAAATCTTCCAATTGGTTTGCAATTATTTGGCCTTTGATTGCTTTTTCTATTGACTATCTACATTGAACTCGCTTAGTATCATGATCTATTTGGCTAGGCGCCATGTCAATGTTGCTTTGCTTAGTAGATACGTTAGTGGATCAATCTTTGCAATAAGGATCATCTTATGGCTCAACATGCAGTGTCTGAGCTTTTGTGAAGCAAAAACTATGCCCAAACATGCTCTTTCAAATGCAATGTAGTTTAGTTCGTAATCCACAAGCATCTGACTGATCTAGTATATGTCCCTTTCTTTTCCTTCTTAGTCATTTTGTGCCAATAATTTCCCCACTAAGTGCTCTATTTCCAATATATATAATGGTGAGGGATGATAGGGAATGGGTGCTACTAAGACTGGTGTTGATAGAAGGTAGTCTTTTAGTATTTGGAAGGCCTCTTGACAGTTTTCTATCCATTTGAAATTTATGTTTTTTATGAAATAGGTGTTGGAATGGGTGGCACTTGTCTACCAGTTTTGATATGAACCTTCTTACTTGTTTTTACTTGCCCTGTAGGCTTCTTAAGTTCTTTAGAGTTGTTGGGGGAGGCATTGTAATTATAGCTTGGACCTTTCTAGGGTCAATTTCTATTCCTCTCTGCGGACAATAAACCCAAACAACTTTCCTAATGTGACTCCAAAGACATATTTCTTTGGATTTAACCTAACCTTATACTCTTCAAGTCTATTAAATACTGGTGCTAATATTGATAAGTACAAATTAATTTCTAGGGACTTTGTTAATATGTCATCAACATAATCTTCCATGGTGATATGCATTATGTCATAGAAAATGGTTTTCATTGCCCTTTGATAAGTAGCTCCAACAATCTTAAGCCCAAATGGCATGACGCACCAAAAAAATGTTCCCCATGCATAAGTGAAAGCAATTTGGTTTTGGTCTTCTGGTATAATTTTATTTGGTTGTATCCCGAGAAACCACCCATGACTAATAGAATCACTAGTACAAAAACAACAATATATGACTAAATAAACTACTAAAAATTGCATATAAATAACTAATTTTGGTCACATGAATATTAGTCATTTATTGTTGGTCATTTATCTCATGACCAAATTTATGACCAAACTAATTTAGACATTGATTTGGTCATTAATTCAGCCAATGATTTAGTCATGTAATGATTTATTTAGTCATACATTTAATCATTTATTTAGTCCTTAATTTAGTAATAAATTTAGTCATGAATTTAATCATTAATTTAGTCATATATTTATTCATTAATTTAGTCATATTAGGGCATGATAGAATCAAACCACCTTCCTCCTTGTAAAGTAGTTGCTCTTACATTGAGCTAATACCCTTTAAAAAATAATCATACCATGTGTAATGAGCACTTAGAAAATTAACTATAAGTGAGGTGCATTTTTAATCTAGTTTTGCAATCTCAAAACCAAAGTCAAAATAAAATACACACATGCAAAAGAAATATGATAATTTCTTCTTAGAAATCCAAACTCGCCAACCAAGAATGTACACAATTCCATCTTTTATCAAAATTATTGTAGCTACTACCCACATCACAAAATATTGTGCACCTTAAATAAAAGTTTCTCAAATATCTCTCTTGGTATGCCTATCTAGCCTAGAGAACTGGAGATATTTTCATGCTCAAGGTATAATTTTTAAGCTCTCTTCCTAGTCAATTTATTTTATGAAAGTTGGGAAGAAGTAAATTGAAAGATGAAACCCAATGTGATTTAGTACCTTATAAATTTTAGAGAGCATATGTAATAGGTCTCTTTCCATTAAACAATACGCTAAGACAAATTATCAGTGCTGAAAAAGTGAAACTAGAAAGTCCAGAAACATTAAACGTGTTAACCAATGGTAATGAAATTTGACAAACAACATGCATAGAATGAAAGACATCAAAGTAATTCTCAATGAAGAGGTTTTGTAGTATATAATACCCAAAATCCTAAAGTTGGTTGGATATCAAAAATAAACCACCAACTAGGACTAACATCACCCCACTAAAAGAACTTTAAAATTCAATTAAAAATAACCTTTCAACAACACAACAATTTTGAAAATCTCAGAAGTAGAATTAATTCAACAAAACACACACACAATATATCATAAATCATGTAATTCTATGACACAAAACCCATAAATTGTCTGATACCAAAATCAAATTAGGTTTTTTGAAATAACTAAGGGTAGAAAGCAAAGTAACCATACTAACACCAAGGATAGAAAACATAAATGCTCTATTTGTATTTACCATAGTCTACTTTAATTTGTTTTTTAAAGATAGATAGAGTAGAATCAATGAATTTAGAAATAAAATTTCATGTGCATCCTTAAGTTCCCATGTCCCAAGGTTAGACATTGCACACATTTCTCTTTTACGTAGAAGTAGGGGTAGATAGTAACATTCCTAGGTACATATCTTAATCTAGATTAAAAATCAAAAGGGGTTACTAATAAAAGATGGGATCTCTCTACAAATCAAACACTGAAGCATTCATATGTGTGAAAAAACCCTACCATTATAAAACCCTTAAGATAGAAGAACGAGCCATAAGGGAATGAAGGATGAAGGATGCTATAGTTGAGGCTCATAGTACTACTAGGGAGGCTTGGAAAAAAATGGTTAAAATTATCACTTCTCTCGCATAGTCCCTACAATCCTACTGTTATTACAATCACAAAAGTAAACCATATATGCCCCCAGTTCAACTAAATAACTAATTTGGTACTCTTTATTATCTCATTTGCAATTACTAATTTGTTACTATTAATGAATTGGGTGTTTCTGTTGGTGGTGATGAATTGGGTATTGTTGTGTTGCTTCAACAACTAAAGGTGTGGGTATTGTTCCTACTAACACTGAAGGTTCTAATTCGCTATAAAATCTATGGAGTTGGAAAGGTCCATATTCATAGATTGCACAAAAACAAAGATCATAAATAAATTATAGGCATGTATTCACGATAGAATCAAAACTCAAGTCCAAATGTTCAAGGTGATTATGGTTTAATGGTTCATATCACATTACATTCAAATTATCGACCCCTCCACATATGTAAGGTTTTGTCCTAATTATGACATTCAGGTCTTAAACCACTTTACAACAATCTTAATTGAATAAATTTTAGGCTGTAACTATGAGAATATATCCAAAAGCACCTGAGAACTTGTAAGCAAATCAAATTTTAATCCTAAAATCATTGATAATGAACAAGTTGTATGTCCATCCTATATGCCACAACTCAAGAAAACATACAAGATGATTTGATTGGGCATACTTTATGTAATGAAAATCCCCACAGCTACACCACAAATCAAAGCATGAAAACACAAGAAATATGAAGCATTTGAGTTAGAAAAAACATGTTAAATAACTTGTAATGCAACCAAATTTTCACTACAACCTCTGATGAGCTAAAACAAGGGCACCCAAAACCTTGTTTGATTTTCTCTTAGAGATTTTGTGGGTGTGCTCTCCCAACACAATATAATAAATCCCACTATGATTGATGAGTGAAGGATTGAGAACAAGTATGAGGAACTTGCCCCAATCTTCGCAAAATAATGATGCAAAATGCAATATTTATGCTAAAGAATGCAAATGCAAAAGATAACAACTAATTAGGATTGAAAATGCTAATCTAAGATAAGAATGTAAGATTGAAAACAAACTAGATTCATTCCATTACCTAACATGTGATATCAAGATTATCTAATAGATGCAAGAAGATACAATAGAATGACTAAGTTAAAATATGTCTAAGTTTCAAATGAGGAGTGAGGCCTCCTTTTTGTATAAATTGAATAATACTAGATGGAGGAGATTAAGTGGCAAAAGAATGGATGGACAATATCAAGAGGCAAAAGGGAAATGGATAAGATGAAGAGGCAAAAGGAATGAGTGGTTAGGATTAAGAGGAAAAACATACAAGAGTCAAATTTCACTTTTAGAGGGAATGATGAATTTGAAATGATTGGAGGAGAAAAAAGATAGAGAGGTGGCTACTTTGGAAAATGTGATTATGCACATGATTAGAAGTAATCCACCTTTTAATCAAGATTAAAGGAATATTAGCAAAAAGCAAGATTAGGAAAAAGAGAAAAGAGATTAAATTAAAATAAAATTAATTTAATCAAGGTTGAGAAGAATTTTAGACAAGTGGAGGATAAATAAATAAATAATATGTATTTAAAAGGGGAAGATGTCGGAAGGGAAAACATATTAAAATAATATTTAATACATTAAAGAGTGTTTAAATAAAATTTAAATACAAAGGGAAATGAGTTTATTTAATTATAATAAATTTAATTAAATAAATAGTGGAATATAACAAATATAGTTAATTATAAATAAATTCATTAACAATTGAAATAAATAGTGAGGAGAAATGGTGAGCGCGAGCGGTGGGAGGAGAGCGGGCAGGAAAAGAGAGTCCAAGGTCTCTGGTTTGCAGGAGCAGGAGGGCGATTCTAAAGACGATGAAGATGATGAGGGGAAGCAAGTGTTTTTGGTGGGGGGCTATCACTTGTGTGTCAAGGGCCCTCTCCCTTCTTTTCCTAAGCCTTACATGTTTAGGGTTTGGGTACTCCATGTCAGTGTTGGATTGAAGGGGGCTCTCTTCCCCTTCACATAGGAATGGAGAAGGCCTTTTCTTCCTTAGGAAGCTAGAGTTGGTGGACAGATGATGTGGTTCCTCTGCTGGGATCCTTTTGAGCAGGCTTTTCCCTAGGACTCTCATGCGTGGGACTCTATTTGGATTTCACTGCTCTTGACTCTTGTGAGGGAGAATGGTGGTGGTTTTTCAGAAGTGGCTCTGAGTGGGATCCCTATTGAGGTGGGGTTCCAAAATAGAACTCTTTGGTAGTCGAAGGATGTTCCCCTTCTTTACTCCTCTATCCTGCTTCCTATTGAGGTGGAAGCTTCTTTTGAGGTGAAGGTTTCTTCCCCTCTTAAAACTTCTTTCCCACTTCCTATAGAGGTGGAAGTTCCTTCTGAGGTGGAGGTTCAGCCTATTGAAGTGGCTAGTTGTTGGATGGAAGAGGTGGGTTGGAGTACTGTTGGTGAGCTTGGCCATTACTGGAGGGTTCTATTTTTGCCAGAGATCTTTGATGGTCTTATCCTTTTCCTGGTAGGTTGTGATTTGGTGGTTTGGGGAGTCTTCCTCATTCCCATCTCATTGTTAAAGGTTGGGGGAGCCTTTCAAAACCCTAATGTGCTCAACCTTTGCTGGAGAGTTCTATTTTTGACAAAGATATTTGACGGTCTTTTCTTTTTTCTGGCAGATTGTGATTTGGTGGTTTGGGGAGTCATCCTCATTCCCATTTCCTTATTAATGGTTGGGGGAGCCTTTCAAAACGCTAAATGCTATGGTGTAGCTAAAAATTTTCTTTCTCAAATGTTTAAGTTGCTATTTTTTCTTTGGTTTGGTTCCAATAGGGTGGATTGGTTTGTCTGCCAGCTCTTTTGGTTGTTTAAACTCATTCTGGTTATGGGAGCCATCAAAACCCTTATGTTTAGTTTAGGGGGCTTGAAAACCCTAGATATCTGATGTTGTTGTAAAACAATGGCTTTACACTACTAGTTTCAGCAGCTTGTGCCTTTCTTAGTCTATTTCTTTTGGCTGCAATTGTAATGCTGATGTTGTGCTGCTGGTAGTTCTACTGGTTTTATGTGCTGGAGGGGTTCTGTAAGGTTTATCCTTTTCCCTAGCTATTTCATTTAGTTCTAAGCTTTTTCTTCCAATCTTCAAGCTTTGGGTTATAGTTCCCTCCAAAAAATGAATGTACATGGTTTCGGGGCCCATTCAAAACCTATTTTTACCTTAATAAAAAACAAATATAATTAATTAATAAAAATAACTATAATGTTAAGGGAAAATATTAAATAAATTAATATTAGAGTGCAAAGGACAATTTTAGGTGTCTACATTTTTCCCCTCTTTGATGCAGTGTCGAAATCAACACGCGTCAAAGAAAAAGAAAAGGAAGGTGCCCCAATCATGAAAGGATGAGGAAGGATGATGAGGAGGTAGTGGTATTCCCCCTTGAGAGGACATGCAAGTTTAGAGAACACAGTTGTTATCTCAAAATGAATAGAAGGAGAATAAATATGGTAGGGATACAAAATAAATAGGAGCCTCGATGCAAAATGTAAAATGAAACTAACTAAATGCAAAAGGATTTTGGGGATTGTATTGTGTTAAAAAAGAGAGAGATAGAGCACATCCTAGTTTTGATATTATACTTGATGTCATGCACCAAGGTATGAGGAACCAAGATGACCATGTGCCAAGTACGCGATCAAAAAGGTCAAATACAACCATATGTCTTATGACACCATGATATGGAAGACCATGATTCCCTTGTGAAAATAGGATGCAAAGACCATGATAGATGCAAAAAATACTAATACATACAAGTAACAAGAAAGCATCCACAAAAAACCCAAATAAAAACAACATATTGCCCCTAGTCAAGCTGAAAACTAATTGATTGATTGATTGACTAATTGAGTGATTGGGAGGGCAGGGTCTCAAAGATTGGGAAGGATACATCTCATGATGATGATCGGATTTGAAATTGATCAATTTATTATCAATTGATTTGGTTTAAGATGATGAATTGCTTAAATATTAACATCCTAGATTGCAAGATTGGATTGCATGGATTAGTATTGATTGAACTTGATTGGAATGACTTGGGATCTTTTAGATTATAAGGATTTTTTTATTTTTTTAATTTTTTAATTTTATTTTGGAAGATAAGATGATTGGATAAGATGAGGTTGAAAATCATGAAAGGGGAATAAATGGACTGGATTAAAAGATAAATAGATTTGATAGACAAGATGGCTTGAATAAGATGAAAGGATGATTAATGGATTGAATAGGATGGGATGGGAAAAATGATAAGTGGATTGGGACCAATGACAAGGGATAACCAAGGAATGATGGAGTATGGAAGGATGGAGAGATGTTTTATTAGATGATGAATGGATGGAAGAGAGGGATTAGTTAGGGCATAGATGGAATTAATGGATAGGTAAGGGTAGGATATGGAAGACTATAGGATGGGAGGTATAGGGATGGAGATCCAATAACTATGTGGAAAAGGAGTTAAATGCCCCATGCTAGAAGGAGGATAATGAAGGATGGAAAGATTGAGGATAACAATGTATAGGATGGAAGGATGGTTATAGGAGATGGGGATGATTGGGAGGAGGTGGATGAGGATCCAAGGACCATGTTGTGAAGGAGTTAAATGCTCTAGAACATAGATAGTAAAATGAAGAATGGAAATATGGGGGATAATGATGGATGCATGAAGGAGATGAAGGTGTGTTCATTGTCCAAAGCATGTAGGGATATTTTCTTTATATTTTAGCACCTCTAGTTTTTTATGAAGGGAAAATGTATGAAAATGGAAGGTGGATGGATAAGGGATATGATATGGAGGGTATGAAGAGGATAGGGGATAATTATATGGAGGATATAGATGGAATTGGATAATAGATAAGGTATGGAGGAAATATATAGGATAATCAAGATCAAGGACATGGGAAGGCATATGGACTCAAAGAGTATTATGAATGATGGATTAAGGGAATGAATATGATGGGGAGTATGAGATGGAGGATAGGGGTGTCAAGATCAAATATGTGAAAATGGATGAAATTATGCAAGAAAATGGATGGAAAAGGAGTAAGGGTTATCGAAGGTACATATGGATAGAGGGGATTCATAAGATAGTCAAGATCAAATATGGAAAAGGAAATGATAATGAACCTAGATAGGACAATGGATGGTGGATAGGGAATGTGGAAGATATTTATGGTATCATAGTATGGATGGAGCTTTCCCACAAGTATAGAGTGAAAGGGGAGGTGGATAAATGAATGGAAAAGATATGATATGTGTATGAAGTAGATGATAGGGAAGATATTATGGATGGATAGCGAGAGGGAATTTCCCCCAAGTATGAAGAAAAATTGGAGGGAGGGATTCAAAATGATTTTTTTTTTCTAGGTTTTCATCATGGTACTTTTCCAAGGTGCTTGATTACCAAGTTTTCACCATTGGATGATTTTATTTTTCTCTCATTTTTTTTTTACTTTTTTTTTTCACTTTTTAAGACTTTTTTGATAATAGAAATATGGAAGGAGGACTCAAGCATCTAGTTCAATGGATGGTATCCCTTTTATAAGGTACTTAGATATATGCTCACAAATGTTGGTAGAATAGAGGAAAGGGGGGTGAAATTGATAGGGGGATGGAGGATAATGATTTACACAAAAGACTGGATTAGAGGGGTGGATACACCAGTAGAATTTGGGAAATAAATGACCAGGTGACTAAAATTTTTAGTCACATGACTAAAACTGATCATGTTCTACCATTTTTTTAGTCACGTGACTAAATTTTTTAGTCACATGACTAAATTGATCATGTTCTACAAATATAAATGACTAAATAAATGACCAATTTGGTCATCAAGTAAAATCACAACTAAAATGACTAAATAATTAGTTACCCTAATAAAAATGACTAAATGAATGATTAATAATCCTTTACACATTAAAATTTGATAATATCATATACTTATATTCTTAGAAGTTGCATTTCACAATAATATGTATTCGTCAATAGACTTATTGTGTGAACATTATTCTAGCCAGTATTTGCCAATATCTCTAAAAGGTAACTATATTTAAAATTTATCTACGCGTTTTGCAATTAGAATATATATAGATCAGGTGCATATAATTCAGACATTATATAGGTGTGGAAGGATAGGTGGATAATGGATGGTAGGTTGTAAGACTTGTGAATAAATATAAGAAGGATATGGGAAGATCATAATTGGCACACACCTTGAAGGGTTGTGGAGTATTGGAGGAGGGGATTTTGAAGGAGATGGAGGAGAAAGCATGGATTTTGGGATGTAAGGACCCAAAATAGATGAAGGAAATAGTGGATTTTGGGACATAAGGACCCAAAATGGAGTTGAAAGATGGAGGATTGAAAGGTTTATGAGTGGAGGAAGCTTGAGAATTATCAAGGTTGGATTTCAATTTGGATTTTTATTTGAGATGCATTGTTTCAATGAGTAGCTTAGGAATCCACATGATTTTTTATTTTTTCATTTTGGGCCTTTGTGGCCTTTTGATTTTTTTTAAAAAATTTTGCACCATACTTTTCTTTGATTGAACATGTATTTTAGATGGGACATGTTGATCCTTGGATTCTTGTGGATTTTTATCTTTATTAATTTTATCTTTGGAATCAGATGTGCTTCCATTATCCATGGTATAGGTGCATGAGGATGGATGATATGGAGAGTTTAAAGATGGAATGATGGAGAGTGAATGCTGGAAGGAATTCAAGGATGTGCACCTTTATTGATCTTCATAAGTTATTTGAGGTGATGAAGTGGTGGACTTGGATATGATGGATGGATGCATGTAAGGACCCAAAATAGATGGAAGGGATGACAAGTTTAACATTGGGATATAAGGGACCAAAATGGAGGTAGGTGAGGAAGGGATGGAGTTTTGGATATAAGGACCCAAAATGGATGGAATGGACGAAGGGTTTTTCTTTGAGGATGAGGGATTAAAAATTTTGAGTTTAAATGGAGGGATTTTGGATATGAAAGATGTGGAAGGTATACCAACACATTGAGACATTATTTCTTCAATGGGGTACTTATTATTTTGAACATAGGATGTGATTCCATGTGAATCAGGAGGAGAGGTGGAAGGAATGATAAGTTCTTGAAGGAAGCCATGTTGGATAGATGGGGAGGAACTAAGTTTATATGTATGGGGTTTGTATATAGATTGGATATATGTGATGGGATCTTGTGGAGGAATAGGATCATGAGAGGGATTAGGATTGTGAGAGGTATTAGGAGGACTAATAGATTCTTGAGATGGATTGGGATCATCACATGTAGATGAAGGGGTACTTTTATCTTGACCTTGGGGAGTATTATGTAGTGGAGTGGAAGGGATGGTTTGATCTTGAGATGGAAGGCTATCATGGAATGGAGAAGAGGGAATAGAGTCATGAGATGGGGTAATTTGATCTTGAAATGAAGGGATATTAGTGGAAGTGGATGTTAAGCCTTGGGATGGAAGGGTATAATTGATGGAGGTTGAGGGAATGGGATTATGAGATGGAGTAATTTGATCTTGACATGGAGGGTAAATAGTGGATTGGGTAAAATAAATATCTTCATGAAATGGAGGGGGAGTTGATGATAAGCCCTAGGATAGAAGGGGCTCATGGACATAGGTTGAGGGGATGCCTTGATCTTGATTAGGAATGGGAATATGAGATGTGGTTATGCTATTATTGATTTATGGGACAAAATGGATGTCTTGATTTTGATTAGGAATGAGATTATGAGGTGGATTATGAGGGATAAATGTATCTTGAGATATGAGGGAACCATGAGATGAAGGAATTATTTGATCTAGAGGAGAATAGGAATCCATGTTAGCATGCTTTGGGACAAGGTCTTGACATGTGTTGACTTGTGAGGGTGATGTGATGGAGGGGTTGGTATCTTCAACTATAATCTCTCCTTTTTCAATGAGGTATTGGACAAAAATTTTAAACTTTAAACACTTCTTGATATCATGACCCTTGTTGCGATGATAATCACAATATTAATTTTTCTTATACCAAGCAGGTTTGGGTTGACTATCATCAAAGGGCATAGTATTTGAAAACACCATCATATTTTTGTCAACAAGTAGGTAGAATATGACATCAAGAGGGTCCACAAGGGGAGTGTATTGTCTAGCTTTAGGTGATTGTGCAACTTTGGAAGGTAGGAATGATGTGGGTTTTGGAGGATTAGGATTGTGTGGATGTTGAGGCTTAGGTAGGGGATTGGGATGATGGTCTTGGGAACCAAGCATAAATTGTGAGAGAGGATTGGGGTTCTATAGAAGTTGGGGATTATGGATTTGGATAAATGTAGGAGGACATATGTCTTCAAAGGTTTTCTTTTTCTTTTGACCCCCATTTTGTAAACTTTGGATAATGTTTCTAAGTTCTTCAATCTCTTGGGAAATGTTAGGTATGTTGGAAGAGTGATGTTGGTGAGGGAGGGAATCATATATGGATGAAGGATAATGAGGTGGATTTCCCTTTTCAAAGAAAGAGTAAGGATAAGAAATAAGAAATGGATTGAGATTAGATACGATGTGTTGAGGATTGGTTTGGTAAGTGGGTTGGATTGGAGGTATAGTTTGGGGATTAAGATTTGGCACTTTAAATTCCTCAACCATTTTGTGAAACCAATCCATATTCATGATGGTTGAATTAGAGACTTTAGATTTTAATTAGAAGATGATGTAGAGGAAGATTTAAATTAAGAGTGAAATATTTGATGATGGATGAAATATGAACTTAGTACTAGGAGAAAGTTTAGACTTTTGATTTAAAAGGGAAAGGCCTCAAGGATTTTGATCTGATTGATTGGATGATGTAATTGATTGATTGAGAGGGTAGGGCCTCAAGAATTTTGATTAATTTGATTTGATTTTGATTTTGGATTTGCGAGGGTGGGGCCTCAAGATTGAATTTTATTTGATTTAATTTGATTTGGATGATAATTAAAGTCCAAAGATTATGATGGTGCTCCTAAGACAAAATTGGAAGATTAGAAGATGGTGTGGATAAGACTTGGATTAAGAATGGATGAAGTGGAAGGATATATTAGGGATGTTTGAAGAGAAGTGGAATGGATGATGGGGATATATAGATTACATTAGGATTTTGTTGGAGTGATATGAGGTTGACAAGTGGATTGTAGCACCCCACCCGTAGGTTGCTTTTAGATTTTTTCTATTTCAATTGTTTGGCCGAATTCTTTTAGGTCACTTTTTATGTGATCGGTTATTATTTTAATAAATGATGATTATGGATTATTGTTCATTATATGTGTATCATGGGATTGCATAGATCAGATGATTATATTATCATGATGTTATGTTTATGCTTTATTTTGACTTATGATGTTACTGACCCCATACTTGATGTGTATGGTTATCATGCGTGTATCTGTTTGACGTGTTTTTGTGGTAGAGGATAAAGGTATAGTTACTTGCATAGTTGAGATCCACATGTCCGACTGTACCCTATCATTATCTGCTATATTTATTATTGTATGTACATGCTTCATGTTGTGATGATAGGTTTGCAGGTACATGGCATCGTCTTCCTTGAATTGGTAGGAGTGAGCGTGCCCAAAAATATTCATCTCAATGGTAAAGAGGGGAGATAATACACAAACCCAAACCCTAACCTAAGCCTAATTTTTCCTAGGATTGGACAAGTATTAGTTTGACTACCCTATCTGAATTCGTCTAGTTGACAAGAATTTGTGGATCCCTTCTCCTAAGTTTGTTTGGTTTTATGTCATTTTGATTTTAGTTGATTTATTGTTTATGTGGGTGATTTTATGTGATTATTAATTTAATATTATAGTTGAAAATTAATATTAATCATGTTCTTAGGTTTATTTGAGATAATTTAATTAAAGTTAAATAATTGATTATTTAATTGGTAATTAGATTTAATGATATTTGTGTGCGTTATTAAATAATTGAATATATAATTGCATTGACTTAGGATGCTTTAAAATATTTAATCTATTTAATAGGAATTTTAATTATTAACATGTGCATAATTAAAAATTGAATTGTTTTCAAAATCTAACAACTTGTTTTCAAAAGTCAATGTTGAGTTGTGCAAAATAAAGTTATTTTAATTTATTAATTAGGATTTTCTTTCAAATTGTAATTGGAGTTTGATTAGGAGTTAACTGTTGAGTCATCTCTAGGGTTTGCATGGAATGGGGAATTGAATCCCTAATAGGGGGACTTTGCATTCATTTGGAAGAAGGAGACATGTTTTTGGAGGAATTTTGGGGTGGAGAGAGATTGGATTGGAATCTTGAGATTTTTGGCAATTTTGTATTGTAAAAATCTTGCTTGTGCATCTGGATCATGTGCCTTTTTTCTTCATAGCTTCAGATTTGCAGGCTGATTGGTTTTGGAAGAAATTCTACTTTCAGATCTTCAAAAGGTTTTCATTTCAGTTTCTGGCATTGGATTTGAGGTAGGATCTGAAAAAATCTTCTTCTGTGTTTCTGTTTGTTGTTTGATAGATTTCTATGTCTGAATAATTTCTTGATTATCTCCTTATATATGTATGTATTTTCTTGTTTTGGGTATTAGAGAAACCCTTGAATATGATATTTTAGGTTTTTATTAAATTTTAGCATTGTACTGTTATGCTGGCAAATTTTTGTTAAAGATTGTTTATAGTTTTCCTATAAAATGAAAAATCAATTCTGGACTATAGTTTATCTATATGCTGTGAAATTTTTTTTTTTCCCCTTGGAAGAAATTCAATTTGGATGGAAAAACCCAATTTTAATAGAAAAATATCATGCTGGTAAATTTAGAATTAGTTTTTGGAAATTGACACAGTAAAAAAAAATACACCAGTAAAATATTGCCTTAGTAAAAATACACATGCATTGTGAATGAAAAAGAGAAAATTGGTTGTTTAAAAAAAAAATAGGACTCTTAAAAGGTTTTGCATTTTGTCATGTCTGTTTTTAGAAAGTCTTCCTTAAAAAAAAATTCTCTGTTAAAAAAAAACATTCCCCTTTTTACAAAAAAAAATATTATAAGGTTTTAAAAAAATATATAAAATATTTGAGTTGCAACGAAAATGGTTTTTAAAAAAAATTAAAAAAGTTTAATATAAAAAAATTTTATTAAATTTTTTTTTAATAAAGTATTATGGGGGCGGGGGCCACCACACCCCCCAACCCCCATCCTCTCGTACCACCAGCGACAGAGGGTACTGCCGACGACAGTACCAACTTTACCGTGGCAGAGAGGGTACTGCCGACCCTGCGCCAATGCAGGATGCTTAGGACGTGGGGCGTGGGGCCCGCAAGGTTACCCCCCCAAAGTTGCTTTAAAAAAATAATATTAATTTATTTTATTTCGTTGATTAGTTTTCAAAATTATGTTATTTCATTAAATTTAATTTGTTAATTATAAATGTTATTTAATAATTTAAGATTATTTTTAAATGGTAGTTTATTTAGTTTATAATTTAATTAATATGTAATCTAATTTAATTTGTTAATTAATTTAATTTATAATTTTATTTGATATGTAATTGAATTAAATTTTAACTATTAATTAATTACATTTAATTAATTTGTGGTTTTATCTAAAATAAATAATTGTTTATTTGGTTAAATTGAATTCGTAAATTAATCAAGTTAGACTAAATTCTTAGTCATTGATTTAATTAGATTAGTGTTTTGATTCTGTGCAAATATGAGATTTGTTTATTCTAGTGATAGATAAATTTGTGTGAAAATTTATTAATGATCAATGAACGAATATATTCGTTGGTTGTTACATCTTATGGGATGAGTTTAATGGATTAGTTTAATCATTTTTTATATGTAAGTTTATGCTTAACCTGTTGTGCATTCATACTATCATTAGATTAAGCTTTTCTCATACATGTTTATTTTAAATAATCAATTATTGAAAATTGTAGACCATATAGTGAAATTGGGTCCTTTTGTTCTGTTAAATCCTTAGGACGTCATGAGGGAATATTCTTTATTTATGACATTGTTGTAATGTTTATGTTCAGATACTCTTAGTGGGTTTATTTGGTTTTAGGCTTGGATTCAATTATACTCAATATGAAATGTAATGCCTATGGATTAGATATCAGTTTTTCATGATGCAATTGTGTAATCTTCATCCATGGTGTGTCTTCTTTTGTTTAATGTGTTAACGGGCACTAGATGACCTAGGGGGAAAACAAAGGCCGGGTATGAGTCAGTTGTACATGTTTTCTGCATTATGTTTTGATGTGTGTATATTTTTTTGATCACTGCCGGATTTGACCATGTGGGCTCATGTTACTTTGTATTTTACTTATGGTGTCTTTGTAATCATTTCTAGTTCATGTGTGTGAAACTGGATCTGGGATTACTTGGTTGTATACCTGATTGATTTATATGAGATTTGTGAGCCTAGGAGAGGTTAAATAGGTGCATCTTAGGGGAGTGGCTTACAATAGGGGTCTGAGGCTCAAAAGGGGCCAGTACCAGGGTAACCTATCGTAAGTTGATTAATAAGTGATAACCTAATAATAAAACTTGGGGAATAACATTAAAAACAAGATTGATATTCTGTTTCCGCATGGAGCATGTTGAGGGTCCGGGGTCCAGAGTGGCCAGTCCAGAGTAACTCAACCTAATAAAATCTTGAGGGTCTGAGGTCTAGAGACCAGTTCCAGGGTAACTCAAGTAGTCATCCATGTGATGACACTCACATAGTATGTAGGCTAAGTCTCCTCCATAGTTTTTCTTCATGTTTCAGATGCCTCTGGGTTATTGAGTCTTACCTTGCACTATATTTTGTTTACCTTGAGTAAAGAGCTTTTAGGATCCTCTTTCTTAGTGGTTTTACCTTGTTTTTGTATTGGTTATCCAAGTGGGGTTTGTTGTTATCTCCTCATCATGGTGGGGTAGACCTTTGTGGTTCTACATGGACGGGTGGTAGTGATTCTTTACCATTTGAGATTCGACGTCCTGGCGGCCAGTGCTTGATGGATCTTCTGTAGTTGGTTCCTTATGCTTCTTCATTGTTGTTTCTTTCTTATCTTCATTATTTGTAATCTTGTATTAGAGTATCGCATGTGATACCTAATCTGGACATTGTACTAGTATTGTTAGATTGTTTACTACATACCCTGCAACATGTGCAGTGGATGTCAGTTTATTTATGTTTCATGGTTATCCACGAGGATTGTAATTATGATCTTTGATGTTATTGTTCCATCTTAATTAAGGAATCTTTTTTTGATGTTATTTTAGTTGTGTTTTTTTCTTAAGTAATTCTACGTCATGGGACCCCCGAGATTTGTAATCTATTTTGGTTGTTGTTTCAATGTGAGTAAATGGTAATTACTTCCGCACTGTTGTTTATCTTATATGTTAACTTTAGAAAAAATAATTATTCACCAAACTTAGTAGCATGTTTTAGGTTAATCTCTCTTGGGTTCCCTGGCGGGGCGTTACAGATGATGAGGTGATTACATTGGGATGAATGATGAAATTGGATTAAGGAAGTGGATATTGATGTGGATTATGAAAGAAAATTAAGATGAAGATTTTTATCTTGATTGAATGATAAGGAAGATGATGAAATGACTAGGATGATTAGGATAAGATGGATAATTAGGACCTTAATTGGAGTAGGAAAATTGATTAGGACTAAGGTCCTAAATGATGGATTATGAATGGATTAGATGATTAAGGTTAGAGGAATGTTTGGAAGGATTAAAAAGGTGATTAGGATGAGAGGTATGATGATGAGATTGTTGATAGATAAAATAGGTGATGTGAAGATGATGTGGAAAGTTTGACTTGGATGTAAACTTGACAAAAATATTTTTGTTGTACTTGAAATTTTTTTTTTTGGACTTTAGTTTTATATTGTTTTTTGGGTTTTTGAATTTTATGTTTTTTAAAAAATATTTTTGAAGTTATATGATTTTTTTGGATTTTTAAATTTTAAATGCAAAATACACAATGAAAAAGACAAAATTCCTAAGGCTCAATTTGGTTGATGTGTCCTCTTTTTGTTTCAAGTGGGGAAGGTGATCTAAGCATTCAAGCATATCAAACACATCAACAACCTATTCAAGTTTTAACTATGTTGTACAAGCTCAACTAAGAGGTGTCCTCGATATATGCAAGGTATGTGATATCCAAATCCATAGATGAAAGATAATATTTCCAAACAACCAAGAGGAAATGGTAACCCAATCTCCACCTTCACTTCCCAAAGCTATTCAGTTCTTTGGGGCTTAGCCAAGATTGAAAATATTCTACTTCCAAGAGGCTTTTCTTTAGATTCAAGCCTCACTATTTATACTCTACTAGAACATGGGAGTTGAGGTCGTCCCCTAGAGTGGTCACTTCTCTAAGTAGGCCCCCTAAAAATATTGAAGCAAGATCTCTTATTTATATATGTTCTCCTCAAACTCCTTAACAAGGATGCAAGAAGTAAACATAAATATGAAGATCTTCAAGATTAAAAGACAAAGGGGTTCATTTTAAGCCCAAATCCAAAAGTGAATAATTAACTTTAAGCCCCTTTTTTCATTATGAAGAAGACACAGCAAATAAGTTGACCAAAAGAAAGAAATGATTTTATGATGAAAAAGAAGATAATTATCACTTTTTACAATGTAAATAAGAAGGTTTGGGATATGTGTACCTTGATTTTACGGTTACCAATTTTATCTTATTTTATGCTCCTTTGACCCACTATGATGAGCTCCAAGTTGCCTTCACAAACTCCAATCAAGTGTGTGAAATCATGAAAAAATATGATAATTCAAAGCAAATAAATTGCATAATTTGATTCTACAAGAAATAACAACTCATAATTGACTTATTTCCAAAAGTATAAAATGATTCTATCATGTATTAAACTATGTGCAAATAAAGTGCAAGCTCATCATAATTTTTTTTTGTTGTTGCTTTTGACCTAGTCAACAAGATATGATTTGTTTGCTATAATTTCGGCCCCAAAAATATAAATGCAAAGAAGAGATCCCTATTAAAAATCTGAGACATTTTTAAAAATGTATATATTTTAGAAATATTCTTTGATTTGTGCTCTAGAGAACCGATTTATCAAAATAGACCAGTTTTCAAAGATTAAATTTTTGAGACATTTTCTTTCATCCAAATTAAAAACACAAAGAACATACCCCCTATAGAATTCATAGAACTTTCAAAAAATGTAAAATTTTCCAATTTTTTTTTGATTTGCGACCATAAATTAATTTTCATGAAAAATTAAAAAAATTATAACTCACGTAAAATTGATTAGAAAAATCTAATTTTTGGATTGAAACATATTTGGATCATCCCACACCTACCAAAAAAAATTCATAGAAAAATTCCAATTCTTTTGTAAGATATGACCAAATCTTTCAAAACCATAGGGTTTTGTCTTCAACTCAACCCGCACAAGGATTAGCCTAGAAAAATCTTTAAAAGTGTAGATCTAATAGGGATGTGGGTCCCACCGGGCGTGCCAAAAATGTATGCAATGAAAATCCATGTAGCTGCACCATAAATCAAAGCATGAAAACATAAGAAATATGAAGCATTTGAGTTAAAACAAATATGCTAAATAACTTGTAATGTAACCAAATTTTCACTACAACCTTCAATGAGCTAAAACAAGGGCACCCAAAACCTTGTTTGATTTTCTCTTAGAGATTTTGTGGGTGTGCTCTCCCAACACAATACAATAAATCCCACTACGATTGATGAGTGAAGGATTGAGAACAAGTATGAGGAACTTGCCCTAATATTCACAAAATGATGATGCAAAATGCAATATTTATGATAAAGAATGCAAATGAAAGAGATAACAACTAGTTAAGATAAAAAAGCTAATCTAATATAAGAATGCAAGATTGAAACAAATCTAGATTCATTCCATTACCTAACATGTGATATTAAGATTATCTAATAGATTCAATAAGATACAATAGAATGACTAAGTTCAAATATGTCTAAGTCTCAAATGAGAAGTGAGGCCTCCTTTTTATAGAAATTGAATAAGATTGGATGTAGGAGATTAAGTGGAAAAATAATGGATGGACAAGATTAAGAGACAAAATAGAAGTGGCTAAGATGAAGAGGAAAAAGGAACGAGTGGCTAAGATTAACACACAAAAGTCAAACTTCACTTTTAGAGGGAAAAAAGAATTTGAAATGATTTAGAGGAGAAAAAAGATGGAGAGGTGGCTACTTTGGAAAAGGTGATTGTGCTCATGATTAGAGGTAATCCACCTTTTAATCAATATTAGAGGAATATTAGCAAAAAGAAAGATTAGGAAAAATAGAAAAAGGATTAAATTAAAATAAATTTTAATTAATCAAGGTTTAGAAGAATTTTAGACAAGTGAAGAATAAATAAATATATAAAATTTATTTAAAAGGGGAAGATGGAAGGGAAAATGTATTAAAATAATATTTAGTACATTAAAGAGTGTTTAAATAAAATTTAAATACAAAGGGAAATAAATTTATTTAATTAAAATAAATTTAATTAAATAAATAGTGGAATATAATAAATGTAGTTAATTAATAAAATTAACTATAATGTCAAGGGCAAATATTAAATAAATTAATATTAGATTGCAAAGGACAATTTTAGGTGTCTACACATACAAGTGATGAACCAAGATGATTTGATTAGTATATTTAAAGTGGTCAAGCATAATGATTTGATTATTAATACTAACCATATATACACTGCCTAAGGTACTCTATTTTATGTATATCCTGTAATCGTAGCATTCCATGAGATCACATCTCTTTAAGGCATTTTATCAAAAAGTGTGTGTACCTTATTTTTCCTCCAACATTTTGCATACATGTCTATCCAAGCACTTGCAACTACAACATTTGAATAAATTATTGTAACCTTTATGCTTCGATGGATGTGTATAACCTACTCCAAAGTTCCCATCTCTGCATAGGCTGGGAGGATGCCTACAAAGGTTGTGAAGTCATGCTTTACAACTGCCAATTGCAATTTTTTTATAAAAGTTTCTAAAGCCAAGTTTCAAGAAATCCTATTTGTGTATATCCTACAAGTCTGCATTCAATGAGATGACATTTCTCTAAGGTATTTGGTCAAACAGTTCATGTGACTTGTGTATGCTTCCACATTTTACAAGCATATCTACCACGACTGTTGAAACTACAATATTTGATGAAATTTCCTTGTCCCTTATAGTTTTATGGATGTCTATGCCTTATTGCAAAGCTCCCATGTCAAAACAAGCAGGAAGCACATTGGTAAATGTTAATTAGTCAAATTGGAGACCTGTTCATTGGATTTGGTAAAATAATATTGCTGACTCCTCAGGATACCTATGTCTTTTGAACATTGCAATAATCATATTCCATGTAATGTTATGTTTCTCTTTCATTTGGTCAAACAATTTACAAGAATCAATTGACCAAGCTTTTATATTTAGCATGCATATAAATACGCTTATTATGAGTTGTGTGTAGCAAACAAAAATCTAACAAATCAATCTCTTGTTTATCTTATGTTTTACTTGAAATATTTTTTGTCTGCAATTGCATGGTTGACCAACTCAATTATCTCCTCTCTTCTCTCTAAAACCATTTTCTATAATATTGGCACTTGCATTCTAGACATGCAATATCTATGTTGATAGAAATATATGCTAGGTAATATATTCGAAGGCTAATACTAAATGAAAAAAAAAGGTAAAATTAAAGAAATATTTTGTATAGTCCTAAAAACTCTAAAAAAAACTCTATGGAAAACCTAAAAATTATGGCATGGAAGTGTGAAAGCAAGGTCGTCATGGAATTTAACTCATTCATTTTCACAACTACTGATTTGATACTTTTGAAGTTTCAAATTTAAAATTTCTTACAAAATTAAAAATACCTTTGTACTTAGAAAAACATATTGCATTGCACAATATAAAGGAGAAAAATGAAAAACAAGACCTAACTGCATTTGATGAAAAATCTTCCCATGTAGGTCTGAGTGTAATTTAGACTAATTTTACCAATGCTCACTATGAATGTGATTATCTTCTCATGGGGATTGATATATGTGGGCATTTTTTTAGTTTGAGAATGAAATCTTGAGTGTTATGCATATGAAATGGGGAAATTATATGTATATTACAATGCAAATAAAGAAAGCTAAAGATTTATGTAGAAGGTATATTCAACACTTGGATTATTCTCAAACTAACTTCACTTTGAAAATATGTTTTGGTGCTGCCCAGTAGAAAATATTTGGGTGGTTTACCTTTAGTTTCCTCTTGTAAACAAAAGTAGTAAATAAATTTTTTTTGTGGAATTTTTATTGTAGGTATATTTCAATGGTTAGTTTTTCTATAGGAATGAAAACCAAAGCTACTTCCAACTTCATGACTTCCATAGCTTATATATAGACTTAAAGAAAAGGGTAAATTATGAAAATTGGTTTGCGGGTCAATATAATTTTTCAATTAATTTTGGATGATTCCATCCATTAAAACAAAGGCACTAATAAAAGATGTAGAAAACTCCAAGGCATATTATTTTCCAGAGATCATAGTGGAAACTTTTTGATTTTTTTTCACAATAAGACAATAATTCTATATATAATTTCCATCAAGAAAATATGAGATATTCAAAGAAACAACGATGATGATTAAAACAAGGAAACAATCAATCAAATAAAAATACACCACCCTTGAGTTGGTAAAAATTTTTAATATTCCTAGCCTGAAGATTCTTGCAAGTTCCTTAATGTACATTGGTTAGTACTTAGTGTTGGATTACAGAGAGGGGGGGGGGGGGGGGGGGGGTGAATCAGTAATCCCTGATTCTAGATGCCTAATTTTTTTTCTCTGATCAACTCGGTAGCATCTCGGTAAAATAAACTTCACTATTTACCAACAAAAGTAAATAAACTATAACAATTAGTTAATCATTCACACAAATCATGCATCATATGTAACACGAGTATTTAACGTGGAAACCCAGCTTTGGGAAAAACCATTGTGGGACTTTTCACCCACTAAGAAAATACTCTTTTGAAGTACGCTCGGTTAAGAGCCAATCTGGTTAAAGATTACAATGCACACTATTAGGTGTGACCCAGCTAAGGGATTTACCTCAGATCTTTTAGGATCTTCACCTTGTTAGGAGTGGCCTTGTTAGAGGGCTTCAAACACTCTTTAGAATGTTACATTTTTCAAGGATTTTACAATAAGACTATTAAGTCCACTGTGTTAAGAGATTTATCTGTTACAAATGCTAGTAAGAAACAATAAATAAATTGACTTGTAGATTTTAAACTATCTTTGCTCAATCAAATCCTTGTGCACTCTTCAATCTTCACTTCAATTCTTTGTTATCCACTAGCTTCAACACTTCATCAAATCTTTCTTTTCCACTTAGAATCTCTTTGTTCCTTCTGTTGGAAATATAAGTGGGAAAGTAATACTAAGAGGGGGGGGGGGTGAATTAGATATTACCTACTTTTTCTCTTTTTGAACTGATCAAACTTTATACATGATAAAACAAAACTTGATCATTGTAAGCAACAAAACATATAAAGCAGCATATATGAAATCACTCATAACACCAAAATTTTGGTAACCCATAAACCCTTGAAAGGTAAAACTGGGGTGGGGATGACACCCACAAATCTTCACTACTGTAGTAATAAGTTTTGCCTGTTAAGGCTTACAAAATGTGATCAAATCATGATCTACCTTGTGAAAGGTCTGCTCTGTCAAAAGCTAAAAGACTTGTATAGTCTACCTTGTTAAAGGATTTATAAACTTACAATAAAGTAAGCACTCAGTAAAGAGATTTATAAAAAGTCTACTAAGACTACTCAGTTAAGAGATTTACCCTGATACACAGGTTAAAATGTCTCAGTACCTGATCTTTCGGTTTGCACTAATATGTAGATTATAGATCTCCTCTTTACTTTATACTTTGATCTCTTCTATCTGATCTTTCTTGATTTTGTCCTTTCACTGCTTAGCTCGGTCACTGAACTCTTTCTGAATACTTCGCTATTCTGAATATACTTCTCTGATCATTTACTCATACTAATTCAATCTTATCTCCTTGATTCACACACTTATCTCTGATCTAGATCTTTCCCTTATATAACAACAAAAATGTTTTACCACTTCAAGATCTACGGTTCAGATTTATTTCTATTGCCGCCTAACTATACAATTTTTTGATTGGCTCTAGGTTTTACATAGGGATCAATGATAACAATATAGATGTGTAATTACCTCAATAGACAAAATACAAAACATTATTATCACCAAAAATGGTTTACCTCGATCATTGTGCCATTCCAAAATTGTATGTCAATTTTGGCTAACTTGGCAAAAGTTATTCCTAGCACTCGGCATTAACTGTACTCAGCATCGGTTGAACTTCTCTTTCACTCGGTAATCATTGATATATGTAACTCAGCAATAACTAAACTCTTAGCATATTACAAACATAGTGACCGTGACTTTACTTGATAGTACTACTACTCGGTAAGTATACAATACAGAACTCGGCCTTTACAAAATGACTCGGTCGTAGTGATGACTGACCATCATTGCCTAGATATATGACTAAGTGTGAAACACTAATGGTCAACAAAAACTATAGAGATCTACAATCTCCCCCTTTGACATTAGTGGCAAAAACACTTTGTCATGACATTGGTATACACAATTTACAAAAATATGTTTGTACTAGCCTAATACTCCCCCTGAGATATATATACACATTCAAAATTTTTTTACCTATCCCAATTCTATCCTTGTCCAGACTCGTGTCATGATGATTCCCCCTTGTTTTTGACACGACTAATTTCTTCATCAGTAGGTAGCTCACAAATTTTCTCCAGAAATGGTTTATGTAGCACTGTGATCATGTAGAGTGCATCTGTCCAAGTAGTTGAAGCAAGGTTCAAAAATTCTATCTGCACTTCTAAATCATCAGCTAAACTGATAAGGCTCTTAGCTGTGGATAGATGTGGATCACTCTGGATCAATGTTTTAGCCTTTGCTAATTTTCTCTGTATAGCCTCTAGATGTGGTGTTGAAATAGTTTGAATAGAGACTAGGCGAGAATGAATCTTGCCATCATTAGCCATGAGCTCAGTTAACTTACCTTGTGTCTACATGATTTTTACATAATGTGCAGCACTGGTGTCTGCATCCAAGGTCAGGGACTGACTTGTAGCTTTGATCTCTTTCTTGAGAGTCTCAAAAATATAAGTGGGAAAGTAATACTGAGAGGGGGGGGGGGGGGGGGGGGGTGAATCAGATATTACCTACTTTTTCTCTTTTTGAACTGATCAAACTTTATACATGATAAAACAAAACTTAATCATTGAAGCAACAAAACATATAAAGCAACATATATGAAATCACTCATAACACCAAAATTTTGGTAACCCAAAAACCCTTGAAAGGTAAAACTGGGGTGGGGATGACACCCACAAATCTTCACTACTGTAGTAATAAGTTTTGCCTGTTAAGGCTTACAAAATGTGATCAAATCATGATCTACCCTATGAAAGGTCTGCTCTATCAAAAACTAAAAGACTTGTATAGTCTACCTTGTTAAAGGATTTATAAACTTACAATAAAGTAAGCACTCGGTAAATAGATTTACAAAAATTTTGCTAAGACTACTCGGTTAAGAGATTTACCCTGATACACTGGTTAAAATGTCTCAGTACCTAATCTTTCAGTTTGCACAAATATGTAGATTACAGATCTCCTCTTTACTTTATACTTTGATCTCTTCTATCCGATCTTTCTTGATTCTGTCCTTTCACTGCTTAGCTCGGTCACTGAACTCTGTCTGAATACTTCGCTATTCTAAATATACTTCTTTGATCATTTAATCATACTAATTCAATCTTATCTCCCTGATTCACACACTTATCTCTGATCTAGATCTTGCCCTTATATAACAACAAAAATGTTTTACCACTTCAAGGTCTACGGTTCAGATTTATTTCTATTGCCACCTAACTATATAATTTTTTGATTGGCTCTAGGTTTTACATAGGGATCAATGATAAAAATATAGATGCGTAATTACCTTCGTAATTACCTCAATAGACAAAATACAAAACATTATTATCACCAAAAATGGTTTACCTCGATCATTGTGCCATTCCAAACTTGTATGTCAATTCTGGCTAACTCGGCAAAAGTTATTCCTGGCACTCGACATTAACTGTACTTGGCATCGGTTGAACTTCTTTGTCACTTGGTAATCATTGATATATGTAACTCGGCAATAACTAAACTCTCAGCATATTAAAAACATAGTGAACATGACTTTACTCAGTAGTACTACTGCTCGGTAAGTATACAATACAGATGTCAGCCTTTACATTTAATGATTTGGTCACAGTGATGACCAACCATCATTGCCTAGATATATGACTAAGTGTGAAACACTAATGGTCAATAAAAACTATAGAGATCTACACCTTCTTCACTACAATAGTCAGTGACCCTTCAGCCATTCAATTTTCCAACCATTTGTTCATAAAAATCCATCCTTTATGTAGAAATTTTTTTCCTCTTAATCTCCTCTATTACATTTTCCTTTAATCAATCTTAACTGTCCAATTCATTATACCTTGAATCTGGATCTTGGTAACACATTTTCTTTTCACCTAGGAACTTGAACTTTTCTTGAAACTTGTTCCATCTTCTTTAACCATTTAGATCTTGTTGTAGATCTTCACCTTGAATTTTCATAGCCATAGATCTCTTGTAACTAACTCTCCTTGTCATCATGATCATCCAGCTCATCACAGCTAATCATTAAATATTGATTCAATCCTTATTTAATATATGTTCCTTGCTTGGTGTTCTCCATTTGAATTTTGGTTAATTTTTCTCGGTGCCTAAACCTTTCCTTGCTATTCGATGCCTTTGGTTCCTTTTCCTTTATTGAGTTACTTATTTTTTACTTTTTCCTTTACTGAGTGACATTTCTTGCTCGGTACCCAAAATGACTTAACTTACCGAATTGACAAATTTTTATCACCATGCTTTACCAACTTAACATAATCATATGTAAGGTAGAAAATAATTATATCAACATAATCTATTCATTGTCCGATCTGTATCAGTTTCCTATTTAAGTTCTTCAACTTCTCAACATCTCATTTCCTCTTCTTCTTAACTCATTCAACTTATATCATTACTGAATGATATGGAAACATAACATAAACCATAAATCAATTACTTGACATCAATGACAAGACAATATATCTGAGCTAGCCTTTCTACTATCATGTATTCCTCTTATCTTGGTTGGTCTTCATCATCACCATCAGATAATCAATCTTTAATATTACTATCAGTTATGGTAGCAATCTCCCTCTTTGGCATTGATGGAAACACTGACAATATTTAGTGTTTAATTAATGATGGTAACACTTCACTATCATTCATATTCTCCCTCTGAGATTTAGCTTTTCCTTTGTTGTACTTGATATTTTTCTATAGTCTTTCTCCTTCTGGTAGTAGTAGTATTCTTTACCATTTTGATATTCTCCTCTGCAATATCAATGCATCGAAAACATTCTCCTTTTTTGTATTCAACAATCATCAATAGTATGCTCCCTCTTTCATATATTCTCCCTCTTTTCTGATAAACTTATGCCTTCATTGTTCATATTCTCCCTCTTTGACAATAATGCCAAAGAAACATAAAAACTCAAATCATACCTCAAATGTATAGATTTCTCATTGTAGTCATAAACTTCTTTTCACAACCTTAGGCTTCACCTAAAGAGTGAACATTAGCATCAAATCACAAGATATATATATATTCTATTGAGTCCTTGAACATCATGCCTTAATTCACATTGGATAGGGGAAGAACACCTAACTTACCTCAAAGATACTCACAAGAATCCTTCGGTAATGATTTTGTAAATATATCAGATATCTATTCTTTAGAATTCACATACTCCATTATCACAATCTTATCTTGTACTTTCTCTCTCAAATAGTGATACTTAATAGATATATGCATCACTAGATTCTTTGATATGTTAATAGTGTTGGTATTATCACAATAGATTGTAACTAGATCAATGATCTCTTCGTGCATACCTTCTAGTAATTGTTTGATCCATACAATGTTAGAACAATTCATAGCTGCAACAACATACTCAAATTCATCATTATATTGTGAAATAGAGCTCTTCTTCTTGCTTAACCATGACACTAGCCTTTCTCCTAAAAAAAATCTCCACCATTAGTGATCTTTCTATCATAAATATTCTAGCCCAGTCAACATTAGTATATACCTTGAGATTAAAATCTCCTCATTTTGTGTATAACAGACCAAAATCTTTAGTCCCTTTAAGATATCTAAATATCCTTTTAACTACAAACATATGTGTCTGCTTTGGGTTTGCTAAAAACCTTGCAACTATACCAACTAAATGTGCAATATCCCTGTCAGTTGTGGACAACATATTGTAGTTTACCAATCATAGATCGGTAAAGTGTCTCATTTATTTCCTTAGTGTCATCTTCCTTTGATAATTTTCAACCAGTAGCCATCGGTGTTCCAACCGGTTTTTATTCTTCCATATTGAATGTTTTCAGGATCTCCTTGATATACTTAGATTGTATTATGTAGATCCCATTCTTAACTTGTTGAATTTGAAGTTCAATAAAGAATTTAATCTCTCCTATCATAGACATCTCAAATTCCTTTCTCATTTCCTCAGCAAATGATTTAGAAATTATCTCATTTCCACAAAATATAATATCATCAACAAATATCTTAGGAATCATAATTTTATCAGTACTATCACATTTCAAGTATAAATTATTGTTATCACTAGTCCTTTCAAATCCAATCTTGATTAAGAGTGTAATCTTTCATACCATGCTCGAGGTGCTTGCTTCAGTCCATATAGTGATTTGTGTAGCTTGCAGACCATATCCTTATTAGAATTATGAACAAATCCTTTAGGTTGTTTAATGTAGACTTCTTCTTCAAGAATTCCATTAAAAAATGTAGACTTAACATCCATATGATAAACTTTAAATCCTTTGTATGTAGCATATGCAAGTAATATCCTTACACGTTTGAATCTAGCAATAGGTGCAAAAGTTGCACCATAATCAATACCTTCTTCTTGTGCATACCCTTTACAGACTAACCTTGCTTTATTTCTGATTACATCTCCTTTCTCATTGAGTTTATTTCTAAAAATCCATTTTTTTCCAATCACATTCTTATGCTTAGGTCTCGGTATCGGTGACTATGTGTTATTCTTTTCAATTTGATCTACCTCTTCTTTCATTGCATTAATCCAATCTTCATTTCCTAGTGCATCCTTCACTAATCTTGGCTCAAATTAAAAAATCCAACATCAACTTACTTCTTGTCATGACTCTTGTGTTCTTGTCTCCAATAATTCTTCTTGGTGAGTGGTGTCTTCTCACATATTTTTCTAATACATGCTCGGTAGACTATTCATCATCATTTTCATCTCTTAGTGGAGGCTTATCTTGTTCATCACTTCCTCCTTGATGCAGCTCGGTTGCTTCAACTGAATTACCTTCCTGAACATAAAAAAATCTTTGATAATCCTCATATTTCCTTTTTGATATCCTCTTCATTCCTTTCTATAAATTCATCAATCCTTACATTTTCACTTTCAACAATTTTGTTAGTAGCCTTGATCAAACATTTATATGCTTTTCTCTTTGATGAATAACCAAGAAATATACCTTCATCTTCTTTAGAGTCAAACTTTCCATTTCTAGAATCTTTCAGTATATAACACCTACTTCCAAAAAATTTAAAGTGACTTACATTTGGTGTGTGATGAAACCAAAGTTCATAAGGTGTCTTGTTGGTTCCTTTCTTCAACTGTACTCGATTCAATGTGTAGATAGCAGTGCTTATGGCTTCTCTCCAAAATGTTTGAGCAACCTTTTTATCAATTAACAATCTCCTAGCATAGTCCTCTATGGATCTATTCCTTCTCTTAGCTATCCCATTTTTTTGTGGAGTTCTTAGTGTAGATACTTGTCTTTTAATTCCATGCTCATTACAGAAGACAACAAATTCATCAGAGATAAATTCAAATCCTCTATTTGATCTCAAACATTTAAGTTGTTTTCCTGTTTCCTTTTCAAATCTTGCTTTATACCACTTAAACATTTGGAATGCATCAGATTTTTCTTTTAGAAATATAACATACATCATTCTTGAATAATCATCAACAAACAAAATAAAGTACCGATCTCCATAATAGATTTGAACTCTCATAGGACCACAAAGGTCAGTGTGTACTAGTTCCAAAATACCATTAGTAGAGTAAGATTTACTTGAGAAACTAGACTTAGTCATCTAACCAATTTGATATTCTTTGCACATAGCTTTATCAAGTTTGCTTAATATTGGTAGACCTCTAACTCTATTCTTATTACTCACTTTGATCATGTTATCAAAATTCACATGACACAATCTCTTATACCATAGCCATACATCTTCAACTTTAGTAAATAAGAAAATTTTTGCAGTTCAGTATTAAGATAAAATAAATTACCTTTTGATGGTTCACTAGTTCCAATTATATCTCCATCACTTCCATAAATCTTAATCTTTCTGTTCTAAAATTCTAGTAGGTGGCCAGTATTGTTTAGTTGTGCAACACTCAAAAAGATTATAGTTCAGTCTTTTAACCCAAAATGCATCATTACATATAATCTTGTCATTCAATACAATGGATCCTTTACCTTTCACAAGGCATGGAACATCATTGCCAAATCTGACAAATCTTCCATCATACTCTTCTAGATTATCAAACTTGTCAATATCACCAGTCATATGATGTGAACATCCACTATCAATAATCCATGGGCTAGGTTTACTTACATGATAAACAAGTGATTTTTCATCTTCATACTTTTCTTCATTAGATTTTTCCTTTACTACAACATAGACAACTTCATATCCTTCTTCAGTATCATTAGATTCATCATCAATTACACCTTCCTTAGCTAGGTAGCAAGGCTTCTTACAAATCTGACAAATCTAGGTGCCAAATCTGACAAATCTTCCATCATACTCTTCTAGATTATCAAACTTGTCAATATCACCTGTCATATGATGTGAACATCCACTATCAATAATCCATGGGCCAGGTTTACTTACATAATAAATAAGTGATTTTTCATCTTCATACTTTTCTTCATCAGATTATTCCTTTACTACAACATAGACAACTTCATATCCTTCTTTAGTATCATTAGATTCATCATCAATTACACCTTCCTCAGCTAGGTAGCAAGACTTATTACAAATCTGACAAATCTAGGTGCCAAATCTGACAAATCTTCCATCATACTCTTGTAGATTATCAAACTTGTCAATATCACCAGTCATATGATGTGAACATCCACTATCAATAATCCATGGGCTAGATTTACTTACATGATAAACAAGTGATTTTTCATCTTCATACTTTTCTTCATCAGATTCTTCCTTTACTGAAACATAGATAACTTCATATCCTTCTTCAGTATCATTAGATTCATCATCAATTACACCTTCCTCAGCTAGGTAGAAAGACTTCTTACAAATCTGACAAATCTAGGTGACAAATCTAGGTGCCAAATCTGACAAATCTTCCATCATACTCTTCTAGATTATCAAACTTGTCAATATCACTAGTCATATGATTTGAACATCCACTATCAATAATCCATGGGCCAGGTTTACTTACATGATAAACAAGTGATTTTTCATCTTCATACTTTTCTTCATCAGATTATTCCTTTACTACAACATAGACAACTTCATATCCTTCTTCAGTATCATTAGATTCATCATCAATTACACCTTCCTTAGCTAGGTAGAAAGACTTCTTACCTTTGTTCATGTAATCTCCAAATCTTCAGTGTTGGCTGTCTCTTTTTTCATTCTTAGATCATTCCTATCATTTTTAGGATATCTAGATGCAATATGACCAATCTTATTACAATTAAAACATTTTAGAGGTAATTTTCCTTTGTACTTTCCTTTACCTCTCGGTAGTCTTCTAGCTAGTAATGCCTCTAACTCTTCTTGTTATTTTTCTTCATTCATAATACTATCATATTCATTTCCATATAAACTACTATGAATCTCTTTATCTTTTTTTGATGTACCAATGCCAAGAGATGAATTGAATGTAGTTTCAATGGTTGGTAGACTATTATCATAATTACTTAACTCAAATGTAATCATATTACCGATTAGGGATTCAAGATTAAAAAAATTGTTCAGTATAGATCTCAATTCTTGAATAGTAGATACTCTAATAACATACTTAGAAGAAAGAGTTATCAAAATTTTACTTACCACTTCTTCATTAGTCAATGTTCCACCAGCACCTCTGATGGCACTTACAACTTCTTTGATTCTGCTACTATATTGTGTGATGTTTTCTTCATCCTTCATCCTCATTTCATCATACTTACCCTTGAGACTATCAACCTTATCCTTTTTTACATGTTGATCTCCTCCATATATCAGTGTAAGCCTATCCCACATCTCTCTTGAATTAACACAATCCTTAATATCATTGAATTCAACATTGAAGAGGGAAGAAACAATCTATATCATAACCAAGTTGTGTTCTTGCTTTTCTCTCATTTGATCAACTATCATAGGTGTGGGAGGCGGTAGAGTGTAGTCATTAGTTATAAGATTCAATGTAGATTCTCCGATCCTAGATAAATGCAATCTCATTCTACTTTTCCATGTAGAGAAACTTTCCTTATTCAACTTACGTACTTCTCTCCTATACATCTTCAGATCTTTTACTCAAGTATTTTAAAATTATCTCTTCAGAGTACTTAGCTCTGATACCAATTGTTGGATTACAAAGAGGGGGGGGGGGGTGAATTAGTAATCCCTGATTCTAGATACCTAAAAATACTTTTCTCTAATTAACTCAGTAGCAACTCGGTAAAACAAACTTCACTGTTTAATGACAACCGTAAATAAACTATAACAATTACTAAATCATTCACACAAATAATGCATCACATGTAACACCAATATTTACCATGGAAAACTAGCTTGGGAAAAACCATTGTGGGACACAAAGAGAATACTCTTCTGAAGTATGCCTAGTTAAGAGCCAATCTAGTTAAAGATTGCAATGCACACTATTAGGTGTGACTCGGTTAAGGGATTTACCTCAGACCTGTTAGGATCTTCACCCTATTAGGGGTGTAATTGTTAGAGGGCTTCAAACACACTTTAGAATGTTACCTTTTTCATGGATTTTATAATAAGACTATTAAGTCCACTTTGTTAAGATGTTTCTCTATTACAAATGCTAGTAACCAATAGTAAATAAATTAACCTGTAGATTTGCAACTATCTTTTCTCAATCAGATTCTTGTGCACTCTTCAATCTTCACTTTAATTCTTCATTATCCACTTGCTTCAACACTTCATCAAATATTTCTTTTCCACTCAGAATCTCTCTGATCCTTCTTCACTGTAATAGTCAGTGACCCTTCTGTTGGTTGTGGATTATTCCCTTTGATCTTCAACTTGCAGATTTATATTTTGATGGATAATTTTCAATAAAACTTTGACTCTATCACCACTCCAAAGTCCACAAGGAAGAGGACCAACTGACAAGGATCAATAGAGATCCTCCTACACTTTGAGCCTCAATGCTCAGGTGGGTGTACCCTTGATTCACTTCTGAAAAGGAATCACTAAATGCTATACAACTATATACTCTTTACTAACTACTTTAAGATTTTATCATTTGAATGTTTGTGTGTATGGTTGACAATAATTAAATGCCTCCAAAGGATGGACCAGTGCCTTAACCTAGGGCAAAGAGTCACCCAATTACATACATCAACTGAATAGCTTAATTCAAACACAATTGAATCCATGATAAGTGCTTTGCCTATTACCCCTCTCCCTCAGACACAAGGACATCAAATTCCTGCTTGGTTGCAAACTCACTGAACCCACCCAAAAGACTTTAATCCTAACTTTGTTAGGAACTCAGAGATGACTTCACAATACTCTTTGTCTACCATATGCTAACACACTTTGTGACATTAACATATATGAGCTTAGAACTGAAACAAGAAGACATACAAAAATGCAAGATTGGAACTCAATAGTATTTTCATTAACATATTTAGGATCAATATAAAATCAAAACAACACAAAGATAGGAAATACCCAAAATCCCACTCCTCTATCAGTATAACACTATCAACAACTAGCTGGGACCAAAGAAAGTTTGGAACCCACACAAAATCAAAATTTTTACAACTTATACTCCCTAGTCATCTTGGAATTCTCAAAGAGAATGCAACAAGCTATGGATGACTTAGGGTTAGGGTTTCAACCACCCAACCAACTAGAAATGACTACAAATTTATCATAGGGGAAGAAACCCAGGCAATCAGGAGAAAGAAAATCTTGGAATGATCCTCAATCATGAAAAATTCTTTGTGAAGGTACTGAGAACCACAAAAACACTCAAAATGTCAACCCTACAACATGCCTCGAGCAAAAGACCACACAGTACAAACCCTGTAGATGATCACTCAACACCTTGGACCACACTGCAACAACAAGCGCCACCAAACCAATCGAAATCAGCTGTTAAAACCATAAATCCTGGTACTTCCTATTGCTGGAAACCCTCTGCAAATTCAAATTTGAAAAACAACGGCTACTTTATGGCGCTTGCAACAAATCAGCAGTCAAAATTTGAATCTCGATCAACTTTAAGTCGTGACCATCTGATCTTCATGCTTCACAATCTTTAGATCTTAACTCAACCGCCAAAAGATTGAGAAATTTTGACCGGGCCCGCATCAGGAAGATCAACGGCCATCGCAAGTTTGCATACCCATCCGAGATTCTATCAGATTACATGCCCACCATTAGATTGAGAATCTCCCCCATCTCTGACAACCCACTGATAAGAAACAAAATCAATGGCCGTCGAAAGATCTTAAGCCTCTGACAAAACCCATAAGATTATATGCCGTTCATTGATTCTCTGACAGGACCAGGACTCACTGACACATCCAAAAACTAGGTCCCACTAACAACAAGCCACCTCATACTATGTGGGCCAATCAAAACACTCCGAATCAACTCCACCTGACACCAGGACCACTGCCAAAGATACATTTGAGACAAATGAGATCAACAACTGGCGTAAGATCTCAAGCCTCTCATAGATTCCAAGAGAACTTACGCCCGTCGTTGGATGGATTACAGATGTCAAAACCCTCTAACCCATCAGAAAATCAGGTCCCACTAACACATGCTGAGTAAGATTTGAAATCAACGGATGGTGCATGATCTCAAAGGGGAAGAATATTCCTTAAGATCATGCACCGACCGTAGATTGAAAAGCCTTAACTGCAGGCCCCACTAACAGGATCCCTCTTAGCAACACTCTGACCAATGAGAGAATGCCAATTGTGCCAACATGGCAGTGGACCTACTTTAAAAGAAAGACTACATCATTAGGAAAAATCAATGATCGGTGTAAGATCTCAAGCGTCTGACATAGTCTATGAGAACTTACGCTGACCATCGGATGGAAATGCTATCAGAAGACCAGGCCCAGAAAACACTAAGGCCAAAACATAGGAAAAATTAAAGCTCAGGAGTTAGGAAAATTCAAAACCACCGGGCATTGGGAACTTAGGAAAGATTAACCGGTGACTTAGGAAATATTTAAAGGGGACCTGCCGACACATGAAACCTAATTGCGAACACGGTAAAGTTGGTCATTTTAAATGACACATGCAAAATATAAGGTTTAAATTGACCCGTGAAAAGGTAATGCGAAAATAAAACAGGGCCAGGGCAATTTTAAATTTAAGGACCCAACGACTAGATTTTTAAAATTTTTTGCCAAGGGTTTTAGTCGGAGACATGAAAAACATTGCAGAGACCAAGGGAAGAGAGCTAGAGCCATGAAATTTTTGGCACGTGCTAACAGTGGCTCTTTCTAGGGATGTATGCCTCCTATAGGCATAGAAAGGACTTAGAATCACTGGTTTAAAGCAGACCATCCCACTAGAAAAATTACAGACAACAGGGAACAAGCAAGGCAGAACAGGCAATAGGACCAAAAACTGACAAACTAGGATAAAACAGGGCAGGGGCAAGCAACTTATTTACAAAATTTAAAAAATGTACAAACCTAACTACTATTCATGGAAAACAGAATACCTCAATTGAAGTATTTCTTCAAGAATTGTCCATGAACTGGCAATTCCTGAATATCACCATTTAATTCTTTGATAATGTATGAATCTTGGCCCCATTTCTCATGAGTTAGATATGGCCCTAGCTAGATGGGATCAAATTTACCATGTTTCCCCTTATCCTCCAGTCTGGCATTCCAAACTAACACCAAATCACCAGGTTCAAACTTTCTGTCAACAGTCTTCTTATCATATAAATTCTTAACCTACAACTGCAATTTGGAATTCCTTGCAACTGATTCTCTTCTAGTCTCATCCAACCTAATGAGGTCCTTAATTCTCAACTGCATCTCATCATCTATGTCATCATCATATAGCTGAACAAATCTATACATTTCCAATAAGTTATTATGAGGCATTCTTGCATGAATTCCATATACTAGGTCAAATGGTGCACAACCAATTTCCCTCTTCATAGTTACCCTATCAACCCATAGAGCTAATGGCATCTTTGAATTCCATGCCCTCTTATTCTTTTCAAAAATTCTCTTTAATATTTTAATCAAACTCTTATTAGTAGATTCTGCCTGACCATTTCCTTGTGGATGATAAGGTGAGGAATTAGAAATCTGAATTCCCAAACCTTTGCAAAAGTCCTTATATTCAGTAGACCTAAAGTGCATGGTATTATCACTTACTATTCTCTCAGGGCACCCAAACCTTGTAACAATATTATTCATCATAAAATCAATTACCACCTTACTAGTTGCATTTCTTGTAGGTATAGCTTCTACCCACTTTGTAAAGTAATTAGTGGCAACTAAGATCCATGAGTGTCCTCCACTTGACTTGTTTGGTATCTCCCCTATGAAATCAATTCCCCATTGTTGGAAAGGAACCTAAACTTCTACTGGTTTTAATGGCACATTTCCTAAAAATTTAAGCTTACCAGAGAACCTTTGACAAGAATCACACCTCCTCACCAACTGTTCTGCATCCTTGAAGATTGTGGGCCACCAGAATCCTGCTCTCAAGATTTTATGAGCAGTTGTTTTACCCATATAATGCCCACCACAAACTCCCTCATGCATTTCCTTCAACAACTTGTTAGCCTGATCTTCATCTACACATATCAAAAGTATGCAATCCAAATTTTTTCTATACAATTTACATTTCACAATTACATACTTGATGGCCTGTAATTTCAATGTCCTCTTCTGATTATCATTCATACTATTTGGACATTTCATGCTTCTCAAGTAATAGATGATATCATGGTACCAAATACAATCATCCATGTCACATGTATAATCAACTTCATAATGATTTACCTGATTTGCATCAAGGTTGGATTGAGCCATCAGTTTTGCCAATCCTTGTCCTCTAACCTGTAATACCCCAAAAATGGGCTATATGTTCATTAATCTTCTATATCAACAATTCGAATGAAATCAATATCAAAGTCCTCACCTAAGGTACATCTAAACATCATCGAATCCTAATTGATTATCATAAATTCTGCATCGGGGAATATTCTTAGCAATATTCTTAATTATCTTAATTATCTTTAATTTAATGATTATTTGGCGATAAATCACATTTATCCTAAGTTTGATTAATTGAATATTTTCATATTTAATTAATTAGATTTAATATCTTGCCACTTAATTGTGTAATTAAATTTAATTCTATCTATTATTAATTGTATTATTTAATTTTGACAATAAATCCAATATCCTATGAATAATTGATTAAATTCTTATTTAATTAATTAAAGCATGTTGTCATTATTTAATAATATAGTTTTTAATAAAAGTTTGATTAAATGATTGATTAACCCATAAATCAATTATTTATTTTTAGAAATCAGTTAAGTTGAGAATAAATCAATTTATTTATTTATTGATTCATAATTATCCATGTGCACAATCAAAGAGCAGTTAAACTCCAAATCAAAAAATCAATGCAAGTTATTGACTTTTTGGAACTCAATATCATTTTTGAGTTTTAAAATTGATCTAAACTTCTAATTTGAGTTAAAAAGCTATTTTTGCATGATTTGCATGTTTTTGTGAATTAAATTATCTTTATTATTAGATAACTCAAAAATCAAGCTGAGTTAATCTGAGTGATTTATGGCTTTTTTCCATGCACCTCCAAAGCTCTGGATTTCTATAAATTAAAGCCTCAGCTCATCTCAAAGCATCTCATATTTTTGCACAATCACGCTAGAGAATTGCAATTGGAAGGATCAAAGCTTATTGTGAATCAACATTGTTGTGAGATCACTTTTGTTTTCATATTATTGTTAGATCAATTCATAGCATATTAGTTTTTACATATCATAGATTTCATATCATTTTTCATATTATTGCATAGAAAATCCAAAAAAATAGATTAATTGCATTCAATTCATATCTAGATCAATTGCATTCAAATCCTTCATTTAGGTGTCGTCTAGGTCACTGATCTTGATAACAATCTGAGAACATCAATCTCGCACCTACTAGAAGGTAGTAAATCGCTTGGTTAAATTAGATTTCAATTTTGCACGATTTTGATTTTTGCTAACCTCTAATGTTTTATTGAAATGTTGTGTCTATAGATCAGGTACAATTTTCACACACACATTTTTGGCACCCACTGTGGGGCCCTGAAACGGGTTTCCAATTCAATTCTATCAATTTTTATCTTTTTCTCTTCGGTTTCTGTGCAAAAATATGATTTTTATTTTTTGTCCGTACAATCTTCGTATCAGTTTTTGACAAAAGTCATATGAGTTTGAGCCTACTATCATATGATAGTTGACCGAGTATCATTTCATCAGGCACCCACTGTCATTTGGAATCTGGATTGTTGTTTCATCAGACACCTAGTGTTGTATGAGTTTCCAGCTTGTCGTTTGGGAGCATACCCACTGTCGTACAAGTTTCAGACTGTCATCTGGTAACAGACCCATTGTCATACGAGTTTTGGCATCAGGTTTTAACTGTCGTTTCATTTTTAGGGCAGTTTGTCATATTTGGTTTTTAGATTTTGACTAACAGCTAATCTTAACAGTTGGAATTCTCTATTTTTGATTGACTCTTGCTGTTTTGATTAAAAAAAGTGTAAAGTTTTCTAAAATCAGGTAAAAATCTACTAAGCGCATTGCGAGGATCTCAGGTATTCCACTTGTACTGATAATATTTTGATTTGGGGCTTAAAATAAATCTCTCGTGTGTCTAGCTTGGGTGATTCTTTTCGTGCTTTTTTTTTACACACTTGCATAATTGATACTAGGTTGTGACCCCTTAAGGATTCATTAAGTAGTCTCAGATACTTATGATTGATCTTGATTGCTATCTTGGGTTATTGGACTCGCTAATCTGCTCGCCCCTCATTTTGCCCCATGGTTGCAATCTCAGTGCCATAAAGGGGAGGGGTCAACAGGACAAAAATGTTAAGTGTTCCACTTGGCAACCCATTTGTGCTTTTAGGAACTCACTTGTTTTCTAAGTTGGGGACTCATTTTTAGCTTGTGTGAGGTGTTGAGTGTTCCACCTTGTGGACTCATCTCATATTTTCTTTAAGCGTTAAGTGTTCCTCTTTCTACTTTTTGGGTACTTTTGGTAGATTTACTTTTGGAAACATACATCTGTGCTCACATAGTAATTAGGCCCTATGAACACTATTCGTGATTCTTGAGAGATTGGATTCCCAGTGAAATCCTTCTTGATGATAGAATCCTTGTAGGTAGGGAGGATACTTAGTGCTTTTCACATTCAACTTGGTTAGTGTGTCTTCTCTTATAGATCGATACATTCTCTCCCAGGAGAGGTTGATAGATCACGTGGGGTTGACATCACAAGCTTTGGTGAATCAAAATTGGTTAGTGCACCTTCTCTTATTGATTGATACATTCTCTCCTCAGAGAGGTTGATAGATCACGTGGAGTTGACATCATAAACCTTGGTGAAGCAAAACTTTGTCTTAGCATGTCGGATTAATCTACTTGCTTTGCTTGGGTTAAAAGTGAAGAGGCATCAAAAACCTTGGATCTGGAGCCAAGTCCCCTTGTGGTATACTATTGTGAGTCACCTTTAAAGAGGGTTAACTATAGCGGAAAATCCCTTCATAGGGCAAACTACATTGACATAACCTCAAGCAGTAATAGCCATTTTCACCGTGGTAGTGACAGCCGCTATATAAATATCCTTGTGGAAGAAATCTCCATGGGTATGGTTCATTATTGGGTTGTTAGATCTCCCTAGCAGCTCTTGAAGATTAAGTTCTCAGACTATGTCAAAACCCTGGTGCACCGGGATTGGAGTTCACCCCTTTGGATCATAAAAGTTGCAGATTCAAACCATTACTAAAAACCCTAGCGAGGCCAAATTTTCATTTTATAGGGTATATGTGCGTTATTGCAAAACATTTTTGGAACATACACAATTAGCGCTTCTGAGGATTAGAATGAATAAGTCACTTGATTGTTCATGTGCAAGGTTGCTTTTGCCCTTGTTCATTATTTTCAGACATGCTTGAAATCATGTGCTTGCTATTTTGCATGCTTGTTTATCTATCTAGTTACTGAAAAAGAACAGATCTGTTACAATCCTCAAATCTGGACATTGAAATTTGCAAACAATCCGAATCTGTAAACTCAAAATTTTGCAAAAATTGACGTAAAATCCTTTCTGGAGTTAAAAATCATTTCAGGAAGTCAAAAGTCATACGAGTTTTTCCAAGTGTCATTTCATTACAACCCATCTATCATATGATTGAGTACCCAGTGTCATACGAGTTTCCATGCCAGCAAATTCTCAAAGTCAAAATCTTGCAACTATCGTACGAGTTTTGCAATTGTCATTTCATTGCTACCCAACTGTCGTACGAGTTTTGCAACTATCATTTCATTGCTACCCAACTATCGTATGAGTTTTGCAACTATCATTTCATAGCATACCCACTGTCGTACGAGTCTGTAGAGTGTCATTTGGGAAATTTTTGAAAGTTGTCAAAAAATTGTCAAAATTGCCAAATAATTAGCTTTTTCAGCCTAATTTTAGAATCTGTCGAATGAATCACTATGTCAGGAATAGAGTAGTAGCTATTAAGAATCCAATCATTTTCCTAAAGTGGCCTTTTGAATCTGATTCAGCCTTCTATTTAATCGATTTGAGTCCTTATCATCCTGTGTCAAAACCTTGTCATAACTATCAATCTTCAATCAATCATCAAAATGACTAAGTGTTGTGATATCTTGTCCACTATCTTTTGGGAACCTAACCATACATCCAGGGCATAGTATCCTTCATCCACATCTAATCAAATCTTCAAAATCAATCAAACCTTGACAAGGTTGCGTCATTTGATCATCTTGATTCAATTCATTCTTCGGTTATCTGGATCTTATTCTTTTGTTTCACTTGAGGTGAATGGTGGAGACTAGAGCTTCCTCTCACAAGAAATCTATCACCACTCTCCAAATGCCAACTCTTGAGCAACTCATCAATTTTGGTCTTTATGAGGATGATGGTCTTGGAAACTATCGATTGAAATCTGGTTACATACCTCCTCCATCAACTCACGGAGGTACTCAACATACCCCTCATCAATCTAATCTAGGGAGTCCACAATCTCCTACCATGTCTCAAGCAGGGACAAATTTTGGCTCTCAAAGAGCTCAATCTCAACATGGTGCAGATTAGGAACCCACACCTGAAGAAATTGCTCAATATAAAAATGACGATAACTTCAAACGAATAATGAAGCATTTCTTGAAAGAAGATAGAGAAGCATACTTTTTACAACTAGCTCATCAAGGAGCTAAACTTCCTCCCAACTTTAATGTTGAAGACATCATTACACATGAGGAAGAGAATCCACTCACAGCTATGATGAAATAGATGCATGCTATACAAGTTGAACTTAACAATCTTAAGAAAGAGAAGGAACCTAAAGAGTTCTCCATGGAGGCTCTATGCCATTTTCCATTTGACAAAGACTTGTACATGCCACCATTTCCAAAAAGAGTGGAGATACCGAAGTATGATAAATATGATGGGCACTCAGACCCTCAAGATCATGTCAGGGAATTTTGTACACAATCAATGGAGTTCATGCATGAATCGACCTACCTTATGCACCTCTTTCCTAGATCTTTGGGAGGAGCATCCATTCATTGGTTTTCAAAATTTCCTTCTACTATCAAAACTTTTGAGGAGTTGATCAAATTGTTTTATCAAAAATACTCCTACAATATTCAACACCCGGTTACCATGATCGATATTTGTAATCTCAAGCAATATTAAGGGGAACCATTCCTAACATTTCTCAAGAGATGGAGGAAGAAGTTCTCTCTATATGCCAGACCTATTCCAGAAATAGAAAAATTGGAAATCTTCATCAACAACCTTGTTCCAAAAATCAATTATCCTTTACAAATGCAAGATCATACATCTTTTGACAAGATGGTGGATAATGCTATCAAAATTGAAAAAGTGCTTGTAAAAAAAGGAGAAATCACACTTCAAAAAGACAAGTACGAATCTGGATCCAGTTCTAAAGACAAGAACAAAAATTGGAACAAGAACAAAGGAATCATCATAGATGGCGTTGTTGACACTGTCTATGCCCCATCAAAGGCACCAGCCTACAATCTCACTCTTGGTACTCAAGCCATTAAAGCTTCAGAGCAAAAGTCTTCTCAACCATCTCAAAGGAAGCCAGAATACAAAAGATGGGATAAACATTGAAAGTTTACTCCTCTGGGAGAGTCTTTAGAATCAGCTATGAAAACTCTACTAGCTAATAACATCATCTCTTTACCACCAATCTGACCAAATGATCAGGACCCCAAACCAAAATGGTGGAGAGAAAATGAATTTTGTGATTTCCATCGGAGTAAAGGTCACAAAACTAGTAGTTGCTATCACTTGAAGCATACCATTCAAGATCTGATCGATAGTGGAGACATCACAATTGATAATCCCAAGAGCAATAATAATCATACAGCATTCACAAAACCATTTCTGAAACATGGTTAAGAAGTTTCAACTTCTCAGCCTAATATGGGGGCAAAAGTCAACTATGCCTACCCTGGAAATAATGCTGTCATCAATATGGTTGAACCATGTCTCCCTAAAAGTTGCAATGTCATCACAATTGTACAAAGAGATAGAGATCATTCCTCAGCTAACGCAATTACTTGATCACAAGCTCAAACACATCTGAAAGGACAAATCTCAGATTCATCAAATGTCCCTAAGGTGCCCTTCAATCTTTCATCTGCTTCTAAACAGAAGGCTGCTTCCAAATCTTCCAATCCAAAGGATACAAGGCCTACGTCTTATAGCATTGTTCAATAAATCCAACACACTAATGTGAAAATCTCCATGTTTGAGTTGCTTCGAATATCTCTAGCTCCTAGAGCCATTCTCGATAAAGCTTTGCTCAGTTCCAATGTTCCTGATGACCTTGATTTAGATAGGTTCCAGACTATGGTTGGACATCTTACATCTCCGCAATATATCTCCTTTTCAGAGGAAGATGACAATTCCTTGAGTCACCCACATAATCAACCTTTGCATATAGAAGTCTTGATCCAGAACCATAGAGTCAAACGTGTGTTGATAGATGGGGGCGCTGTCCTAAACATTTGTTCTTACAGCTTGATCACACAATTGGGATTTTAAGAATTGGTTATTGATCCTTGAAAGAAAATAACTATCAATGCCTATGATGAACAAGAAAGATATTCTAAAGGCACCATTGTCTTACCTATCAGAGTGGGTCCAGTTATCAAAGATACCATCTGTCAAGTTCTTGATCTACCTTTGGCCTACAACATCCTTCTAGGGAGACCATGGATACATGAAATGCAAGCTATTCCTTCTACATACCATCAATGTTTGAAGTTTCCTTATGAAGGAGTAGAGGTTACTATCCCTGTAGATCTAAATACAACTTGCAACACCTTGAAGGAAAGTGCAGATAAGCTTGTACCTAATAACAGAGAATCTTCCATTGAACCAACTAAAGAAGCATCCACATCTAAAATGGAAGATCTTGAAAAAGAGGTTAATATCAAAGAAAATGGTATGGGAGAATATACTATCAAGCCAATCTTATCTTTGACATCTCTCCCTATCTCACCTAAGTCTTATGGGCAATCTTTGAAACAATCCAAACTAGACTCTAAAGAACCTCTGAAAGCATATAAATTTTTTTTTGTAGCAGAACAAGTATCCAAGCAAGAGTTTGAAGAGGATGAAGCTGTGCTATCATGGATCTACAAAGATGAACCTGAATCTCAAGTTGTTCAAACTGGTGACTTTGCAGTGTCCAAACTCCCTTCCAAGTCATATAGTCCAGGAGATAAATTAATAGCTAAGATGGGATATTTAGGTCAAGGGCCTGTAGGAGTAAGAGGAAAAGGTCTTGTGGCACCTCTCCCACATACTGGTAGGGAAAATAAAGATAAAGTCAGCTTAGGCTTTAAGAAGAAACCCTATCACCTCAAAGGTAATTGCTCTCATGTCATAGAGCAGATCACACCAGGGGAACCTCTTCTTAAGAAAGAAGAAACAAAACCATTAGATAGTGATTCAGATAGTTCAGAACTCATCCCCTATGAAAAATTGCCTAAAGAGATCAAAGACCTTCTTGATGATAAAGATGATCCTATCAAGAGAATTAATGTAGTAGAAACATAAGAACCTACTATCAATCAAGATATAGTTGCAACATAAGAACCAGCTAATCTCAAAAACAATCAAGAAGAGGGAAGTGGTAGTGATTCTAAGACAGATTCTCATGAGTATGAATACAAATCAGAATTTGAGGGTAACCCTTCTTGGGGTATTCACCCTGACTTTACTCATGTTCTAAGATTTCCTAGAGATCCTGAATCAGAAGATGAATCTAATGACTATGAATGGGGAGTCATCCCAAAACCAGATGAGCTTATCATAGAGAAACATGTTGATGTTATTCACCAATATGCACCTCAAACCAACGTAAGTCTAGAGTGAAATAATGAACCTATCAAGTCTGATCCACCTATGGCTGAATTGGACTCCCATGATGACATTGAGCCTATTCATGAATTAGATGTCTTAAGTTGTAGTATCACCTTTGAACTCGAGCATCAGGTTAGGACCAATGATGATAGATCCATATTCGTAAACACTATTTCCCAATCTTTCCCTACTTTGACTATCAAATATCCAGAACTTATTGATCAAACCTCCACAAATCTGAGCCATGGTATTTATACCTTCCCGAATGACTATGCCCTTGCTTGCTACCTCAATGCAGTTGAGCCTATGAGTACTTCCATCAGTGAACTGAGCGTCAGCATGACCGAGTTGGACATCAAATATCTTAGTCAGAAAAACAAGAATAAAAAGAAAAAGAAAAAGAGTTCTGAGGGTGAAAACCACTTTGTGGCAGTCTCAGAACCTACAAAAGTAAAAATAAAAGACATATCCAAAGGTGAAAACCTCTCTAAGGTGCCTAAGGATGAGATATTTGATATCCTTCTGAGTCATTTACAGGACAGATCTCCAGTTCTAATTGAGCCCACTCAATCCATCAATTTGGGTACAACAAAGGAACCACAATTGGTACATGTAGCACAATAATTATTAGAAGAAGAGAAGCAAAAATTTACAACATTCCTAACAGAGAAGAAGATCAACTTTGCATGGAAATATTCAGATATGCTAGGATTGGATCCTAATCTTATAATGCATCATTTATCTATTGCTCCAAATGTCAAACCTATCAAGCAAAAATTGAGAAAGACGCATCCTCACGTTGCACTCTTGGTAAAAGTTGAATTAGAGAAGCTCCTAAATGCTGGATTCATCCGAGTTATTGACTATGTAGAGTGGATCTCTAATATTGTACCTATTTCTAAACCAGATGGGTCAATCAAAGTGTGCACAGACTTTAAAGATGTGAATAGAGCATGCCCTAAGGATGATTTTCCACTACCTAACATTGATATGATAGTGGACATGACTGCGGGTTTTGAGATGTATTCCTTAATGGATGGTTTCTTTGGATATAACCAAATAAAAATTGCTCTAGAGGACCAAGAGAAAATTGCTTTCACATGTGCATGGGGCACCTTCTATTGGAATGTCATGCCATTTGGGCTTAAAAATGCTGGTGCTACATATCAAAGAGCAATGACATCTATTTTCCACGACATGATGCATCGAACTATGGAAGATTATGTTGATGATACTTTAGCAAAATCTATGATTAGAACTGAACATCTAAAGGACTTGAGCATGATCCTAGACAGAATGGAAAAGTTTAGTCTCCGACTAAATCCTAAGAAGTGTGCTTTTGGTGTCACTTCTGGAAAGCTCTTAGGATACATAGTTTCAAAGAAGGGCATTGAAGTTGATCCAGCTAAAGTCAAGGCTATAATAGAGATGCAACCTCCCACAAATATCAGTCAAATGAGGACATTGCAAGGAAGAGTTCAATCTATCAGAAGATTCATATCACAGCTAGCGGACATATCACAAACTTTTACAAAAATATTACATAAAGGTGTGACCTTTGCATGGAATGAAGAATGTGAGAACAACTTTAACCATATCAAGAAGTATCTATCAAATCTTCCTATCTTGATGCCTCCTATTCATGGGAAGCCATTGATCTTATATGTCTCCGCAATAGCCACATCATTGGGGGCATTGTTAGCACAACATGATGAAGAGAAAAAGGAAAGAGCCATTTATTATATAAGCAAAACATTGGTGGCATATGAAAAGAACTATTCTATGATTGAGAAAGCTTGTCTCATTGTGATCTTTGCATCATAGAAACTAAGACACTATATGTTAGCTCATACCATGCATCTAGTAGCAAAAATTGATCCACTAAAATACCTACTAAGCAAGGCTGCCCTCACAGGTAGACTGGCTAAATGGGTCATGCTTCTAAGTGAATTTGACATTGAATATGTTGAAAGAAAAGCTATAAAAGGTCAAGTTATTGCTGATCAACTAGCAGATGCACCCATGTTTGATGACACACCAATGCAAATGGAATTTCCAGACTCTTCTATTATGCACCTATCTTCTAGAGAATAGCAATTGTTCTTTGATGGCTCCTATACACAGAATGGATTTGGAGCAGGCATATTGTTCATAACTCCTCAAGGATACTCCATCCCAAAAGAATTCAGACTAAATTTCCCTTGCAAAAACAATATTGTAGAATATGAAGCCCTTTTGAATGGTATGAAAATAGCAATTGAATGGAAAGTAAAAGAGCTACACATTCATGGAGACTCTGAACTTGTTATTCATCAAGTCAATGATGTGTACCAAACTAAAGATGGAAAGCTCATTCCTTACAAGAGAATGGTAGATGATCTTAAGAAATATTTCATATCTATCGCATTTGAGCAAATTCCTAGAATGGAGAACAAGGCTGCCGATGCAATGGCAACACTATCTACTTTATTACAACAGCCTGAACATGAGCTACGCTACGAGTTCTTGGTGGAAGCACTATCTTATCCTACATATGACTCCCCTGAAACCCACATGATCTGCACTATTGTTGGTCATGATTCATCCAGATACAAAGACCTCTTTTCCTATCTCCAAGACCAAATCATTCCTGATACCTTCAATCACCATGAAAAGAGATACCTTATCCGTAATGCCTCCTGATATGTCATCATTGGTAATGATCTATACAAACGAGGTCTAGATGGTACGCTACTTAGATTTTTAGAATGTGAAGAGTCTCAACTGCATTAGAGGAAGTCCATGATGGTATTTGTGGGTCACACTCGAACGGTTTAACACTAGCTCAAAAACTTATTAGGGCTGGGTACTATTGGCCTAAAATGGAGAAAGAGGCTATCAAATTTGCTAAGAATTGTCAAAAGTGCCAAGTGCATGGAAACTTAATTCATGATCCAAGGAGGGATCTAATCCCCTTTACAACACAATGGCCTTTCCATCAATGGGCATTTGATCTTATCAGGATGATTCATCCTCATTCTTCTAACGGACATACCCATATAATCACAGCCACATATTATTTTACAAAATGGGTAGAAGTGGTCCCTTTGACACAAGCAACGGGAAAGAAGATATCGATGTTCATCTTAAACTATATCATATGCAGATATGGGATCCCTCATTCCATAATCACAAATAATGGTGGGCAATTTAGGAATAAAGACCTAGATGATCTATGTGCCAAATTCAAGATCACCCAACATTGGTCTTCTATCTACTATCCACAAGGGAATGGCCAAGCAAAGGCTTCCAACAAAAATCTATTGAAGATATTGCACAGAACAGTAAACAAAATTGGTAGATACTGGCATCTCATGATTAATCTAGCTCTATGGGCCTACAGAACAAGTATCGGAATGCCTACAGGGGCTACACCTTTCACTTTAGTTTATGGGTCTGAGGTGGTACTACCTATTGAGGTTGAAATCCCATCACTAAGAATCAGAATGCATGGTCTAGTAACTAATGATGACTACAGAGTGTCTAGGTTGCAAGAACTTGAACTACTAGATGAGTGTAGACAAGTAGCATATGATCATCTCAGAGTATATCAGAAGAGAATGTCTAGAGGCTACAACAAGAAAGTCAGACACAGAGAATTTCAGGTTGGCGATCTAGTTTTGAGAGAGAATCCTAAAAATCAATCACATCGAGAATGCAAGGGGAAGTTCGAACCTAATTGGTTGGGTCCCTTTGTAATCACTACTACTTTTGGCTCTGTTGCCTATCAACTCTCAATTACTGAAGGAGAACAGCTCCGAGAACCAATCAACGTTCTCCATCTGAAGAAATTCTACGCCTAAGGCATTCAGTCTATGGTAAAATGTCCTGAAAAAATTATAAAAATCAGAAAAAGTCCTAAAAAAATGAACATCTTGGTGAAAACCTAGCAATAGGCACCTTGATGATTCACAAAAAAATAAAAAAATAACAAAAATTGAAAAAATGAAAAATAAAAAAAAATGAGAAGAAAAAAAAAGTGCCTTGGTGAAAACCTGGAAACAGGTGCCTTGGTAGCAAAAATAGAATCTCTACCAAGATGGTGAAAACCTGGCAAACGGGTGCCACTTGTTTCAAAATGCTCCATCTATCAGCGCAATCTTGGTCTTTCCCAACTTTCAGTTTTGCTTTAGTTTGTACATATCTCCCGGTTTGTTTCTGCATTTCCAATTTTCAATAAGTCAGTTTGTACACCACTCAGCTCAAGCGTCTGTATCCTATCAATGCTTAACACTTGGGGGCAATCAATGTCATATCCTATGGTCTCCCATGTATCTGAGATGTATCATATCTAGTCAGAGTCCTTTGAAGCTTCATGTGAGTGAGTGAGTCAGTCTTGTCTCCAGAAAGGATTTTGCATCTACAACAATGCAATCAAACATCAAACAACAAACTGAAAATGATCTGTCTTTCATGCTTTTATCTCCTTGTATGCTTACTGATTCACATTGAAATTTTTGCATATTGTGTCCCTTCAAGCTCTTCGATGATGTCCTTTATAGGATTTAGAGAGTGATGACTGGGGGCATAATCTTTTCTTTATTTTCTGCTTGTATGTGAAAATCTAACAACTTTGGAAATTTTGGATTGAAATGGTTTCTGACTGTAAGAGCTGCTATCTCGAATTGGATGGCCATGCGTACCTCAACCATTGATACCTGGATGATTCAAAGAAGTATTGATCTAACTATTATCTTTTTGAGTGAGTTCTTTCTCCTACTGTGAAACACAATCTTACCTAAGGATGTGAACGATAAAGGGTCACTACAGGTAATTCACATTGGATTTAGAATGATCTCTTGGCTGTTTGATGTGTTTGTCATGCAAGGTGTATTCAGGTCATCATGACGTTCATGTTTTGATGCTTATAAAAATTGCTATATCAAAATGGACATGATATTCAGGTCATCCTGACATTTGTGCCTTGGTGCTTATATCTAATCCGACATTCCAAAAACAAAATCAATATTCATATATCCATGGTTGTTGACCAGTGGGTGTTGTATTGATTCTTGCACATACAAATCAATATTCATATGTCTATGGTTTTTTTAGCTAGTGGGAATTGTATTGATTTATTCGATTACCTAAAAGCTCAATGATGATAACAAATCAACATATGATCAGTGAGTAGGTCCTAGGTCTTAGGTTGCATTTCATTTTGCATGTCTCTTTGCATTTTGCATGTTTGCATGATCTCACAATGATTAAACGAACTTCAATGCTTAAATGATTCTTCAAATTGCATCTTCAAGTCTAACAAGAGCTGAATCTCACATGAAGGTTCCTCCAATGAAATAGCAAGTAGAATCCTTTTTCGGGATCAAAATCAAAATATGAGATTGTTTATATTATTAACTACTTGCATAATCAACCTTCAATCATAGCAAAAATCTAGAATTCAACTTAACTGATTATCTTACATCAAACTATCAAAATTTTAACTTGGTCAACTATGGTCAACTCATAGTTTCACCTAGTCAAACTTGGTCATCTAGACCTCTAAATGATGCATAATACATTCTTGGACGTGTTTAACCACTTCTCAAATCAATTAACATGCTTCTAAACTATCAACGCTGACTTTTCTTGTCATATTTCAATTTCAATCCCAAAGGGGGCATGGTATTGCACATCATTCAAGTCTGAAAATCTAATTTTATTTGGAATCTATTATCTTTCATCAGTGATCAAGACAACAACCACGGCTAGTTATTGATTCATCAAAAAACCTCATCGCTCGGGGCAAATCTATCATCACTTGGGGCATATCAGATTCATCAAGATCCATATCAATCTGATATTCTCCTAATCTTGTAAACTGTATCAGTTTTTGCAACCATCGGATCATAGTGTTCTTTCCTTGGTTCTTTGGCAACTGAAGGATTAGGATGTGATACCTGCTAGTTCTGCTAAGACAATCAAGTCTAGAACTAGTCACTCACTTCTTTGCAATCCTAAGGTTTGGAATCAGGAATTTTGACACTTTTTCGCAATCATAGGTTCATTTGCTGTTATAGTAAACATTATCTTTGGTCATTCAGGACCTATTATCTCCATATCAAATCAATATCAATCAGCTTCTGTCTCATATCAATTATCAATTTTGAATTAGTTTCATATCTTTATCATACACAGACTATCTTTGAACCACTGCGCTTCGCACAATAATTCAAAGAGGGGCAAAATGTAATATCCCAAAAATGGGCTATATGTTCATTAATCTTCTATATCAACAATTCGAAAGAAATCAACATCAAAGTCCTCACCTAAGGCACATCTAAACATCATCGAATCCTAATTGATTATCATAAATTCTACATCGGAGAATATTCCTAGCAAAATTCCTAATTATCTTAATTATCTTTAATTTAATGATTATTTGGCGATAAATCATATTTATCCTACGTTTGATTAATTGAATATTTTCATATTTAATTAATTATATTTAATATCTTGCCACTTAATTGTGTAATTAAATTTAATTCTATCTATTATTAATTGTATTATTTAATTTTGACAATAAATCCAATATCCTATGAATAATTGATTAAATTCTTGTTTAATTAATTAAAGCATGTTGTCATTATTTCATAATATAGTTTTTAATAAAAGTTTGATTAAATGATTGATTAACCCATAAATCAATTATTTATTTTTAGAAATCAGTTAAGTTGAGAATAAATCACTTTATTTATTTATTAATTCATAATTATCCATGTGCACAATCAAAGAGTAGTTAAACTCCAAATCAGAAAATCAATGCAAGTTATTGACTTTTTGGAACTCAACATCATTTTTGAGTTTTAAAATTGATCTAAACTTCTAATTTGAGTTAAAAAGTTATTTTTGCATGATTTGCATGTTTTTGTGAATTAAATTATCTTTATTATCAGATAACTCAAAAATCAAGCTGAGTTAATCTAAGTGATTTATGGCTTTTTTCCATGCACCTCCAAAGCCCTGGATTTCTATAAATTAAAGCCTCAAATCATCTCAAAGCATCTCATATTTTTGCACAATCACGCTGGAGAATTGCAATTGGAAGGATCAAAGCTTATTGCGAATCAACATTGTTGTGAGATCACTTTTGTTTTCATATTATTGTTAGATCAATTCATAGCATATTAGTTTTTACATATCATAGATTTCATATCATTTTTCATATTATTGCATAGAAAATCTTAAAAAATAGATTAATTGCATTCAATTCATATCTAGATCAATTGCATTCAAATCCTTCATTTAGGTGTCGTCTAGGTCACTGATCTCGATAACAATCTGAGAACATCAATCTCACACCTACTAGAAGGTAGTAAATTGCTTGGTTAAATTAGATTTCAATTTTGCATGATTTTGATTTTTGCTAACGTCTAATGTTTTACTGAAGTGTTGTGTCTATAGATCACGTACAATTTTCACACACACATAACCAACTTAGTAATCTGGACCTCAACATTGAATTCTTGGATCCTATTGATCCATCTGCATCTTCTTCCAGACACCTCTTGCTGTGAGAAAATATCCTTCACAACTGCACTTGGCACAAAAGCAATCACAACTGCCCCCATCAAGTAACACCTAAAAGCCTTGATTGCCTTCACAAGTGCATAAGCCTATTTTTCATTTATGTCATACTTCAATTCTGAAGCCTGCAAAGATTTACTGAAAAATGCAATAGGCTGCTCAAAACCATCCTTATTCTTTTGTAACAAAACTGCAGCAATAGTGTGAAAAGATGCAAAGGAAAAGATATGCATTGGGACATTATAATCAAGTGCCTTAAGCACTAGTGCATCTTTGATAGCCTACTTGATATTTTTGAAAGCCTCATCAGGCTCACCCTCCCAATTGATTGCAGATCCCTTCTTCAACATCTTAGAAATAGGTCTAGTAACCTCTGCAAAATTTGTCACAAACATCCTTAAGAAATTGACCTGACCAAAGAAGGACTGAATTCCTTTAACATTCTTTGGTCTTTGAATTTTATCAATGGCTGCTACCCTCTCAGGGTCAATTCTCACTCCTTGCTTCCCAACTAAGTGGCCAAGCAACTTACCTTCAATGACACCAAAAGAAGATTTCCTTGGGTTCAAAGAAATGCCAAATTCCAAGGCCCTCACAAATATTCTTTCTAAATGAGTGCAATGGTCTTCTTCCTCCTTGGAATAGGCAGTTAGATCATCTTGATATACAACAAGGAAATCATTAATGAAATCTGAAAAGGCAACATCCATTGCCCTCTGAAAAGTAGCACCTGAATTTGTGAGGCCAAAAGGCATTCTCACATAAACATATGTCCCCCAAGGTGTTGTGAAAGCTATCTTGAATTGCTCTGATTCCTTGACAATGACCTGATTGTAGCCAGAGAAACCATCCATCATAGACATCAATTCTAATCTGGTTACTCTTTGCAATATAGCTTCCATATTGGGCAGACAATAATTATCCTTTAATGAGCTGATGTTCAGATTCCTGAAGTCCACACAAAGCCTAATGTCACCATTCTTTTTTCTCATAGGAACAAGGTTTGACACCCAAGAAGAATGCCTTATAGGCTTGATAATTCCAACATCTCTCATCTTCATTAACTCTCCTTGCATCTTGGGTGCCAAAGTGGGATTAATAGGCCTTTATTTTTGCCGGAAAGGTTTAGCATCTTCTTTCAATGGAATAATATGCTGAAACAAATCTTCTCTATAAACCTTTAGGTCATCATATGACCATGCAAAAACATGCTTGAATTTTCTCAATAATTCGATCAAAGATTTCTTTACCTTTTGAGATATATCTCTACCAATGTATACCTTCTTAGGTGCCTTATGTGTTCCAAGATTTATCTCCTCTAGATCAGCATGATCTTCTCTTTTGATATTCTTTTGAACTCTATCCTGGTTATCAAAGACAGTCTCCAAAACAACAAGCCCCTTGGGAACCTTGTTAGTTCTAAGCTAAATGACCTCATTGCCAAAGACAACCTCCCTTCCTTCTACTGACTCAACCAAGGTTGAACAATCAAATTCCTGACCATGATACTAATCCTCACAACCCATAAAATTCAAGACATCATTATCATCATCAAAAACCTACCAATTCTCAATATTATCTGGTATGCTAGGCCTAGCTTGAATTTCAACTTTAGAGATACCAGAAAATGTTATATCATTGGGATTGATTGCAATATTGGCTAACAAGTCAGCCATCTTATTTTTACTCCTATCCTTACACTCAATATTGAAGGCATCAAAATGTTCAATCAAATCCCAAACTACATTCCTATATTGTTTCAACCTCTTGTTCTTGGAAGCATATACTGACCTGACTTGGGACACCACCAACTCAGAATCACCAACAACACTTAAACACTTAATACCATGCTTTTGTGCCAACCTCAATCCTAACAACAAAGCCTCATATTCTGCTATATTGTTGGTACAAAAGAAATTCAATGTGAAAGAAAATTTGTAGGTATTTCCATCAGGAGAAATAAGTAAAATACCTGCTCTTGTACCATCTTTGCAATTTGCACCATCAAAGTACATTACCCACAAATCACCCTTCATAGAATTAGCACTTACCTCAACAGAGATAGGTGACAGAATAGGTTCCTCTTCAAATATAGGGATCTCTACCCTAAAAGCATTAATATCAGTATCCACAAAACATGTAGTTTCATTATCAATATTTCTCTCAATCATGTGGCATACTCTTGGCTCTCGTTCAATCTTGACAAACTGATCATCAATCTTGAAAGTGGCATAGGATAGATCACACTGTAAACTTCCACCCATGGTAGCACTCCACCTTCTAGATAGCAGCATCCCATAATGAGGAGGGATATTCACCACCAAAACACTCATTGTTAACTCTTTCTCTGGATATGCTGCCAGCCTATATGGCATTGCATTGATAGTCCCAATAGCTGGTACCTCCCTTTGATCCATTGCACAACATCTACCTTGCACTGTATCAACCTTAAGGCCCAACTTCTCCATGATTTTGAAAGGCATGACGGTATTAGAGGCACCACTATTAATCATAAAATTTCTCAACTTCATTCCATTCACAAGAACACTTAAAAAGAATGGATCAATATTTTCAAGGCTGGCATTGACAGAACTATCCAAGTATATTGGAGGAATTTGAGACACAATTCCCTGAGCAGCAACACCTTTCAAAGCTTTATCCTAAGATCCATTACATGCAACATCATTTTTATGAACATTACCTACCCATGCAATAGCTCTATCTTTGTGTTCAGGGATCCTCAAAAATTATGACAATGGAACCTTAACTATAATTTGGGATAACACAGATAACATATCAATAGGAGTAGAAGGAGGAATCTCAATCTGCATTGCCTTAATATTCTTTTGCTTATCTGATATATTAGGTGTATTGGCCACCCTCATTTTTTCAATCTTAGCCATTGTGTTAACTGGCTTCTCAATCTCACTAGAAATTTTTTCAATTCCAACTCCCTTAGGCTCACAATTCTTACCTTTTACATTCTTGAATTTCACCATGTGATCACCTTTTGATTTGTTCTCATTAGGTTCTCCAGAGTTGGTACTCTTTATAAACATTCTTGCAGCTTTATCATTTATATTCCTTGCCACCATGCCTCTAGTTTGCACTTGGGCAATCATTTCTATAGTAATCCTATCCATCTCTTCTCTAGAAGGTCTTCTTAAATTTACTGGCTCAGAAGAAGAGTTCATGTTACATCTTCTTGTCAATGTCTTCACTATCAGAAAAAACTTCTTGATGAAAAAGGGCTTGATTGTGTCTCTTTACATTTACATCTACCTCTTCATCAAAATCATAATCATCTTCATATCCTAGATATGAAGAAGCCATGTTGCATCCAACATCATCTTGATCTTCTTCTTGATCTATCTCCTCATTGCCACAATCCTGATTTGCAGCCATAGATTGTGCAACCACACAATGCTTTATAGAATGAGGGGACTGGAATGCAACACACCAAGGTATGTCCTCCATGAAATTTATTGAAGCCTTTTGTAGAGGGTCAAGGACACCTCTATCATTTTTTCCTCTTACAGTAGGGACAATAGGCTTGCCATCCTTCCATTGGGTGTTGTAGGGGTAGTTCTACAATCTATTATGTTTGTTAAAATTGTTGTTGAACTGAGGCCTCTCATTAGAAGGAGCACTGATGTTCCTATTTATAGGTGCCTTCAAATCCTTCAATGCATTAAGCACCTTATCCAATTTATCTTCCTCTTTCCTCCTAGCTCCAACATTCTTATCATTTTCCTTTTTGTATTTCTTGTCCCCAAACAACTTTGGGTCATCCCTCTTTCCCCCCAATTTTCTTGATATTTTCATATTGTTCTCAATATTGACAGCAATCCTAAAAGCATCCCTAAGAGTTCTTGGTTCTTTTTCCCTCAACAAATATCCCATCTTTCCATCAAATGCATTGAAGTATGTGGTTAGACTCTAACCGCATAACTTGGAACAACTTATGCATACCCTTCTGAAATCTCATGTTGAATTCAGCTGCAGTCTCATTCTGATTTTTCATTATGGTATTGAATTCATTCAACATGAAACTAGCATTAGGCCTATCACCATACTGCTCTTTAAAACATCTCTCAAAAGAATCCCAAGTACAATACATTTGTCAGGGAGTCTCTTAAACCAATCTCTAGCATCCTCCATTAGAGATTGAACAAATAACTTCATGACCACATCCTCATGCTCTACCTCATAATCATTAAGCATATCAACAAATAACCTAAGATGCTCCTCACAACTAATAGCATTATTACCAGCAAACTTAGGTACCTTATCTCTAATATCATTTGGAAAAGCATTCGGTAACCAGGAATTCCATCAAAACTAATTTGCCTATAGCCTTCTAATTGCATAGGTCTTCTTTGAAAACTTGAACTAGTGTTAACCCTAGGATCAACATTAGCATCTACATTTATTTATGCATTTGACTGCTGCCTAAGATCAGCACCCATCCTAGCAGATGATGAAGAAATTGAACTAGTAGCATTACTAAGTGGAATAGTAGTAGTCATAGATGGCATACCTAGTTCAGTAGCAGATGGGTCAAGAGCATTAGCTGATGAAGCCTTCAAGAACTGGATCTTTCTTCTTTTTTCTACAATGGAAGCTTCAATTTTAGCCCTCTGTAATTCTCTTGCAAGGTCCTCATCTTCCTTTCTTCTTCTCTTCATTTTTGTGTCCTTAGTTAAATTGGGTGGTGGGACCCTGGGTATTGTCAATGATTTACTTGTTTGATGTCCCACCATCTTCGGCTTTCCTTTCTCACCAGTGGCAACATCGGGCCTAGTGATCTCACACCCATCTTTATCTTTAGGCAAAGGAACATAACTTTGCACTTGTCTAACCACAAGGCCCTCCCTATCAAATTCATGATCTTGCAATAAGCACTCTTGCTCACTCCTCATTGCATTAAGATCACCAAAGACATCATGCTGCAAAGTTTTAGGAGAAGAAGCAAGCATCTTGTTTCTCTCCTTCATTTCATTAATTTTTCTAAGGAGAGATTGTCTTTCTATTAAAGCATTTACCTTTTTAGCCTCTCTCTCCTTTTGTAACCTCTTATGTATGGCATCCTACTCTACCAATTGCAACCTTAATGCATTTAAATCATCAGGATCTACCATAATGTCATCAGAACTTGTTGACACATCCATATCAGAAAGATTTTGATATGGGAAGTGCACTTGCCTAGGTCTCATGGGTTCTCTTCTGAAATTGTCCTCATCAAGATCTAAATCAATCTCCAAACCCATCTCTCTAGCTTGTTCATCTTGACCTGCAGGCAATGGACCTTTGTCCTGAAATACAACTTTTGGGGTATCATAAAATCTATCTTTAGAGTGACCACCATCTGATCTAGAAACTCTATCCTATGAACCATCCTCACTTGAGGAAACATGTGGTGCTCTACCTCTAGTACTTCTTTGTTCTTTGATGGGAGCACTAGTAGACTCACCATTCCTTCTAATCCAACTCTTCTTCTCCTGTCTAGGCAATTGCTCTAGAGTGACCTCTAGATTCTTTTTGACAAAGGACCTAGTATTCCTCCTCTTGTCCATGATTTACAATATATAGCACTGGTTCTTACCTTTTGAGTCACCACCCACCTAGATGGGAAATCTTTACTTGAAATACAACAAGAAAACAAGAGTGCACTTACAACCTTTATATCTATCTAGTCAACAAAAGATTTTGACTTTACAATGTAGTCCCAACCAGAAGTCCTAATAGATGTACTGCTTCATTATTGTTCTCCCCAGTAGAGTCACCATTTTGTTGGTTGTGGATTATTCCCTTTGATCTTCAACTTGCAGATTTATACTTTGATGGATAATTTTTAATAAAACTTTGACTCTATCACCACTCTAAAGTCCACAAGGAAGAGGGCCAACTAACAAGGATCAACAGAGATCCTCCTACACTTTGAGTCTCAATGCTTAGGTGGGTGTACCCTTGATTCACTTCTGAAAAAGAATCACTAAATGCTATACAACTATATACTCTTTACTAACTGCTTTAAGATTTTATCATTTGAATGTTTGTGTGTATGGTTGACAATAATGAAATGCATCCAGAGGATGGACCAGTGCCTTAACCTAGGGAAAAGAGTCACCCAATTACATACATCAACTGAATACCTTAATTCAAACACAATTGAATCCATGATAAGTGCTTTGCCTAGTACCCCTCTCCCTCAGACACAAGGACATTAGATTCCTGCTTGGTTGCAAACTCATTGAACCCACCCAAAAGACTTTAATCCTAACTTTGTTAGGATCTCATAGATGACTTCACAATACTCTTTGTTTACCATATGCTAACACACTTTGTGACATTAACATATATGAGCTTAGAACCGAAACAAGAAGACATACACAAATGCAAGATTGGAACTCAATAGTATTTTCATTAACATATTCAGGATCAATATACAATCAAAAAAACACAAAGATAGGAAATACCCAAAATCCCACTCCTCTATCAGTATAACACTATCAACAACTAGCTGGGACCAAAGAAAGTTTGGAACCCACACAAAATCAAAATTTTTGCAACTTATACTCCCTAGTCATCTTGGAATTCTCAAAGAGAATGCAACAAGCTATGGATGACTTAGGGTTAGGGTTTCAACCACCCAACCAACTGGAAATGGCTACAAATTTATCATAGGGGAAGAAACCCATGCAATCAAGAGAAAGAAAATCTGGGAATGATCCTCAATCATGAAAAATTCTTTGTGAAGGTACTGAGAACCATAAAAACACTCAAAATGTCAACCCTGCAACATGCCTTGAGCAAAAAACCGCACAGTACAAACCTTGCAGATGATCACTCAACACCCTGGACCACACTGCAACAGCAAGCGCCACCAAATCAATCAAAATCAGCTGTTAAAACCATAAATCCTAATACTTCCTGTCGCTGGAAACCCTCTGCAAAATCAAATTTGAAAAACAATGACTACTTTATGGCGCTTGCAGCAAATCGACGGTCAAAATTTGAATCTTGATCAACTTTAAGTCATGACCGTCTGATCTTCATGCTTCACGGTCTTTAGATCTTAACTCAACTACCAAAAGACTGAGAAACTTTGACCGAGCCCGCATCAAGAAGATCGACGGCCGTCGCAAGTTTGCATACCCATCCAAGATTCTATTAGATTACATGCCCACCGTTAGATCAAGAATCTCCCCCATCTCTGACAACCCACTGACAAGAAACAAAATCAACGGTCGTCACAAGATCTTAAGCCTCTAACAAAACCCATAAGATTATACATCATTCATCGATTCTCTGATAGGACTAGGACCCATTGACACATCCAGAAACTAGGTCCCACTGACAACAAGCCACCTCATACTATGTGGACCAATCAAAACACTCTGAATCAGCTCCACCTGACACTGGGACCACCACCAAAGATACGTTTGAGACAAATGAGATCAACGACTGGCATAAGATCTCAAGCCTTTGATAGATTCCATGAGAACTTACGCCCATCGTTGGATGGATTATGGATGTCATAACCCTCTGACCCATCGGAAAATTAGGTCCCACTGACACATGCTGAGTAAGATTCAAAATCAACGGATGGTGCATGATCTCAAAGGGGAAGAATATTCCTTAAGATCATGCACTGATCGTAGATTGAAAAGCTTTAACTATAGGCCCCACTGACAGGATCCCTCTCAGTAGCACACTGACCAATGAGAGAATGCCAACTGTGCCAACATGGCAGTGGACCCACTTGAAAAGAAAGACTACGTCATTAGGAAAAGTCAACAATCGGCGTAAGATCTCAAGCATCTGACACAATCTATGAGAACTTACGCTGACTGTCGGATGGAAATGCTATCAGAAGACTGAGCCTAGAAAACACTAAGGCTGAAACATAGGAAAAATTAAAGCTCAGGACTTAGGAAAATTCAAAACCACTGGGTGTTGGGAGCTTAGGAAAGATTAACCGGTGACTTAGGAAATATTTAAAGGGGACCTGCCGACACATGAAACCTAACTGCAAACATGGTAAAGTTGGTCATTTTAAATGACACATGCAAAATATAAGGTTTTAAGTGACCCACGAAAAGGTAATGCGAAAATAAAATAGGGCCAGGGCAATTTTAAATTTAAGGACCCAACGGCTAGATTTTTAAAATTTTTTGCCAAGGGTTTTAGCCGGAGACATGAAAAACATTGTAGAGACCAAGTGAAGAGAGCTAGAGCCATGAAATTTTTGGCATGTGCTAACACCTTCAACTATTCAATTTGATAGCCATTTGTTCATACAAATCCATCCTTTATATAGATAATTTTTGCCTCTTAATATCCTCTATTACATTTTCCTTTAATCAATCTTAACCATCCAATTCATTATACCTTGAATCTAGATCTCAGTAACACATTTTCTTTTCACTTAGGAACTTGAACTTTTCTTGAAACTTGTTCCATCTTCTTTAACCATTTATATCTTGTTGTAGATCTTCACCTTGAATTTTCTCATCTGTACATCTCTTGTAACTAACTCTCCTTGTCATCATAATCATCTAGCTCATCATATCTAATCATTAAATGTTGATTTAATCCTTAATTAATATATGTTCCTCGCTCGGTGTCTTCCGTTTGAATTTTGGTTAACTTTTCTTGGTGCCTAAACCTTTCCCTTTTGTTTTGTGCCTTCGGTTCCTTTGCGTTTACCAGGTTACTTCCTTTTTCCTTTTTCCTTTACTGAGTGACATTTCTTGCTTAGTAGCCAAAACAACTTAACTTACCGAATTGAAAAATATTTATCACCATCCTTTACCAACTTAACATAATCATATGATAGGTGGAAATAAATTATATCAACATAATCTAATCATTGTCCGATCTGTATCAATTTCCCATTTAAGTTTTTCAACTTCTCAACATCTCATTTCTTCATCTTCTTAACTCATTCAAATTATATCATTACTGAATGATATGCAAACATAATATAAACCATAAATCAATTGCTTGACATCAATGAAAAGATAATAAATGATCTAACCTTTCTACTATCATGTATTCCGCTTATCTACATCGGTCTTCATCATCACCATCAGTTAATCAATCTTCAATATTACTATCAGTTATGGTAACACTTAGACCTACAAATATATGAATAATAAGTTTTAGGCCAGGATCACCCACTTAGACCTGCAAATTTTTGAAGAATAAGATTTAGACCAGGATCGCCCACTTGATCCCAATAATCCAATAATTGTATCTTCATGTGTTTAGAACAACAACAAAATATTTATCAACCAACAATAAAAGATTGAGAGAGAGAGGGAGAGAGAGAGAGAGAGAATAGATGAATAATCAATAGATGAGAAAAGAATTCAATGTAATGAAGGAATATATAAATATTCCATGGAAACTCCTATAGATACCTATCAAAAAACATTTAAAGAAAATAAATTATGTCTCTAAGAGGCAACTTAAGTAGATCTCACTTACCTTTTTTGATGCATTGCAAGGCCAAGAGAACTCCCAAAGGAGATGTCCAAACCGCCAAAAAAACAACCACACAATGGAATCCAACAACAAAGCAAGATCTGATAACAATCTGAACTCTTTATTCATAAAATAACTGATTACATGCAATGTGTCAGGCTATAAGGCCTTCCTAGTTATGACCAATTACAAAGAAAATAACATTTTTGCAAGATCCCTTAAGATCCAATTCAAATCCTAACCCTAGCTATCCAAATCTAAAACACATCAATCTGGTAGAAACATCCAACAAGATCTAAACTTGTGCTCGCAAGCCACCAAGCAATCTCCTTGTTCCTAAGCCTCGACCACTATCTCTGCTCACAAATTTGTATCTTTAGATTCCTAACTTGAATCTCTTCTTTTCCTCTTCTCCCCCTCCTACAACTCTACCCAGACCTTCTTATATACTACTTCTTTAGCCACAATTCGGTTGGAAGAAAGAAATAACTCCTAAACCAAGTCGGCTCTTAAAACAAACAAATATTAAATGCAACACAAGTCAGCTCTTAAATAGACTTATAATTAATTAAGTATCCATGTCGGCTTCCAGTCCTTATACATAGGATAATGCAATGCATTCTATACATAATATGCATCAATTTGGCCCAAAAAATCCACAAGAACTCCAGTTAGAAAGCCCAAACTACCGAACATTAGCAAAACAACCGAGCAAGCTAGACATAGCTAAGCACAGGTTGACCAAGCACCAGAAGCAACTGAATCCTTCAATGACCAAGCTCCTCAGCCAACATTGCAACACCTCTTCATGTGAGCCCCTCGGCCAACACTGTAACCGAGCAAGATAGGGAAACACTCTAGCATGCAAGATTTCTAACTTCCCCAGGATGTTCCTGCATCATTTTTAGGAAAAACATCATAAAAAACAAAGCATACCCTTGATAGAATATTTTCAACCACCTATATGTTGGCCTTAACAAAAAATTAAGTTCAAGTAAGATACAAAGGACCATGTTTTGAGCTGCAAAATATGGATCAAATTGAACATGAAATCTTAAAATATCTTTTAAAAAATGATAAATGATAATAACACAATAGTGTCACATGGAAAATATTTTTATTCTTATTTTTTGTTAATTATTTTTTCAATGCATATGGATGGTCACATCAGCATGATGTCCTCCAAAAATGAGTAGCAGGGTCGACTGAACATCATTAATGAAAGCCTAGGGAAACCTTTACTTTTCCAATTTGTTGTCCAAGGACCGTTGTTGACAGACAATGTGAAGTCACAAATACCACAGAAAGCCAAGAAAAATAAAGATACACCACCTACAATCATGCTAAACCAAATAATAAGATCTTAATATTGAACAAAGTTTTCCTCATGCAAATCCAACACAATGGGAATTAGGTAGAGAAACATGGAAAAACTCTCTTCCAATAGTCATCAAACAATGGCATCACACATCTTCAACATTTTCATAATTTTTTATAATTTGACTTGTATGCATGTTTGAAAGATAACAAAGATAACTTATGTAAGAATAGGTGTTATAAAATTGTTTAAAAATTATTGAATTCAATTTTATATGTCATTATTATAAAAATATATATTATATAGAAGTAAATATCATTTGGATCATAATATTCTAATAGTTCAATTGAAGATTTTATATGAAACAGGTAGGTAAATCTGTTGGAAACATTTCTTACCATTGAGTTGCAGGCTATCTTCTTGGAGATTTTCTGGTTTCTTTTGTGGATCCAAGGGTTTGAATCCCTTAAGTTCTGTGCATTTGAAGTAGGCTAAAGTTTGAGCTATTTCAACTATATTGATTCTTGTTTCGGATCAGCATTGGAGGGTTATGCAATAGGTAAGTTGTCAGGACTTTAATTGAGTTGTGCCAAGATATATACAACTGATTTTGGAAATAATCTCTTACATACAAGATAAACTAAAAACCCATTTTTAACTTTTGATGCAAAACTTCTTTTCACAAAAGATAAATGAAATAATAGTTTTGATTGTTAGAAATAGAAGAAGGGGAAGGGGAAGTGATGAATCCAACACATGTTGAGTTAAGAAATCTGCTACCTCCTGATGCAATATTTATCCATCTCATAAAATTGATCTTTGTTTCTAGATATGGAGGATATGGGAGATCCAAGTAAGTAGTTATAGCCAAAACTAATGCATAATACAACTTGTGCATTTTTTGTACAATGAGGAAAGGAAGATTAAAATACCTAAAGAAGGGGGAAAAAATACAACATAGCATTTAGTTCTATAACTACAAATTATATAAACCCATAAAATAGAAAGAACATGCCATTAGTAAAGCGACTAGTTGGTGAGAGGGAAAAAGAGATGTCATATAGCATGAATTTTATACGCGCTTCACAATGGGAACACAGTTGTTATTCCCTTCATCTTCTAATGAGTCTCCCAATACAAACATGGATGACACATATGGTTGTTTTCTAGTAGCTACACAAGAACTGACAATCCACATACCAACTAAAATACTTAGAATTGATTTCTTCATTCTACCCCTAAAATCCATCATATCCCAGAAGGCCTGTTGAATCTCTAATTCATTCAACTATTTATCTATCACAAGTAATAAAAGTGGGTAGTGATAAGAAGTAGGAATCCTATGGAAATTTTAGAGACATTGATGAGGAGACAAAATTCATGATCTGAGTGGATTTTTGACCCTACTGAGAGTGAAATAAAGATCAGGCTATAGAGATAATTCATAGTTCCATGTAGGATCCATTGCTAAAAGCATTCACATTGTTTGAATTGACATTTTCTTTTGGATCAATTTGGGCACATAATTCTTGGTAGAAGTAATGCACATTATAATGCTAACATGAAAATGGTGGTAGGGTGAAACTAAAGAGCCCATAGTCCCGACCCACAAGTCTCTATGGCTTTATGACCAATTCTTGATTTTCCCTCTTTCTCTTTCTAGGTTGAGTTCTTTTCTTATTTATTTCTATAGAAAACACAATATCTAGATGATAATTAAAAGACTCTGAAGAATATGTACATTTTAATTCACAATAATCTTATGATTTATCATTATGGATTTAAACCTTTACAAAGTCAAATGTAGTTTAGAGGATAAAAATATATTTTTTATGATGTTGATTTTCTTTTATGATAAGTTTTCTGGATTTCTCAATATATTAGATAGTTTATGGGATAGCTTAAGTATCTTGTCTTATGAATTTCGATAAGAGTTTTTGCAATGTTGACCTTGTCTCATGGATAGTTGATGATATAACATATAATTTAACATTCTGTTGCTTATGCATCTAGTTCATTCTTTTACAATCACAAATTTCTGCAAAGGCATTCTTTCAGATAGGAGAATTACCTAAATTTTGAAGGTATGGTCTATGCGTAATACAAGATCTTTTGTGTGTCATCTTTACAAAATATCTATGTGCCAGTCTCTTTTTATTTAGTAAAGTCTTACCTGAAAATTTTTGAGACTATAAAGATTTTGATTTAGATTAATGATTTTAGAAACTTATTACTTTCTTCGTTCATCATAATTTACTTTTTTTTTGGTAGGTTTATTTTGCTAGTACTCCCAGTTACCATGATGTTCAATGGATGCTCACTAGTCAATCTGGACAAGCATAGTTTGTAACTCCTAAAGAGAATTAATAGTTTTCATTAGTATCAATCAATCATATAGTCAGTAAAGGAGACAAGACAAGACAATCTGTTAATACACAGAGCCCAGACACCGAGCAGAATATAAGGTAGATCACTAAATTAATTGAACATAGTTTTGACCAAACACTCTTACTAAGCTTGATGATCACCGAGTACCAAGCACAATAGTCACCAAGAATTCATATGAACCGAGCACCAATTAACTACCAAGTGATGAATGTACTTTACACTAAGTGAAATAGGAAACAACATAGCAGTTTGGAATGACACACACTACAAGGGAAACAGTTTACACCAATTAGAAAATGGTTTACCAAGATCGAGAAAAAAATTAATATGGATATAATCATTAATTTTTGATGATTCCTATGTAATGATGATCTAGGTTATTCATTTCTACCATTGATCTTAGGTTTTCTAAGATAGAGTCTAAACCCTAATTAGGTCAACATCAGTTTGATATAAAAAATTTAAAGATGCCATTTTGATATGCATCATCACACATGTAGTAGCCTCCACATTGGAAGACATCTGAAGATCACACATGGTTATGATTGACAAGCATTGATAGAAAATATAGTTTATCAGAAATAGAAGGCTACCGAGCAATATTCAGAGAAGAGATCAATCACATTAAGGTGATAACATATAAGTACATTACAAATCTAAATTAGCTATGTTTAAGTTTCTATTTGCAGATCAATCCTACTATTACTCTTTAACCATTGTAGTAGATCTTAAATATCTTAATAGAGTGAACTTAATAGTTCTTTTATAAATATCTCAACCGAGTGCACACTTAATTTTGTTGCTAAAATCCTCTAACCAGGTAGATCTAGTTAATCTCATTGTTACTCCTAACAGGGTAAGATCACTAGAAGTGATTAAAATATTTTTAGCCTTAACCAACAACTTTGTTACTATAGTAGTGAAGCTTTGTGGGTGTCATCCCCACCATAATTTTTACCCTCTAACAAGGGTTTTTGTGATACCAAAATACTTGACTAATGTGTATGAAGTTTCATGAATGGTTTATTGATTAGATTACATGCATTTACATTTTAGTTATGTTTTAAATGTATGTTAAATACAATTGATATAGTCGGTTAGTGATATTCATGTTTACAAGGATTCAGTATGAAAATTTTTAAGGGTACTGATTCACCCCTCCCTTCTCAGTACACATCTTTCCATAATTCCAACATAGTTATCATCGACAACAAAAAATGGGAAAGTTAAATGAAACTAAAAAATGGTCATGGAAATTTTATGTCATCCTCGTCCTGCTCATAAAAAATATTCCAATATCTTTATATATGAGTTTAGTGCATCATGTACTTTGTTTCCTTCTAATTATTGAAAAGTTATGCATTTCAAAAAAATAGGAAGACATGATCTTGTCACACTTGTGATCAAACAAAGAGGGAGTGAAGTTGTAATGACTTTTTTAGCCAATTAGGAGGCAGACATGGGCCATGTCCATACCATGACCTTTTTAATGCCTTTTCGTACAACTCCTTACTATGCATCAATGTATACAAATTAACAATGCACTTCCTGGATTGTACTCCAAGGTGATTTTTTTGCCTACATTTTAATAACAATTCTTGAATAAATGAATGTTTTTTTAGTGGTAGTCCTGGGTTATGTAATGGAATAGCAACTTGATGCTGGCAGTAGTATAGAGTAGATCATGGATGAATCAGATTGCTTTATTATAGATCTGATAGGTTTTGTATCAAATATGCTTGACAATCTGCCTCTACCAAGTCATCTAGTGCTATTTGATGCTCAAGAGGTGCAATTGAGAGATATTTTGGCTTTGCATGGTTACACTAAGGTGGAGTATAAAATGTCACTTTTGGATTTCATGATTCTCAATTGATTTATAGGCATTTCTTACAAGTAGATTATGGAATCACACGAGGGAAATTGTACAACTACAGGTTCAAAAATATTTTCGTTCACATTTTCTAGTTGATTGTGAGCTACAAGGTTATGTTGTGGTTTATGTCCAAGACCAAATTGTTTGAATTTTCATCTGCACAGTGCACCTTTTCCTATTGAGTACTCTTTAATTTTAAATGAAATGTTTAAAAAACATTAATAGGTGCAACTTGAATGCTCTACAAACATTGGAAAGGATGAAATTGTGACAGCTTTACAAAGTCATTAACACCCTAGCATCTAATTTCATATGATTCCTTCTCATGAGAAAGGCATGATCCAAATCTTTAAATGAAAAAGAAGATTTCTAAAGACAATATGGTTTAATATCTTCACTTATAGGTAGAAAAGGCTTAATTTACTCTTTCATTGCTTCTATGAGTTGTCTTCAAATATTTTTTATTGTCTAGTGGAAGATCCTAGATACAATCATGGCATTGAATTTTGGGGACTGGATGATTTTAATAACTATTTCTTATGCAGTAATGAATTAATGAGAATTGAAATTAGCATCTATTATCACAAATATAAAAATTTATATATCATTGAAAAGTACCTAAGAGACAGAAATCCAATTTGAGCCATGCGTGCAAAGTTTATGTTTTCTACCCTTTGTTTCGAGAGGATAAACTAGATAGGGAGGAATTTCTTACTAAACATTAGAATGTCTATGTTTTTTGCCAATGCTAATTTCTTTATGAGCACCGAAGTAGAGGTTTGCAACAACCCACATTGCTATTCTTCTTTTTTTTAATTGAATTTAAATATTAATCACATGAATAATGTATCAATGAAATTTCAAGTAAAATATTTGGTCCTCATCTTTGTGTACAAAAGTCAGAAGCATAATATGTCTTATTCGGTATGCATCTCAACAAGGCTCTAAAACTAAAATTGGTGAATAAAATTGGTATGCATCTCATCTTGGGTTTAAGCAATTATTATTTTTGTCAACCAAAAATATGAAGTGATTTAACAACTAAGAAAAAGCACCATATTTGAGGATAGTTGAAAACATGATAAAAAGTAAAGGCTTACTGACATCCATGGAGGAAAGGGGAACCTATATATTCGATGTCGTGCCCAAAATCCTTTCCATCCTTCAACAATTCATCATATCCATACCCCGTGGCTACTTCAATATCTCCTTTGTTTCCTCATTAAACCCTAAAAACAAAGAAGCCCTATAAAAACTACTTTATTAACAACAAACTAAAATTAACAAACCCTAGAAAATTTACCTCATCCTTATATGAGCCAAAGTAAATTGGAAAAGAGACAATAAAAAACTAGCGGTACCTTCATTGCAGTGTTGTAAAAAAACAAATCAAAAACAAATTTGTTAGCCAACTTTTCCATGAGTAGTAAGGTCAATCTGAAAGATCATAACTACATCACTTCAACAAAAACTGTTCAAGGGAAACAAACTTCATTTCTAAGAAGATCAAGAATACATGTTACAAAGACTCCATTTCTAAAGTAATTTTGTTAAAGAGATTTCATTTCTAGAAAGATCATGTTAGAAAAACTCCATTTTGGTAAGGATCAAGGGAAAAATGTCACAACAACTTCATTTCTCATGAAATCAATAAAAAAAGTGTTACATAGACTCAGGTCAACAAATAATGATCCAAAAATTCTATTTTCAAAAAGAAAAGAAAATGTGTTTAAGAGACTCTATTTCTGACCAGTTCATTATTTAATTATTGTCTTCCTACATTTCTAGACCACTTCAAGCACAATCCGATCATATTTTCTGATAGATGATTTCTATTTTCCTTCATAGCTTGATAGAAGTCATTCTGTGCCTGATTGATGAGCAACCATGTCATTAATAGGCATACAAACAAGTATCGAAGAAAATTTTCTTTCTCTTTGTGTACATATATCAATCAAGCACTGAAGAAAACTTTAAATCTCTATTTTTTGTAAGGCCTTGAAAGGATTTCCTACAAGTTTTATTATTGAATGTGCATTTCATTGAAAACTAAGAATAGGGGTGTGAATTGAATTGAATTAAAAATGTGTATTTTTAGCATACTTGCTGACAAAGAATTCTATGGAGCACAAAATAGAACCACCCAAGCCATAGAAGGCAACAACAAGAGGCAAAAATTTTCTACCTTTTGATTTTTCTTTCTCTAGAAGAATGGCAATCACACCATAAGAATCTTGGATGCCCACTATTGAGGCATATATGCTATACAAGGACTCCATCGACAAGATCAACAACACAATTTGTTACCTTTGTCCTTCTCAGGTGTAGGGAGTTGTTTCAAAGAAACAAGATCAATGACCCAACCACATGTAGGATCTTATTCCATGCTAGCATTTTGAAAAGTATCTTGAGTATTGTCAGAGAGAGCTTGGAAGGCCTAGACATAGTCCTCCCAATTGCACCTTCAGTAGTGTTTACAAGTTTAGGCACAAAGTGTTGAGGGACTCTGACTAAGCACACGTCTGAGTTGTGGTGAAGCTAAGAGAGTAGGATCTTCTATAGATAGGGTATTATGATTGAGATGTGTAGCATGTCTTCCAATCCATTGTCCCAACCAATGTTTATTACACATAAATATTGTGAAGATTATAACTAGTGTATAGACAAGGGAAAAGAAATGAATTCGAAGAACTCATTGAAACCATTGTAAGGGACTTACCTAAGATTGTGTTTTGAATGATTCCAATGTGAAAATATGAGCACATTTTGAAGGAAAAATATTAAGAAACCTATAAAGACATACCAAACATTCAATCCCCATCATTCTTCTTGCAACCTTTTATTTTGTCTTAATTTTTAATTAAAGACAATTAAGGTTTAGTTTAGATAATTAAATTAATAACTTAATATTTAAGAAAAACTAGTAATTTAAATAGCAATTGTTTCTTAAAAGAATATCCCAAACAATAGAAATGACATCATACTAAAAATACATTGATATATTAAGTTACAGGAGTTTGAGTATAGGACCCTACCTCTTTTTTATGAAAACTTCTTGAAAATTTATTGTTTATGACATATCTTATTGCTCTTTGCATAGAATATGCCTTGCCTAAATGAAACATTAATCCTCTTTACAGAACTCTAATTCTGACTCCTTGAAACTCGATTCTTTTTTAACAAAATCAATGATTTTTAATTTTTTTATGCTTCCTATATGTTGGAAATATATTGGGAAAATGTGATACTAAGAGGGGGGGGTGAATTAGATATCACTGATTTATCCATTTTTACATAAATGAAACTTGCATAGCATAAGCATAAAACTTAACAGTATAACAAATCTAATAAGCTAAACATCATTTATGAAAATAAGCATAACACAATGATTTTGGTTATCCAGAAACCCTTGAAAGGTAAAACTAGGGTGGGGATGACACCCACAAATCTTCACTACTGTAGTATAAATTTTTCCTGTTAGGGCTACAAATTTTATCACAAAATGTGATCTACCCTATGAGGGGTCTGCCTTGTTAAGAGCTTAGAGATTTATACAATCTACCTTGAAAAAGGATTTAAGACTTACAACTAAGTAAGCACTCGATTAAGAGATTTACTAAGGTTTGTCAAAACCACTATGTTAAAATATTTACCCTAATACACCTGTTAAAATGTATGAGTACCTGATCCTTTGGTTTTCACTGTGATGCTGATTAGAGATCTTCTCCTTCCAGTATAGATTTGATCTCATCTATCAAATATGTCTCTATTATGCCCTTCACTGCTTTCCTTTGTTCTACGTGGTCATTGAACTCTATCAGAATACTTCTCCTATTCTGAAGATATTCTCACTACCACACTCTCTTACATCCTTTTAGGGTTCAGATCTCATCTTATATAGACACTTAACTTTCTCCAAGATTTAAGATCTACAATCTAGATTCTCTTTTTTTTCTTAACCTTTCCCTAATTCTGATTGGTTCCATGTGTTACATAGGGATTAATGATTACAATACAAGAGCGTAATCACCTTCTTGATTTCCTCAACAAACAACAAATGAAATATAAGTGTTGGCCAAAATGGTTTACCTAAGTGTTTGTGCCAGAATAAACACATATGTTAATTTTGGCTTGCTTGACATTAGATATCTCTAGGACTCAACATTCACTATTCTTTATGTTCTGGTGCTCGACATTGTCTTCTTTACATTACTTGGGAAAAGATGACTTAGCTAATACAAAACTACTCAGTGACCACTGTTTTACTCAACAGTGACTACTACTCGGTAAATGTACATTATACATGACTCGACCTATATATGATGACTCAGTCACAGTGATGATTGACAGACATTGCCTAGAAAATGACTAAGTGTAAGACACTAATAGACAACAAAACTTTAGGGATCAACAATCTCCCCCTTTGACATTAGTGGAAAAAACACTTTGCCATGACATTTTCATTACATTTACAAGATTACTTAGTACTAACAGAAGTATATACAAAATACTCCCCCTAAAACATAACTCAGTCTTACAAAATAATTTTTTTTTTACATTTGTACATATAAGGATTCCTTATTTGACATACATGTGAATACATATACACATTTAAAAAATGTAGTATGTCATACAATTCATTTTTGTTTCCTTCAATCTAATTCTACTCTCTTTTTGTTCCCTCTTTGTGACTTAACATGTCATGTCAATACTATTTCCCCCTTGCTTTGATCACTTGAAGTTCTTTAGGTGTAGGGAGCTTGAAATAATTGTCCAGAAAAGGTTTGTGAAGCTACATGACCATATGCAATGTGTTGTCCCAACCGGATGTTGCAATCTTCAAAACCTTGGATTTTACCTCTAGCTCAGCAGCTAGGTCAACTAGGCTCTCAACAATAGAAAGATGGGGATCTTTCTACACTAATTCCTTTGATGAAGCTAACTCTCTTAATATGGCCTCTAGATGAGGTGTTAATATTGTTTGTATGGAGAGTAAGAAAGCCCTTATCTTACCATCATTAGCCATCAACTCGGCTAACCTCCCTTGATTATGTAGAAGCTTGGTGTAATGTATAGAGGTGGAACTTGCATCCAAGCTCAATGAGTGACTAGTAGACTGGATGTCTAGCTATAGCTTATCTAACAGTTCTTGGTTGTCCTTGGTAAGCACTTCTACATCACACAATTTCTTGTACAAAGATTTTGCATTTAGTACAACTTCTTCTAAATTTGATATTAAGGTAGAAAGTTCTACCTATTTCACTGCTATATCCGCAGAGACCTTATTAAGTACCTTGGTCTCAAATTTTCTTTCTGACCTCTACAACAAATTGTCATTTGCCTCATTGTTGTCATTAGTCACTTTCTTGACAATATGAACAAGTTGTTTCAGAATAGGGCCAAAGTCATTCACATCAATCATTTCAAAAGCATCAATGAATATACCTTTTATACTATGAAGTACTTTGTTTTTCTGATGTTCCCTTCTCATTTCTTCCTATTTTCTCTTCTTCTTTAGAAAATCCCATAGAATTTTCATCTGATCATAGCTCAAGTTATTTGTGTCCCATTTAGGAATCACAATAACTTTCTCAAGTGTCACCTGTGGAGTGGGAGATTTCTCCTTCTTTTTCTATGACTTCTTTCTAGGTTTTGTACCACTCGACATCTGTATAAGAGCTTTTATTGCCACTCACTCTTTAGGCTCTTGAGTGTTTAATGATATTTCTATCTCTTTCTTTTCTGGCTCCATTTCCTCCACATGAGGATTTATTATAACTAATGCAGACTGTTCTGCATGTCCTTTATTTGACTCCTCGACAGATGTAAGTGTAGGTCTAATTATCAACTTGTCTTGTTCCTTGATAGTACTATGACTAGATAGGATATCAACTATAGCTTTGTGTGGAATGGTAGATGTAACTTTATCAGTTGATGTATCCTTAATCTATGGATAATCTCACTTGTAATAACACAGGATTACCACTCGACAAAGATTTTTCTTCCTCAACTTGAATTTCTTCCTCAGTTAGTACATGAGTTTTCACTAGGGATTCCTCAATGATATCAATAATAGTTATTTCAGCTATCTTCTTATGAGGTTCACTAACATCCTCTTTATTATCTAGCTCAACTTCTTTAGATGTGCTAGCTTCTTGTTATGTACTCTTATCAATTATAAGACCAAAAATGATCTTCCATACCTTTAGACTTTGTTGAACAACATCTTCAATCTTTTGTTGAAGTATAGAGTATGCCCAAAGCTTAGGAACAAATCTATTTCTGTACTGCTCCATGTATTTTTGAATGTAAGCAGGGGACAAGTCTGGTGTGACTTGAGAAAGTGTTCTTTCCCTGATTTTCCTTTTTTTCATAAGGGCATATTCCCATTTCTATTCTATTCTTTGATATAAGTTATCAGGAATCAGTTTCTCTAATTGAAGTGGTACCATTTTGAATGTGTAGAGCATCTCAATAATTGCTTCTTCAACTTTTTCTTTATCCTCAATATTCATCCTTTCAAACTTGATTTTTTTGAAGCCTGCTAGTCTGGCAGTGCTTTTAATGTTGTGGCATATTTCATCCACGCTCAGTGTTCTCTTTTGTAATGCTACCTTCTTCTTTATTTCCTCATCATGGTTATTTTCCTCATCATCTTTCTCCAAAATGAGTTTCCTCCTCAGTTTCTTCTTCAACTAGCTTGACACTGCCTTAGGATGAACAATTTTTCTCTTCCCTGATGCAAGGGGTTTTCTTTTGAGGCTCGACAGCTACAGTTGTAGAGGCTGCCTTATTTCTTTGCCTAAGTACAGGTGAGGAGATAGGCTTAGGTTTCTACATTTTTTTTCTCACAAGCTTGGAAACTTATGCCTTCTTTCCTTTCTTTTTTACTAATTTCTCCTCCTCTTCACTTTCATTAGACTCACTTGATTTATCTTCTCCTAATCCTTGAGTCAGTTCTAGAGGTACATCTACCTCTCTTTCGCCTATCATCTTTTCAATGTTTTTCATTATCTTTTTCCTCTTTCTCTCCATGGTAGAAGACTTTAGTCCCATGGTTATCTTAGCCTTCACTTCCTCATAGGTTCCAAAATAAGTAGCCTTCTTATCAACTTCCTTAGCTAACAAGGTTGTGATTGCTATTGTAGTTTCATCAATGTTTACCTCATAAGGTAATGACATTAGCCATGATACCCTTAGTATTACAGCTTGAGAAAATGTAAGTTCAATGTCAACTAGGAATCATATGTACTATTTGTATTTCTCTACTAAGGATTCAAGAATCCTACTTCTCTTCCTCATTTTCTTCTTAAATTCTACAAAGTAATTCTCCATAATGTTCTCAAATTTATCACCCATTTGACTAACAAACTCATTAATCTGAACTGTCATTGGCTTACTCTTATCCCATACTACTCTTCCAATAGTAGGAAAACTTTTCTTAATGTAGAATAATAAACAAACAAGTAAGGAACCAAACTTAAACATTGAATTCTTTTCTTTTCAGATTGATGTAAGATTCTCGGCAAGTTGTGTCAGTTGGGGCTCGGCAAGGTCATATGTGTGATCCTTCTTACTTACTTTCCAAGCTTGGTCCACTACCATGCATGGGACACTATCCAACTAACTTGACTGATAGAATTTGTGTGTTATCACCCTTACTACAAACTCAATTTCTGGGTCAGTGATAGTAGAGATAGTCATGCTGTGCTTGTTCCATACTACCTATGTGTTTTCCTGAATTTCCTCTTTCTTTGACATCTCATAGTTTTCTTCCCAAGGAGTTTAGGGTATCTAGTTACTTGGTGAATCATGTCTTTGGTGATTTTTCCTGGTCCATCCTCCAACCATATTTGCATGTTGTGTACCCTTATCAGTACAATCTTGATCCATTCTACTTTGAAATTTTGTGGAAAGTCAAGGGCATGAATAAACCCTTGCTCAGAAACCTTCTAGTGTTCTGGCTTCAACACCCCGTTGATGCATAGTTTCTTGTATGCCTCTCTAAGATCATAATCACTAAATTCTCCAATCTTGCACATGTAACACAACCCAATATCATTTATCATTAAAATATTCTTCAAAATTGATGATAGGGCTCCATTCAGATCTCCATGATCGCACTTTCCGAAATGACCTGAAACCTCTATGGCTTGCACGCCTCATTCCTCACTAATTGAACATTAAAAACCTCATTTCCTTTCTTCTTCATTGCAAGTGGTGATGATGATGCCATGTCTCACAATTTAAGGGTTAAAGTATTGAAAAGATTTTACTCAGTAAAGTACCTTGCACAAGTGTTCTTCAGATGTTTTGCCGATGGCACGCTGTGAAGATTTTTGCAAATCATTCTTAGCACTAATCACACTAGTTACTCACCTTCTAAATCATTCTAAAAATTCTCAATTCATTGGTGAAATGAAATAAATGGTAACTTCCCACTTTATAGACTTCAAACAGTCGGATTAGGGCTTCTTTAATGATTCGTATAGTTTCTAGGTGAGATATTGTTGTCTCGGCAATCTCATGTTAAACTTGGTTAACATAAGCTTGGTCGATACAACCATTCGGTTACAAATTGGTGTACATCACATCTCAGCTATCATAGGTACTTGACATACATTAGTGACTCGGTCACTATAGACTAAAATATTGATGCTCGACATTCAATATGCAATGTAGTTCTTTGCAAGAAAATCTGTCCTAGTGCATCTTAATCTATGCAAATATGGAATTTTTATCAACATATGTTAGGAATTGATGTAAGATTAAAGCATTGTAGGACTCAATTCTATACATACCTTCTTTTCTTAGTTTTAAGTAGTGTGATCACCTGATCCATCAAATTGGGTGACCATAGATGTACTGGATTCACTATTGCTTCCCTCTTCTTTCTTCTTCCATGTTTTGTTCATCTGATTTCTCATTTGCTCAATGGTTTCTTCATTCTTATTTTTCTCATTTCTCGATATGGGTGTTCTGCAATCTTTCTTTAGGTGACCTATCTTATTGCATTTATAACATACCATACTTCCATTCATCCAACTCTTGGATTTTCCCCCTAAAATGTGTCTTCATACAATTTTCTCCAATGTGACCATATTTTCCATAGTAATGGCAACTATACCAAGTGTTGTAGTCCCAATTGTATGTATTACCCTTCTTAGGTGATTTTATCTATTGATTTTATGACCATTTGGGTTTTGATCTACACTAAAATTCTCTATGTCCATATTTCTGATAGTTGAAATAGTGTCCTTGGAATTTAGGTGAGGGAGGTGGATTACTAACCTTTGTCCTACATTCATGTGCCTGATGTCCATGTTCCTTACAGTTAAAACAATGTCCATTAAATTTTTGTTTAGGATCAGACTTACCAGGTTTGCTTCTACAGATGTTGGATGTATGTCTTATCTTTCCATAATGATGTCATGTGGGCTTGTTGTTCTTTGATTTTGCATTCCTTTTCTCTCCACTCTTTGATGATTCTCCTTCCTTAGTGAATGACAATTGCTCATTATGTCCAAGTCCAAATGTATCACTAGATCTTCTAGGTGATCTTAACATCTCTTCAAAGTATCTTACAACTTCATTAGGCTTGTTCATCCTTTCATTAACTTCCTTTTCAGTTCTCAATTCATTCATCAGTTGATTATTTTATGATATCATATTGGTGAGTTCCACATCTTTCCTACCCAATTCTTGATTAACCAGTAGTAGTTGATTTACCATTGCAAATTTATTGTTTTTCAACCTTTGCATGTCATTTGTCTTTTCATCAAGTCTCATTGATATTTGTCTTTTATCTTGTTCAGCCATTGTCTTGTCTTCTTCAGCTTTCTTTTTCTGTTCAATTACTTCACAGAGTCTCACAGATTGAATTTCTTGTTCTCTCTTCAGATTTATGATGTCCTCATTCAGTATGCTATTGTTCTCCAGTAGTTCTTTTATGGCTTTGTCACTTTCTGCAGAGTTCCCGCTATCAAACAATGTAGTAGTATCTTCTTCTTGATATTGTGTTTCATTTTGTTGAATAGCTATTTCTCTTCTTCTACTTAAGGATTTCTTTAATTCTCCTCTAGATGATTCAAGTTGTTGTAATGCAAGATGAACATCAATCTTCTAATTCTCTATGATTTTTCCCAACTTATAAACCTCTATCTCATGATCTTTATCTCACAAGTGGTTAGACTTCTATAGGAGACTAATGCTCTGATACCAATTGTTGGAAATCTATTTGGAAAATGTGATACTAAGAGGGGGGGGGGGGGGGTGAATCAGATATCACTGACGTATCCATTTTTACATAAATGAAACTTGCATAGCATAAGCATAAAACTTAACAGTATAACAGATCTAATAAGCTAAACATCACCCATGAAAATAAGCATAACATAATGATTTTGGTTACCCATAAACCCTTGAAAGGTAAAATTGGGGTGGGGATGACACCCACAAATCTTCACTATTGTAGTATAAAGTTTGCCTGTTAGGGATACAAATTTAATCATAAAATATGATCTACCCTGTGAGGGGTCTGCCTTGTTAAGAGATTAGAGATTTATACAATCTACCTTGAAAAAGGATTTAAGACTTACAACTAAGTAAGCTCTTGGTTAAGAGATTTACTAAGGTCTGTCAAAACCACTATGTTAAAAGATTTACCCTGATACACCTATTAAAATGTATCAGTACTTGGTCCTTTAGTTTGTACTATGATGCTGATTACAAATCTTCTCCTTCCAATATAGATTTGATCTCATCTATCAAATATGTCTATGTGATGCCCTTCACTGCTTTCCTATGTTCTACTCGATCACTAAACTCTATCAGAATACTTCTCCTATTCTGAAGATATTCTCACTATCACACTCTCTTACATCATTTTAGGGTTCAGATCTCATCTTATATAGACACTTAACTTTCTCCAAGATTTAAGATCTACGATCTAGATTATCTCTTTTTGTCACTTAACCTTTCCCTAATTTTGATTGGTTCCATGTGTTACATAGGGATTAATGATTACAATACAAGAGTGTAATCACCTCTGTGATTTCCTCAAAAAACACCAAATGAAATATAAGTGTCAGCCAAAATGGTTTACCTAAGTGTTTGTGCCATAACAAACACATATGTCAATTCTGGCTTTCTCGGCATTAGATATCTTTGGCACTCAGCATTCACTATTCTTTATGTTCTGGTGCTCGACATTATCTTCTTTACATAACTTAGCAAAAGCTAACTCAGCTAATACAAAAGTACTTAGTGACCACTGTTTTACTCGACACTAACTACTGCTCGGTAAATGTACATTATACATGACTCGACCTATATATGATGACCAACCAACATTTCCTAGAAAATGACTAAGTGTAAGACACTAATAGACAACAAAACTTTAGGGATGAACACTATATTTCTCTTTGGATTAATCAAACTTGATGTTTCCTTCAAAATGCTTGGTGTTTCTTTTTATTGCCCCTAATTTTGTCTTGATTTAACTTCAAAGACTAGACATAGGTATGGTTTGGACTATTTTCCTAAATCCTACTCTTCAAACCTAAGTAATCTTCCTTAGGTTAAGTCAATGAAAGAATTTGACTTCAATTCTCTCCCCTTACCTATTCAATGTTAATTTCAAATTTTAAGGAAAAAAATTTATTGTAAATTTTATTTTTCCCCCCTCTACCTCCTTTTTTTTTTTAATAGGAGATCCACTTTTAAATAAAAGAATTATAAAATCTTAAGCCTCTTTTAATTACTTTGTCTCCTAAGGGTGCATAAATAGGAAAAAATACAAAGAAAACTTGAAAACACATTTGACATTTGACATGATAACACAACAGGGAAATCAAACTAGCTCTAAATCATAATTAAAAATATTAGTAAGTCAATAACATAATGAGTAATAAAAGTTAAAGAATGTAAATGTTAATTTTTTTTATAAAATATGTGAAGGCCTTAAGTCTAAACCTAGAGGTAATACCTTCCACACAATAGGTATTTTTGGTGCACTAAGCCACCAAGATGACCAAATGGCCTCCTTAGGTATGGGTGTCATGAGGGGGGTTTAAGCTCTATGGATTATGATCAAATTTGTAAGAAAAGGGAATAGAGGATTAATAGTCATTTATTTAGTCATTTTTATTTTTTTTACCAATTATTTAGTTCTGATTTTACCCAATGACCAAATTAGTCACTTATACTTGTGAATTGTAAAAAAATAGTCAAATTTAATCATTTTTAGTTTTAGTCACATAGTCATTTATTTGTCAAATTATACTAGTATATCTTATATATGTATGTGAGGTATACTATCATGTCAATATTTCGTAAGGGAAATTCATCCTTTGGACATGCCAAATTGAGGTCCCAAAAGTCAGTGCATATTCTTATAGCACCACTTTATTTATGTATTGATACTGGATTTGAAATCCAATCTACATAGTCTATAGGTTTGATGAAATCTACACCAAGTAACTTCTTTAGTTCTTCTTTGACCAATATGTCATGCCCAAAATAAACTACGCAAAAAGGAACATTTTTTTTTAAAAACACCTAAAGTTACACAAATAAGAACATGTTGGATTAGGACATTAGTGTAGCCATGTGAGGGGTGTCATGGCCAACCAGGTTGTGTGGTGATTCCACACACATAATCAGGTTGGCTAACCTCCCTCCACAACATGGTTAGGGTTGATTGACCCTAAGCTATATAACTAAATAAAAATATATATGATGATGCTAACAAGGGTAAGTTTAGGATGGGTTTACAATTACTCCTAAATGAATTGTTGTCGATCATGAGAGGGAACAAAGGAAAATGTCAAGGTCTAATGAAAGCTAGTTAATGAACTCCTAATCGATAACTATTAACTACACAATAGTATACACAAAAAGAAACCGTAATAGCAGGTGAAGAAATAAAGGTTCATTACCTAAAAGTTCAATAAGGAATTAACTCAACCTAAAGGATATGAAAGGCTGAAAGAAATAATTAGATGTAATCCCTAGTAACTTCACTAATTTAAGGTGTGCAAAGGCAATATTAAGTTAAATGATTCCTAATATCAAGTAAGATTTGAGACAAATTTCATTGAGGTGATTAAACCCATTACAAGAAGATATGTATAAATCAACATCTACATGTTAGTAAATAAATGTATCCTCCAAAAATGAAGATGTCTAATTCTGAAATATGTTTACTCATTTATATATAGAAGGTAAATTATCATTATCCCAATAATAAGACAACCAAAGAACATGTAATGTTAGATCATCATAATAAGTTTTAATTAGTACATGGTGTTCACCAAACAACAACTTATTATATTTTTTAATTTTTTACCAAATAATAGATCTATTATTGTATAGGATAAAATATGGATGAGGTCCTAGAAAAATGGTTTGCACATAAAAGAGACCCCAAAGCCAATATTTTACACATACATTTGAATTGTAAGGGAAAGAATGCTTGAAATCAGATAAAATAAGATACATACCTCATGATGAAATTAATTTGGAAATACCTATTTTTTGGTGTCTGCGTACAATTTAGGGCAATTATGCAACCTGTTTCAGACTGGAAATGTCGAGATGGAGAAAACCCAGAAATATTTTATCTTTCTGACGACAGGTAGTCTTTGACCCTCATAAAAGGTCAAAGGCTACATTTTTATTCTGAAGGTCAACTTTGACTTTGTTCACAGATCTCAAAAGTTCAGTGAAAAGGGTATCCAAATACAAGCTCAGATCCACAGTTCCACACTTGTACCTGTAAGAAAAATGATTTTGTTGTTTGTTTGGGGGGTTTGCCTTGGTCAAACCCCGGTTTGGAATCAACCTTAATATTGAAATTGGAATGGAGAATGCTAGCAAGTAGTAGAAGTAGATATAACAATGAAGCTATGATATTCAATAGATATGCAATTGTATTTGAAATGTAATCAAGTATGTTAATATGAAAGCTTGAACATAACATCAACAAATGTAAATCAAACCTCCATGATTGTATGCTTGGAATCCACCTTGAGGGAAGAATGAATGGATCTTGAAGATGAACAAAAGGATCTTGAAGGAAGATCACACCATCATGATGGCTAGATCTAGGGTTTGAATGATGAATCTTGAATGCTTGAACCAAATCCCTTCAATGGCTTGAATGCTTGAATCCTTGATCTTCAATGGAGAACTTGGATGGAGAAGAGGACTTGAATGATTGAATGGATGCTTGCTTGATATTTCTTGATGAAATTATTTCTTGATCTCCTTTCTTGAGAGTGCTTGAGCATGAAAACTTGATTAAGAGATGGAGAAAATGAGAGAGGAAGGCTTCCTTTTATAGTGATCTAGGGCACAATCCTCTAGAGGGGCCACCTTGGGGAATTAAATTAAAATTAGGCCTAAAACCTTTAGGAATGGACCTAAATTAAATATAATTTAAGAGTTTACCATTTTGGAGACCAAAACAACCGACCTGGAAGCGGGAAAACAATTCTTTCTGAAACCTGACATCCAAAGATCACAGGACCTTGAAACTTGAACCAGGGGTCAAAGACAAGGTCGACCCCAACCTAGGTCAAGGAAGAGGTCATCCTTGACCTTCAAGGTTTTCATTGAACCCTTTAGGTCTTTATTGACCTTGAGGTTATAGATCTCAGGGTCTCAGTCCAGAGATGCCAGAATCAGAAACATGAGGTCTCGGGAGTGCCCAAAGACCTATAAATGATGTCAGAATAGGGTAGAGTACCAGGGAGAGGCAAAAAATACTATGATGAACATGATGAATGAAAAGAGGACCTATTTGTAAGTCCTACCTATAAAATAGAGCCATAGAAGAGGTAAATTAAGGAGAATCCTCAGGATCCTAACCCTAATTTCACCTAGAATGAAGGAATCAAGTGCAAAAAAGAAGTGGAAAATGGAGAAAAAGCCAGATCAAAGCTGGGGACCCATTCAAGGTGCTTGACATGATCCAAAAACACCTACTCAAAGGGATAAATGCTCTTATCATGGAAAATCTTCCATTTTAAGATGATACATTAAGCCCCCACTTTAGCAAGAGTATGGACTTGATGCAAACTCTTGGTAAAGGAGAAGAAAGAAGAGATCTAAGTGGATTCACAAAGAGATAAAATAACACTTAGCTAAGGACACAAGCCCCCAAGATAAGGATTCTAACTCAACATACACACACAAGGGTGCGAAATGAGAAAACCAAAAGAACAAGGGTTAGCACTAAATAACCGAAATCAATTAGCATAAGAAACCTCACTAAGAAATATTTCTCATACTAATATCATATTTGGAGAGCTACCATAAAAGCATAAATTACTACATAAGAAAGAAAAGAGAAACACTATAAATAACATAGATTCATGATCCAGTCCTACTAGCATGAAAGCGAAAAGAGAGAAAGGAGAAAGTGATTACCTCACCCAGTAAGATGCCCACCTTACTGTGAATCATCCTGGAGGGACAGCCCAATAGGTTCACCCATAAACTATACTTGCAATTATAGTGCATCTTCTAATGGCTTCTGGAATACTCATAGATCTACCTTCTTGTATCACTATGAATATGAAATGCATGTCTCCTCAGGATTTAGAAACTTATGTGTGTTACCCTTGGAAGATTTAGCATATTGGAAATTTGTGTCCCTTCAAGATTTAACAACTTATGTGTGTTACCTTTAGAGGATTTAGCATATTTGAAATTGGAAATGCGTGTCCCTTTAGGATTTAGCAACTTATGTGCATTACCTTCCAAGATTTAGCATATTGAAAATTGAAAAATGCGTGTCTCTTCAGGGTTTAGCAACTTATGTGCATTACCTTCCAAGATTTAGCATGCTACAAAAAAAAAAGGTTAGAACAAAAATACATAATATAGAATGAGGGAGGCCGTATATATGCCCCCCTCATTAAGATGGAAAAAACATACTATTTTGTCATGTTAAGGAAAGAAAAGAACAAGGATAAAGCCTTCTTCAACATCAAGACAATATCCACAAACAACACCCAGTCCAAGCCAAGAAGGTCACAGTTCTGATGAGGCCATGGAAGGGAGGAATGCAAAGAGATATCATGCAAGAAGGGAACAAGTAACCCTTGTGAGGGATAGCACACTATACATTTTCCAAGGTGAGAGATTTATCAACCATGGAAACCCAATGTCATTAACGAAATGATCAAGGACATAGATCCTCAATGCAAACCAAAATTTTCATATATGATTGGATATCACATAATAGATAGATACATCTTAACCAAAGAAAGAGGTGAATCTCAGAAAGAAAGAAAAGAAGGAGATGACATCCTTGCCCCCCAAGTATAAGAACAAAGATGGAAGGGGACCTATTATATCACTCACAACACTATACAAGACAACGAGCCCCCAAGAACTAGGCTAACATTGTTTACATAATGTGGAGCTCTATAATAGGAACATAGATGTTATTTGGAGGAAATAGGATTTAAATACAACTCATTGCCACATGATATATAAATAACATTACTATCAATGAGCTACCTAATCTTATAATGTAAAGCTTGACATTCATTAGTATAGTGATCATGAAATCTATGATATAAACAAAAAGGAAGAGTCCTCAAGTGTGGACTATGTTTCTTTTTGCATTTAGGTCTAGTAATCATCTTAGAATGAAGGAGTTTTGGGAAAAGAACTTCTTGGTCAAATTCCTTCATAGTTTCATCAAGTTTTGAAGTGTTATTGGAGATGTTGTTAACATTGATTTGTTGTTGAGGATTAAATCCAAATCCATAAGAATGCTCATGCCCTCTAGTGTGTAAGGGCATTTGAATTCCTTGTTTATCCTTACCACATCCTTGACTATTAAATCCTTGTTTAACAAGGAAATGATAACCAAGACCATCAGAAGGAGTCAATGGAACTTCAGTAGTCACTATGTCATCATTAGTAGGCTTGACAGATTTATTGTGGGTAGAAGCAACAATAACATTATTATGAAGAGTATTAGAAGTAGAAGTAAAAACTCATTGTTCAAACTCTCTTTGTTTCTTCATAAAATCAAGATCATTAACCTTATACTCTCCAATAAAGGTAGGATTAAAATCCAAGGTTCCCTAATCATCGTCAGGAAGAGCATGAGAGGAAGAAGGATTACTATTAGGAGTAGGAGTAGTGTGGGTTTGAATATTTAGACAAGGATTAGGTGCATCATCCACATAAAGTGTATACATCTTGTTGTTATATATTAACTTGACTTTACGGTGAAATGTGGAAGGAACAACATGCATCTCATGCAACCAAGGTCTACCCAAAAGAAGATTATAATTGAGAGGTCTAGGCATAACATGAATAGGTGTATTTAGGATGACTGGTCCTACTTTGATAGGTAAGGTAATGATTCCTAAAGTGTTCTTAGCAATGTTATCAAAGCCACGTATAGGAACATTGTTAGGTTGAATAGTTGAAAGATTGACGTTAATCGCTTTGAGCATGTCCATGCTACAAACATTAAGCCTAGATCCATTATCAATCAAGGTCCTATGAATGATACTCTTATTGATAGAAACAACAACCATAAGAGCATCATACTGATTTTGAACTTCTTTAGAAGGTAAATCCTTTTGAGTAAATACAATGTAAGGAGGACCCATGGTAGCATGCATACACTGTAAGAAGTTATTGATGTTATCTTGATTAGGAGGTGGAGTAGGAAGAGTTGCTAGAGCTTTTTGCAAGGCTTCATAGTAGGTATGTGAAGTTTGAAGAAGCTCCCATAAAGAAATCTTGGCAGGGGTGGAGGAGGAAGAATAGGTTGAGAAGGTGGTAAAGAAGTAGAAACCACCAAATTAGGTTGAGGGTTATTCTGTGTACGATATGTGTGAGCTATCGAATGTTGATCATTAAAAGACTCCATAGGTTTTCCTTTGATAGTAATGTGAGGACAACCTTTGACAGTCAACAAGGGTTTAGGATAAACTATTTTAGTTGTCTCAACACTACAAATAGATTCACAAGAAGGAAGAAAAGAGGACATCCTAGGAGGAGATGAGGTAAGATCTTGATTCTCCATAGGATCATTCATATCATTCTCCATTAATTCCTCATTACTAGAAGGAATCTCAAATGGAGGTAAAGCATCTATAATGTCATCTTGTTTCACTAAAATGTTTGCATAAGGGGAGTGTGTTTTAGAAAAAAAGTTATCATCATGTATGAATATGTCATCCATTAATAAATCACCCTCTTGTATCAAAGATTCTTCATGAGGAGGGGATAAATCAATGTCTTTATCCAAGGGTTCATCCAAAAAAGTAGATTCATCCACAATGGTTTCATGAGGAAGAGAGTAATCAACATCCAAATCCAAAGGTTCATCCCAAATAGGAGGATTATCATCCCTATCCATAAGGCACTTGAAAAACACTTGAAACAACTTGTGCATCATGATAATGAAGAAATAAATGCATAGAAAATAGATCTAGATATATCTAAATGCATTCAAAAGAAATACGATAGGGCATCTACTTCCACATGTATTTTTAAAGCAATTTTTTTTCTATTTTTGAAATTTAAATGCAAGATCATGTAAGATCTAACACAAAATGTAAATCTAACACCAAAAAGAAAGAGTTGTCTATCGCAGGTTCACCAAAATGTATAAGTGAAGGTGAACACACAAGATAATAGAAAGGGAGATCTAACACAATAGGGCATCTAAATCCACAAAAGAAAGGGGTAAGTATGTCGGGTTCACCAAAATGTATAATATAAAATATGGATGAGGTCCTAGAATAATGGTTTGCACATAAAAGAGACCCCAAAGCCAATATTTTACACATACATTTGAATTGTAAGGGAAAGAATGCTTGAAATCAAATAAAATAAGATACATACCTCATAATGAAATTAATTTGGAAATACCCATTTTCTGGTGTTTGTGTACAGTTTAGGGCAATTCTGCAACCTGTTTCAGATTGGAATGCTGAGATGGAGAAAACCCAAAAAAATTTTATCTTTCTGACAGTAGGTAGTCTTTGACCCTCATAAAAGTTCAAAGGCTACATTTTTATTCTAAAGGTTGACTTTTACTTTTTTCGTAGATCTCAAAAGTTCGGCTAAAAGGATATCCAAATCCAAGCTCAGATCCATAGTTCCGCACCTGTACCTACAAGAAAAATGGTTTTTTTATTTGTTTGGGGGGTTTGCCTTGGTCGAACCCCAGTTTCAAATCAACCTTAATATTGAAATTGGAATGGAAAATGCTAGCAAGTAGTAGAAGTAGATCTAACAATGAAGCTATGATATTCAATAGATATGCAATTGTATTTGAAATGTAATCAAGTATATTAATATGAAAGCTTGAACATAACATCAACAAATGTAAATCAAACCTCCATGATTGTATGCTTGGAATCCACCTTGAGGGAAGAATGAATGGATCTTGAAGATGAACAAAAGGATCTTGAAGGAAGATCACACCATCATGATGGCTAGATCTAG